>JAVLVB010000913.1:481551-498455 GCA_032876305.1 Orestias chungarensis
CTGCTGGAGGTTTCTTCCTGTTAAAGGGGAGTTTTTCCTCTCCACTGTCGCTACATGCATGCTCAGTATGAGGGATTGCTGTAAAGTCAACGACAACACAAGCCATTGTTTCTGTCTGCTGATTCCAGAGGAGTGAATGCTGCAAGTCAATGACTCCATCAATCTGCTGGGGTTCCTTAGATTGGAAACTTTTTCAAATTGATTGTTATGATCTATCTTTGATTTGAATTGACTTTCTTGTAAAGTGCCTTGAGACGACATTTGTTGTAAAAAGGTTCTATATAAATAAACTGATTCTTGTTTTATTTCATTTTTATGTGATTTTTTATTTAAGGGTGTCAGAGTAAAGTAAGCTCTCAAGAAAAAGGACCCCAGCAACAATGAAGGGTAACCCGACTATCCTCTTACCTTTATCTAAGTTGTTATAACAGATACTTGAGTGTCTCAGTATTTAGCGTAGGAACGTGCTTCTTTAAATGTGTGTTGCAGTTATTATTCAGACTCTTCTCAGCTATCGTTAATCACTTCTGCAGGAACCATTTCCTTCCCTTGCGGCTCCATAAGCGGCTGTGAGGTAGGAAGCAGGCAGCTGTTGCAGCTCTGTTGCCACTCAAACATCCCATCCTGGCTACAGACGCTCATCAACATTCACAGGTAACCTCCAGTGATTAGACACGCAGAGCTGCAGGTGCTCTTAAGAGATGAACTTCATTGTTTCCACCAGCTTTTTGTAACCAGATAAATACATGATGTCCATTTACTTGCCCTCTTCATCTGGTTCATTCAATCCGAAACGAATCATCCTGTGAGGCAGGCAGAGGAAATCTCCTTAAACACCTGATTACACTTTGATAACTGCAGAAAATGTTGCACTTTATCAAAAATCCATGTAACACGCTCTGGATGACAGAGTTGTTGCCAAGCAATACTAATCCATATCATTCGTGTTTGTCCACTCTTCTTTAAATTCCTTAAACAGCAAATTATACTCGAACTAATGCATAAAAAGCTCCACTTAGTTTATTAATTAGTTACCAAATAAATCAAATAAATGATCAAAAGCCCTTAGCTTAAAGGTCATGGATAATGAAATAAAATAATCAAAGGCACTCAAGTTTTAAAATGTGTTTTATTCTACAAATAATTTTCATTAGAACAATAAGAAAAATTTTAATGTTCTTGTTTCTTTAAAAATAAAGAGATTAGGTTAGGTCCAAAAATATTAAATCAGTAATAAAGTAAAAAGTGTTTCTGGTAATGAATTACATGCATACATGTGATCTGGTCTCCTTTTGCATGAGTCCCTGGATCGGTGCCGCCTGGCATGGATCAGGGGAGTTCATGGATTGTTGGTTCTTGTGTCTCTAATCTTAGATCCTGTACTTTGTTTAGGCCAGAGGAGCTTTCAGAACAGTGGTGCTGATTGGTTGGTTGTGAGCAAATCAGCTTCTTTACAAAGTTTGACAGCAACAGAAACCATGGAATGAATCTTCTGATTGGGAAAATCTTGATTTTTCATCAGCTGTGAGCAAAAAACATAAAACTTGATTGTACCTAAACTACTGGGGTTCAGTGCTTCAACTCCTGATGATGGGCTCCTGTCAGAACCTGCAATGATTCAAACAGTTTAGCTTAGTTGATGTCATTCTCCACATTTGGAGATCTATTGCTACTGGATGAAGGTTGGAACAGATGCAACAGTTGAAACAATTATAAAAAAATAAAAAATCTCCCATAAAAATGTTTCTGAGGAGGGAAAAAGAAAAAGAGTGAAGTAGAAACAAACCGAGTTGGTTTGAATGAATTTGAGCAGATGAGGCGAGACAGACAGACGCAACATTGTTCGGATGCTCAGCTCCTCCCTCTGCTTTGCGCGGAGCTTCATCTCCTCTAACCGCTCCAAGTTGGCTCCAGTTTCGGCTCAGTAGCACTCCGGACAGCTCCGCGTCTGGTCGAGACCCGCAACTTCCCGCAGCTTCCTTCCCACATCAGAGCGAGGCATCATCCCCCAGGAGAGTAGGAACGACTCCAGACGTCCTCTGCCTTCCCTTTTCCGCCCCAGTGATGCTGAGCGAGGTCGGGCTCCCGCCACGGCGGCTCCGGTTCGGGCTCCGGTTCGGGCTGCTCTTGCTGCCCTGGCTGCTCGGCGTCGGCCAGGCTGAGATCACCTGCAGGTCATGCCGTGGTGGGATCATGAGGAGCGGCGCGCAGGAGCTACTGCTGAGGGTGGAGGCTGTGGGGGTCCGGGCCGGGCGGGTCCTCTGCGCGCCGGGCTCAGCTGGATGCGCTCCGGACCGGCGGGGAGACTCGGAGCCGGGGCGGATTACAGCGCAGCCGGACGGAGACACTTTAAGTTCCCGGAGCTTCATGGGGGACAGAGGCGGGGAGGAGGTCCACTCAGGCCCGAACCGAACCCCCGCGCAGGCAGCGCGCACCGCGGCGCGCAGAGTGCGTAGAGGCGGCGGGGCGCGCCAGGAGGAGCTGAAGCTCAACAGCTCCACGGTAGCGCTGACCGGGGATTCATCCCACAACCAGGCCATGGTGCACTGGTCCGGCCAGAACAGCAGCGTAAGTTCCGCTCATGTCTGAGACAAACCTGCGCTGATCAGCATCAGCGTGCGCGTGTGCGTGCGTGTGTGAGAGGGAGAAACTCAGCGTCCTAATGAAAATGAAAACTTTTAGCTGGAAACAAAAGCAGCATAAAGCTCCCGAACAGAAATCTGGACACTTTTATGGTAAAATGTGAGAGAAGCAAAGCAGAGATTCAGATTTGATCCCCTTTACCTGAGGAGCTGAGGTGAGGTGAGGCTCACTCTCACTTTCTAACCCTTCCTCTGGGAGGAGGAGGACCAGCAGCTCAGGTCACAGGTCAAAATCATCATCTAAAACAAGAAAAAGGGAAATCAACTCCAGCCAAAAACTCTTAAGTTTGTGGAGAATATTTTGCATTTTGCTCAGCTTATGCAATTTTAAATAAACATAAACAATTATTTTGGTTTCAAAAGAAGAAAAGTAACAAAGTTAAAATATTTTAAACAAATCTAAAAAAAAAAGATTTTTAGATTTTGTTTTCAAAGACTTTTGGCTTTATAAGAATAAAAAGAGCCCATGTAGTGAAGCAGCCTAATTAAAAAAACATAACTGAACACTGATGTGTAGACGTCTGTCATTTAAATAAATCTGACTGTAGGGACAGAGCAAAACATACTAACAGCTACAGCTAATATGTAGATACATCTGTTTTCATCATACATAATTATAGAGAATCAAAGTTTAACAATCATAATTCTATAAAGACAAAAGACGAAATAAAGTTAATGTCAAGTATTTTAATGTGATAATTGTTTCCCATGCTGAGGATTGTAAATTTTAGTTGTTGAAACAACTTACAATTAAAAATTAAATTTGATGGCAACCTGTTTATGTTTGAGGTAAAATGCCAATAATCACGCCTTATTAATGTTTCATTAATGTCTTAATTATCAGCATTGGCTGAGACAGATAATGTAACTTTCTCCTCGGTTGAAACGGAAATGACCTTAATTTTCAACCCTGTGGAACACCTTTTATAATTCACATGAATACATTTTGAATTTAGAAGCAAAGAAATGTGTAAAGCGGCCGATTTCCTGTAGCTTCAACTCTCAACTTCATCTTCTGCAGGTTTTATTGTCGCCGTGATAAAACTACTTAAAACTGAACATCTATTGTTGATCCAATGAGAGTCGAATGGATAAATTATTATGTTTTTCCATTTTTAATCAACGAGCAGCAATAATTCTGTTGTTCTTCTTCAGCAGAAATATGAATGTGCCCCTGCAGTTACAATTGTTTGACAATACTATAATTAGCTTTTGTTGGTTTTGCTGAATTACTTACAGGAACCCGACATTAAACATGCAGAGCTGTTGCCGTGTTGGGTCTGAGCCGCTGTCGGAACAACACGGCGCTGGAGCAGCAGTGATGCTGATAACGGATGTGAAGCTCTTAATATTTAACCCCTAATGCGTTTACAAAGCTCCCGTCTTTGAACCCACCCACGTTGGTTGCGAGCTTGTGTGGTTGGAGGTAATTGTGAGTCGTGAAAAATCTGCCACAGGAGGGGAAATCAGCTGCATTCCATGAACAGGCAAAAACAGAAGCATTGTAAATAGAAATGGGCTCATGGAGCAAGTGAATGGAGAACCGTGCATTCAGTAAATCACAGCAAAATGACAATTTAATAGGATTTAGCCTATCGGCGCGACCAGGGCCTTCTTATCTTCATTTATGTTTGATTAGGAGTGTTGTTTTAAGACGCTGTTGCTTTTCTCTCTGCACGGTTTATTTAATGCAGTATTTTTCAACCAGTGTGTTGTGGAAATTATCTTGTTGAAATTGGATAATTGTTCAGTATTTTTGAATTGGACATGTTAAGTGTTATTTGAAATAAGAGATATAAAATATGATAAAAAATACTTGTTTATTTGATTCATATTAAAGACACTTTCATAAGAATTAATATGAATTTAATATATGCTACTATAGAGCATAATTTTTTTACATTTTTGGTTGGTGGTGTGCCTCGTAATTCTTTCGATGAAAACAACGTACCTTGGCTCAAAAAAGATTGAAAAACAATGATTTAAGGTATATGGTGTGTTTATGACCCGCGACTTAAGCCGGATAAAATCGCAAGTTTTCCATTTAAATTGCAGATTTATAATTGTTGTTGCATTGTTGTCTTGACATGATGCTGGTAAAAGCTGACACAGTGGAGAGGAACATTTCAGAAGCTGCTGGGAACCCGTTGTGTGGTCATGTGTGGGTGGACATCAGAGCGCCGCAGGATCAAGAGCGAAGATAAAGACAATTTCCCTCTGATGCGGAGTTTGTTTGATAATCCAGAAGAAGACTTGTTAAATGTCTGATTCGTCAGTGTGAGGCGGCTGGCAGCAGTTGAGATTTCAAAGACATTAACTATCTCTTTAGACCTGAGAAAAGATTGCAGAGGTGTCAGATAACCTACCAGCTCATATTTTTGGAGTTTTGTATCAACCACCGCCCACCAGAAAAGGCAAAAAAGTATAACTCTTCTAACTCTTCTTTGGATGGATTTGAGCATTTTCTTTCCCAGAGAAACCACACGGTTGTTGTCAGTTTGAGCAGGCTTCTGGTGTTCTTCTTCTTCTTTTTGCCCAGGTATCTGTAAGAGAAAAGTTGTTGGCATCTAGTGCTGCGACTAACGATTATTTTCTTAATCGAATAATCTGTCGATCAGTTTTACGATTATTATTACGTTTTTTAGCATTTACTCTCCAATAAAAATTTTGTTTTATTAACAAAAAGCAAAGATAATTGAATTGAGCTGTCCACTGCAATTTATTTAACTTACAGTTTTCACTCCTGGTAAACCAGAATAACAATACAGTAGATCATAGCTTGTGTTGTGTCATTGACTTTACAGCAATCCCTCATACCAAGCCATTGACTCATATTCAACATATACTAATTACAGACAGGCAACATAATTGCAACAAAAACAATGTTTTGCATCTCTACAGCAAAGTAGCACAGAGCAGCTATTTTAGCCACCAAAAGGCACCAGACCATCTCTTTACCTAAAGGCAGTGATGTACTTTCAGTTTCAAACTTTAACAGTATCATGTGTTGGTTTGGAGCTAAGAAGCTGTTCCTCTGAGGATTTTAATACTTTAAAGTAAGCAGCATGAAAACTAAAAATGATAACCCAAAAAATCCCATTCAAGTCTTTTTCCTTGTAAAGAAAGATGATGTTAGGAACTAGAGTAATGCAACACGTCCTGTTCGCGACAGGAGCGCCACTGAAATGCGGAGACAAAAAGGTTACAGGTAAAGAGCACTCTCATCCAGGGATCTGTGGCATATTGCTCAGAAGGATGTAAGACATGCATGGGGACCGCATTATTTACATTATGAAATGTCAGGCATTAAGTACTCCAGGCTGTCACTCATGGATTGGGGCTGACATATTGTCAGTCTAAGAAGAAGTTTCAGCTTCTGCAGACATTCAGCAACCTGTACTGGAAGGAGTCCAATAAAAGCAATTAGAAGCAGAAAAATCGGAAAGTCATACTCTTTGGGAGCAGCGTGTTGTCTGGATTTGAAATGCACAAACAGACGCAGAATATCAGACGAGCTTTTGACAGATTAATAAGGTGTCGGTTGCATGATGGCCTCCAAAGACTTGCGAGAAACTCACTCACATATGCTGCCTCAGTCACAGTCTAGCACGTCTCTGTGCTCCTCCACGGATCTATATTTGCATCCCCACCACCATGATAACACCCTGTTTCCTACTAGACCCTTAGTTTAGTCCTAAAATTCAGTGTGAACTATGCTGTTTCACGACTGCACCAGAAAAAGGAATCATATTTTGTATTTTTATGTTATCTTTGTCAGCCTGTACATATAATTGTTTTAATTTTTATCAGGTTTTTAACAGGCTTTTTAATGAGTAAATATGTAACATGTCTATCAGGCTTTTAACCTCATGTAGGTTTAACACATCACATCGGTGAAACATTTTAAAGAGCAAATTCAAATTCAGTGGACCCCGTTTACACCTGGTTCAGTAGTTTGTAGCTCCAAACTGAACAGAACATCTGATTTATTTTCATATTTTTCTAAATCTAAGACTTTGTTAAACAAATGCAGGTTTGGCAGCTATAAAACAATCTGACACACTCTTGAGTAGCATTTACTAAGGAATCGATCCAGGAGTGACATTTATTTTCTTCTTTACTGATTGGCTCTATCTCATCAATGCTGAAGATTTTGTGGTTGTGGTAAGGCGAGTTCCGGTGTGCATATTATTGCATATTAGGGTATGTTTGGTATTACAGGTATTAAAACATGAATACATTTTACAGATCCCATGCATTTGTGCTTAGGGCACCCAAATGGCTACTGTAGCTACAATTAAGGCCAGTTTAACTGTGTCTGTTTTATTTGGGTAGAGTTTGATTAAATGCTTTAGCTCTAAGTCTAATTACATTTTTTAATATAACTATATGAGTTAAAATATGTTGACATTAAATGATAAATGGCCTGCTCCTGTGTAGCACTTTATTTTTTCCAAAGAATCCAGAGGGGCTTTAAACAACCTTCACTCATTCACCCATTCATGCACTGATGGTGAGTTCCAGTTCCAGTGAGTTGCCTATTTGAACCCTGACCTTTTGACCTACTGCTACCCCAAGGACCTCCAGGATAGAAAATTAATTTGAATTGAGTTGGTTTCAAATAATTGTATAATGATTTCAGCACCTCAGGATATCCTGTCTGTGATCTTCAGACACGACAAGATGAACGTAATTAAACACCAAAACTTTGTTACTGCAAAATTGTTTCCATTCCCTTTTACAAATTTAATCCAGGTGGTTTGTGATAATGATGGTGATGTGTTGTCAGAGCCTCATCATCTCTGTTTAATCACTCCAGTTACTAAGGTGAGTTTACTGAACGAGAATCTCGAGCTGTCTCTGTAAAAGCCTATTCTGTTTGGAAATGATGATAATGATGCATTCTAACAAAAGTTATTCCTGTTCACAAGTACGTATTCATTTCTGTTTCTGTTTACATCCAGGAGGCTTACTGTAACCCTAATAGAGGACTTTAATGTTCCCACGATGCTGCTGATGAAACTACACCTCACTCTTCCAGGACCAGGAATTTGCTTTGTTCCTTTTTTCTCTATAATAAAAAATCGTACAAAATGGTCAGTTATAATAAAGGTATATGAAACCTGTTAATATAAGTTTGGCTATTTAGAGGAAAACTAATGACCTGTGTGACCCAGCATCGTAACTGGGATTCGTAACTCTGGGATCGTGTATTTTCTGGGAAATGCTCTGTTTTGGTTGGAGTGGCTCAGAGTAGAGTTCCTGCTACTCCTAATGGAAAGAAATTCATGATGAGTTTCGAGTAAGGTTGGTTCCAGCAGGCCTCCCATAAACAAGATTATTTTCTTGTCACATGAGGATTAGAGGCAAACTAAGAGTTTTATATCTGTCCTAACTTTGCAAAGACTGAAAGAGTTTATTTGGATACAAACTGCTTATCATTGTAGAAGTAGAAAAGCAGACATGGTGTAACTTTAAATCAGTTTGTCATCATTTATGCAATGGAGAAGAGTCACACTCAGGAGGCACACTGGTAGAAACCAGCAGGTACCTTAGTTAATTTGAAATGCTGAGCATAATATGTCTCCCAGCAGGAAACCTACAAACATTATCCCAGACAAGAAAATTGTAGAGAACCAAGAATGATCCGTTCTTAGAGGAAGATAACAGTGTTGACAATAGCAGAGAAAATGAGCGAGAACAAAGATCGACTACCAGCAGTTTCAGTTGCTGGGATATTAGACATTAACAGGAGATTGGGAGGAAATATTGAATATGATGCACATGAGGGCAGTTTTTTACAGAACAGACATGTGAGGCAATCGTCAAGTCCAGAGTAGAATACAGAGTAGATCGAATATGGGAAAGATTCTGAATAAATTATAAAAGATAATAACGTTGTTAAAGGGAGACTTCAATAAAAAAAAATTTATTATTAACTAAATACATTTTGGAGTTGAATGCTTCAAAAAACCATCTACAAAATTGAGGGCTGCAGTTATAATCTGATTATTGTCCGTATGATATTAAGTGATTTGAACATTACCTTATACTGAGCAGATTTAAGAAGAGCTGGTCAATAATTGTCCTCAACCAGTTTCAAGTGCGTTAAAGAATGTTTTCTTCATTTTTCGTTCCTTATTTCATGAAAAATATTTACCTATATTTTTGTATAAATATTTTCAAAATGGTTTGTTGCAGGTTTACCAAATTTCAACAAAATCCTTTTAAACAAACAATTTATCAGAAGAATGGAGTTTTAATGGGGACTTTATATATCAACAAATATATAAAAATATCCAAACACATTTTAAGAAAAAAAAATGAGGCAAAATATTTAGATATCTACATATTTCTATACAAAAAAGGATCAAATAATCTTTGGTCATCAGAAGACTCATTAATCTGGAGCTATGGAAATTACTGCTGTATCTCCTGATGCATAAAATGATAGCATGTAAAATTACAATGAACTTCATGGTGATGTTTTGTGGATGAAGCGTTACTAATGTCTTGTACATTTCCGGTCTTAGAAAAAGATTCTGAACCACTTAAAGACTCCAGAGATTCCAGTCAGTCCGTGTTGGTTCGGCTGGATCAAAACCTGTTCCCAGAGCTGGTAAAACTCTGATGGCTGGTTCTAAACCATGATGCCGTACAGGTTTGCAGGGCTGTTACTGTACTTTTAGTAAATCTAAAACCGTAAATGTAGTTTGTGTTTTGGGTTAATAGTGTACATTGACGGTTTGATTAAACAAACCTTTTCTCAAAAATGCAACAAGCAATCAAGAATCAGTTTATTTATATAGCGCCAATTTACAACAGGTGTCGTCTCAAGGCACTTCACAGAAAATCAATTAAAATCAAAGATACATCATAACAAATCAATTTGAAAAAGTTTCCAATCTAAGGAACCCCAGCAGATTGCATCGATGCAATGAATTGGTCTTAAATGATGATATATGAAGGTTGTTAATGTAATTTAAGACATAATTGAATTTAAATGGGAATAATTCACGGTACACTTTATGAATCTAATCCAGTCAATTTTATTATTATGAAATATTTAAGGTTCTAAATGCATCTGCTCTAATAAAAAGCATTTGGTTCTGCATATGGTGCATTTATTATAACTTAACATAAGCCTCACTAGATTTATCTACACGTGAAAACAGCTGCAGAATTCTACACATTTAAAAAGACACTTTAAATGTTATCAGTTGAACAGGATCTGTCTTTTGTTCTGTGATGATTTTAGTTTGCTTCCCTCCGGTGGTAAATCTGTTCAGCGCTCACTAACCCTTACCTTGTATCTTGGCTCCGCTCCTTTCGTGTCATGCTGCAATTACAATGGGAGCCTCCAAATCAGGTTGTTCAATTTTAATGTGAGCTCAGTCTAAAATGTTAGCACATCCTGCTGAGAAGACAGATTGAACCAGATGAGCAGAAAGAACACATTGAAGCAGCAACTGTAAGCGTGAAGGCTTTGTGATCTGTCGGGCATGCGCCTGCCTGGGAGTGATCGGCAGGACGGATGCTGTCACGCTCCCATGAGCAGCGTTTATTTGCCGTTAGGCTGCGTATTTGCCCTATAAACAAAGCAGGGTCCTGGTCTCTCTGTCTTTATAGGAGCAAACGTCCCCCGTGACTCCCACACAGATAAGTCCTAATTCCTTTCAGTGAGTACCTTTATGCTGTAAAACTCTCAGGAGATGTGTCTCTTCACTGAAACTACACATTTTTAAAGGTTGCATTATCAGACTCTCCCATGTGAGGTTTCATGTTTACAGACATTATTGAAGCACACACCAGGAGACCCAGTGGCAACGCCAACAGAACATCTCTGATTGCTCCTGACAGTCTTTAGTTTGCAGTAATCCAACAGGCACAGTTTCCTTTTTGTGTTCCTTTGCAGTGGACTCAGTTTATGAAGAAAGAAGGCAGGTGAGGAAAAGATCAGCCTCACAAGATCGATTAAGTTATTTCTGTCTCTAAATTTTAATAAGCATTAAAAGGATACTACAGGCATAAGAGATAAGACCTACTTAGCACAAGTTTCTTGGACATAAATTTGTCCTACCAATTTGAACTGAAGGTTTTGATGCGTTTTACTGGTGCTTTTTATCTTTCAGTAAAGTAGTAGTTGAAAGTAGATGTTCACTGTTAACTTCTGCAATGTTCCATCACTCGTACCCCTGGTCATAGAGGCAGAGGTCCAGAATCTCTTCATGGTCCCCACCTCATTGGGGAGATGTCCGTCCTAACTACATGCAGAGCCACCTTCATGACTTAGCTCCTCCTCATTTCTAAGAAAGAGCATAGAAACCCCATGGAGGAAACCCATTTCTGTTACAGTATGAAGCAGTAATTTATATAATGGATGTAACTAAAACAGCTTTTATGCTTCCATCTGGAGGGCCCGCCTAATATCACAGCTGTACTGGTCTGGGGAAATAGAAAGAGCCACGCAAAAATGTCTTCCTCTGATCAATTTCTTCTTTTAGCCGTTACCCAGAGCTTGCAACTATAGATGAAGTTGGGAATATAAATCAACCGGCACGTCACTTTCACATCACTTCAGCAATCGCACCTATCCATCTATCCATCCAAATTTTTTTCCTCAAGTGTTAACAAGCTCTAAAGAGATTTAAATCCTTCCACCTGGGTCAAGACCTCAAGGCTGATCCAATGAAGGAACTGGCATTGCCATTCATAACCCTGCAATGATGCAAAGTTAGCTAACTTGTCAGGCCATTTATGCTTTTTGCCGCGCAGTTGCACTTTGCGTTCATTCACTGCCTTATACATGCTGACAGCTGATAACCGTTCAGTGAATGTCTGATGAGATGACAGTTACTAGAAAGCCGCTGGAGGTAGACAAAAAGCATGCCAGTCAAGCATAAAGCCAAAGGACTAACCATAGCGAAATTACCACATGGCACTTCGCTGGCCGTCAGCTGGAGGCAGACAGAAAATAACAGGACTGTAGCACAAATACATAAAGTTACATAAAGTTGATGTAGAAACAAGGATAAAGTTGCATATTTATTTCTGCTTTTGGTCTTTGTACTTTTTAAACTATCCAATATTCCCAAGCTTTGGTTTTGACTTTTATGGAAAAGGAGTAAAAGGCTCCTACAATACGACCACAAAGACTCGACATGTTGTTGATTCCCAGAATCCTTTTCCCTGGGAACTACAATGTTGAAAATGAATAAAATGGAAACTTAATAATACAGATCTTCTTTATTATAGTTTTTAATGTGTAATGTTAACAAATGAAGGGGAAACAAAGGGGGAGATCTATGGCTAAACAGCTAGAAATGCTCCTGACATTCATACCCTCATCTATGGACCTGACCTCTGGTTAGTAACTGAAAAAATAAAGGCTGAAGTTTCTCCAGGGTAAGACGTACAGGTAGTAGAGCTGCTCCTCTTTCACATCCAGAGGAGGCAGTTGAGGTGGGTGGGACATCTGAATGGGGAGATGCCTGACTAAGCCAGGGAATAAACGAATGGATGGAAAAACTAGGGTTAGGGTTATTGCAGTACACACTAAATGCTTAAGCTGGGCTTGAATATAAGTAGATGTGCTTTAAATTGGCACTATTAATGTCTTCTACCAATCCCAAAAGTCTAATTATGTGTTGGAATAATGTTAGGAGGTTTTACTTACAGTGTTTTTAGAATATGTTCAAGTAATTGTGCATTTTATCTGTTCTTTTGTCTTTGAAATGTATGACACGGATTGCCTTGAAGATTTTTTTTATTTGGATTTGTAGGGGAAGTTAAAATGAGAATATTTCTTTCCACACCAATTTATTTGATTCATTCTCAGAAGAGTCTTCATGACAAACACTGAAACATGACTGGAGAAAGTAGAGTATAGTATTTTTCTACCTAAAAGCTTATTAAAAAAACAAAAAAACATTTAATAAAAGGATTTTTTAATTTTGTTGCTCTTTAAATCTAATCATGCAATTTGGATTTTTCATAAAAGCTTGTAAGGACAAGCTTTAGCCTTGCGTTGCTGTAGAAAACTGTGTGTGTCCATGTCATGCAGTAATATCTCCCCCAGGAACATGAGCACACTGATTCTCTGCTGTGGTATTACTATCTTATTGCCCTTGGCTATGATTGAGACTTTGATGTGAATAATGCAGATGGAAATAATGTGGTTAGAGAAGCTTTGTACACTGTTAGAAAGGCATTGATGCAAGGCTTAGAGCCTGAGCTGCAAGGTGAAGAAAGATTCACAGAACACATATCTGAAAAACATCCTTCTAACACCACATGGAACTGCTTTGATTTGGAGGACAGAGTTTAGCTGATGCTTTCGGAGGCATGAGGATTGAGTTACTGCCATGGTTGTCTATGTTATCTCCGATGTAGAAATTCAGATTGACAAAAGTGATTCTCCCAGCCGTTTCAAAGACGTCACCGGTCCGTTTTTCCAATCTCACTTGACGATCTGGTTCCGAATTGTACGGGACATTTCTAAGGCACAAATAGGATCCTGGACAATCTGTAAACCAGTGGAATTTGTCTGAAAGTGAGGATGAAAAAGGTCTGCAGCACTTTGACTGAGAGAGCCACACAAGACGGCCGGTCAAGTTAATTGACCCAGTGTGAAAAAACACAGAGACACCGAGGGGACAAAATGGCTCAGAAAGAACGTGACTAAATGAGCAAGTGAAAGGAAATCAATGAAACTTTTTGACAAATACAGATTCTTGCTTGACAAGCCACTTTTTTTTCTCCACTGACTTTGAATTGCCCATTCACACTCTGACATGATGCAGACCTAAACGCTTCTGTGTTCAAAAGCAGAGCTGACTTTTCTTTTTTGTCCTTTTCTCAGCCTTTTAGAAAAACCCACACAGTCTCTGCACCGCATGCAAAAATGACCCAACATTACAATAAATATTTTAACGAGTCGGATTCGCGCTGGGATTCATTATGATCAATAACTCTCTGCTTCTCATTCAAATGCTGCTGCATTAGAGAGAAAGTTTAACTCATGCAACCCTTTTGATGACTTCATATCTCGCTCAGTGGTGAAGTTTACAAAGTGTTTCGGCTCTTCCTGTCTGCCAGGACTCATCATGCTGGCTGCAAAGTGTGTTCTACCTGTAAGTTTGTGTTGTTGTAAATGGATGCGGTTTCAGATAAAGTTTTTCATTCTTCTACAAGTTACCTTTTCATCGTGATTTATTTGGTGTTACTCATTCTGAAGTGTCCCTATCAATTGTAGCGCATACAAAAAGCTGTAAACGTGCAGGTAAACGTTCGATTTTTTGGTCGTTTATGTCAGAATAATTGCTGCTAAACTCAACATGCTGGGCTCCAGATTTCATTTTTTATTTTAAGAAATTAATGTTTTTAAACATTGGGCTTTATATAATACTTAAAGACCAATACCATCTAGGCTGTATTATCATATTTATAGTTTGTATACAAATATTAATTAACAAAATATATAATTAACAAAAAAACTATTTTTAGAGGATATGGTTCCAAAACTGGCTCCGGTCCAACCTTGTAAAATCGGCCCTGCAAATATAATTCGTCTTACAAATATGGCTTTATTTAAATTCCAGCAAACTTATAATTTATTGTTCCACAGTGGAGAAATGGTTGAAAGGTTTACCAGCAGCAAAGTGATAGATAGATGGAGGCATGTAGACTCTCACAAAAGCCAAAGTATTAAAATGAATATAAAAGGATCAAAATAACTTATTTGGACTCAAAGAAATGTGCAACTGATTATAATAAAAACCTACAAAAAATGTCCAAACACAGCAGTGATATACAAACTTTGATTCTGTTCATGGTGATGTTCTACAGTATAAAAGGTGCTAAGACGAAGGATCTAATGGTGGCGCTTCTATGTGCACATGGAATGCAACAGTCTGTCACTAAAGGAGCTCTCCAGTTGGAGACGTTGCCCTACAGAGATGTTATTTCAGCCAGAGGTCTTCTGTCTCGCGCCACCTGCACAGGGTGAGGGGGGCGTCCTAGCACAGAGCGGGCCTTCCCGATGAGCGTAGCTAACCACTTCCACTCATCAGTGCAGCTCAAGCAATCTACACTATAGATCTGGCTGATGGCGCCACAGTTTAAAATCTGTTTCTAGAGTGACTCTGCATGTTGCTCAGAAAATTCTCTATTTTCTGCTTATTTAAAGGAACACCAGCTGAGCCAAGTCAGAAGGCTGGTAGAGAGAGTCGGCTGCTAACAATGCTAATAAAACAGATGTTATCTATGTGAGAGGGATCAGTTGTAGGTGAGGTGAAGAGATTAAAAGCAGTACATTAATCTGGAGATTTGCGATGTTTTTCTGGCATCTCATTAAAACGGATTTAGATCAAATTAATGGTATAAAATACAATTATTAAATAGGCTTTCAGTATAATCTTTACTTTATAATCCCAGTCTTTTTACATACACTCACTGATCTTTACAAGATAGATCTTGCTGCTCTCTTTCACCACATGACAGAAATGCATTTATGTTTGTGGGCGTGATAAACAAGATTTGAAGTTTAAAGTAAGAACCTGAATGGGAAAACCTTGTTGTAAGTGGCTGAACTTGGCATGGCTGTTGGGGTCCAGACAGGTTGATCTGAATATTTTAGGAAGTGCTTATATGTTCAGATTTTTACAGAAAAATTAAAGGTTGACAGGGAAGGATCTAAAGAAACCATTTAGTGAAAGAAAATACTGTGTTGATTTCAGAGATATGAGGAGAAGGGACAGACTGGTTTGAGCTGATCTACAACCAACAGTAGCTCAAATAACAGCTGGTTCCAGCCAAGTTCTGCAGAACTCTGGAACATTGATGTAGATGGGCAAAAGCTAACAGTAAAGAAAAGAAATGGATGATAAAACATTAGAAAAAATGCTACACCTGTCTCCTGATGGCTGCTTATTTTTCTTTTCTTTTTTTGTCTCACCTATTTGGAGATTTGTTTTAATCTGCATCGTAAATGGCGTTGCGTAAGCAAAGGAAATCACTCTAATGAGACAACCCTAATTAGTTATTGCCATTAAGGAAGTGATGTTAACGTATGTTTCCACAGGTTTTGGAGCCTCTGCAAGACCTTTTCTTCTAATACCTGAGTGGCTTAAGTCATTTAAAGGACTCCATATCCAGCTTACCAGCAGCACAGTTAGCTACTACATTTGTTCACCAAATAATTTAAATGTTGTCAGTTTGTCATATCTTGACATGGATACTGGAATAAAAAAACATCAAGAGAATAGAGCATTAGATGAGTAGTTTCTTTTATTTTGGATTCATGTACATCTCTAATTGATTTGGAGTATAACAGCACAAAGCTTCAGTTGAGGATAATAGACCCCCTTTAATTGCCAGCAATAAAGTCTTTGTAGCTACTTATAATTAAATCCATGAAACAATGATGTTAATTAATCCAACATACAGCATTCATAATTCCCATTTCAACGTGTGACTAATAGTTGAGTGAGCACGGCGGCATGGTGGAAGTGAATAATGTCAAATTAGCGCCGCAAATTAACACAATGAATTTTAATTGGAAAGTCGGGGTACACTCTGTGATCCATTATAAAGCCTTCATCCTTTAAAGTAGATCTTTGTTGATAGGAAGGTGAAACAAAGACGTGGCTGCACCAGATACACCCTGCTGGCTGCAGAGAGTTCTGTTTAGTTTTGCATCGCCTGACAGCTTGTGTTGAACCAGTTTTTACCAACTTGCTGGAGAAAACACAAGACCTGCTGAAAGCTTATGTTGTCTGACTGAGACGAGCACTGAACTGATGGACCGAAGGCTTTTCTCTGTTTTTACTTGACCGATTGTAGATCGGTAAGGAGACGGGCTTCTGTTGTGTCATATTAAACAAAAACAGAAATAAGCTGTTAGTAGTAGACAATTTAGAATGAACTAAAAAGTGATTGTGTTTAACTTTGATTAAACATTAACTACAGACATATAACTAAATATTGTGGCTCAATAATATTTAGATCTCGTGACTATGCAGGTCACTTTCATGTTCATCAAACCAATCTCTCACCAGTCTTGCTTGTCATAATGTGTGTTTGTCTGGTTCCGTTTCCTCCCTGTGTCTCGTCACTCCGTATTCATTCACAGCTGTCTGCAATAATTCACTCCCCTTCTCAACCAATCACACCCCGGTTCTCACTACTTAAGCCACATTCATTCACACACTCACCGCTGGATCGTCTGTTGTTTTCCCCTGCTTTTCCTCGTTGCTCCTAGCC
>JAVLVB010000913.1:498555-518337 GCA_032876305.1 Orestias chungarensis
GCTCTTTGTCCTGGCTCGTCACTTAGGTTCCTCTGTCTCCTTCCGTGTTGTGCGTCCTTGTTATCACCTCCTGTGTACCTCCCCCTGTGATCGTTATTGTTATTAGTTCTGTATTCTGTTAGTTTAGTTATCTCTTCCCGTGTTCCGTGTTGGTGTTTGTTTATTTAATTAGTGTCTTTGGTTGTGTTACTTTTGGGTCTGGTGTTTATTGTTTCCCCGCTTGTTGTTGTTGTTTTAGTTCCGTCTCCGCGCCCTTTGATTACGTCTCGCCCGCGCCCTTTGATTACGTCTCGCGTTGTTCCGTTGCCGGTTGTCTGTTGTTCCCTGTGTGGTTCCTTTCGTGTTCTGTTAACTTTCCTTCCCTCAATAAAATCATTATCACTCAAATCCACCTCTGCTCGAGTCATTTAAAACCCTTCCTGACATTGCTGTGTGCATATGTGCATTGTCATCGTGATACACGAAGCAGCCTTCAGGATACAATGTTTCAACTATTGGATGCACATGGTCCTCCAGAATGGTCAGGTAGTCCTTGGCAGTAACACGCCCACCTAGCACATGCATTAGGCCAAGGGAATGCCATGATATGGCAGCCCAAACCATCACTGATCCACCCCTATGCTTCTGGAACATCCCTTTCAGACTGCGTCCACAGTTAATCCTGTTGGATGTGGTTCGTCCTTCTTGGTGGTACGCTGACATTACCCTGGATACGGTGGCTCTTGATACATTACAAAGACTTGCTTCTTTGTTCAAAGATGCCCTGATGATTTGTCCTCTTTTGAACTCTGGTATGTCACCCATAATGTTGCGTGCATTGCAATATTTTGAGCAGAAATGGGCTCCCACCCTGCTAATTGGACCTTCACACTCTGCTCTTACTGGTAAAATGTGCAATTAAGGAATATCGACCACAAGGCTGGTCCAATTTACCCATGAAAGCTCTCACACTAAAATGAAAGGTGTTTCAGTTTAATGAATTATAAAAAAGGGATTCTTGGACAGCTGTACCTTATTGTCTGGCCTGCTGCGACTCCTGGCTGGTGTGAGCGGGTTCAAAGCTGGTTCGTTGGGTTTCTTGTGACCAGGTCTGGCTCCCAGTATATGGATCTCTGTGCACCATGGAAGCCATATGGTTTTTATAGGGCTAGGGATGTAGGGTATGGACTCTTCACAGAACTCCAAGAACCGTGTTGGTCTCCAACAGATGGACCTTTTTTACAGTTCCTCTGTCCGCTGAACACTGAAGGACTCTTGCCCACCTACGAAACAACAAGGATGAAAGGGTATGACAGACGAATGACTAGATGGACGGATGATCAATTATATCCAAATGTGTAAGAACCATATACCTGCATAAACATCTTCTGTTTTCAACTTCGAGGGTGTTTATGGTAATTTTTATGATGTAATTACTTCTAGCATATGGCCAGATCTGGGTCTCCAAACTTAAACTGGATCATAAAAAGCTTTCAGCTGTTCTACGACTTAGTTTACATTGATATTTATTGCTGGTAAAATGTTGGATCTTCTAGGATATCTTTTAGATGTAGTTTCATGTTCTAGAAACACAACAGGTAAAAATATGTTGCAGAATATTGAGGTAAAATACCTGTTTTTTATTTTGCCTTTGGGTTGCGTCCAACGGCGAAGTTTCATGAGCTGCAGAAAGCATGAATCTTATCTTAAAATTTTTTACGTCCTCCATCTTTTTGGCAGGGCCCATCTGTGTATGTTGTCATAGTTGAAAAGTCACACCCGGGACAGATGAAGAGATCTGGAGGTGCAGTCTCTGCCACATCTGCTGACGCCTCAACACATTTACCTCAGCGCTGTCATTACTGGTTGAATTACCATGTATAACTAGGATGCTGCTTTGATCAGCTCCGCGTCCTCGTGTCCCGTCATCTCAAGCTAGCAGAGACCATTAGATAACAAAAATGTCGGCTATTGCTGCAGGAGCCACTGGAGCATCATCACAACATGTTTGGGATAATGTCCACATGCTTTATACACCCCTGAAAAAGCTCAAGTGAGCCGTGGAGAATAAGTTGTCTTCATGCATTTGTGTTGGTGGGAATATTTGTTTTCCAAGGTAGTCTTTATTTATTTGTTGATACCTTTTATCTGTGATATTTTTATCTCTGTAAACCAGCTTGTTTTGTTGTATACGACAATGGAGTTTGAGGTATTTTAGGAGTCTGTAAAAAAATCTCTGGAGCATGTTGGGTCTGAGTTGGTAAAAATGTTGCCTGGTAGTAAGAGGATCCTTAGTTTGGCTTTGGCTTTGATGTTTTTTTCTGAATGCTGTGATAAGCGGCTGGATAGTTCAAGTGGTATGTTGCCTGACTTCAAATTGGAAGGTCATGGGTTCAAATCTAGCACAATACACCACAGCATCCAGTGTGGGTCCTTAGGCAAGACCCTTTGCGCTACTGCCTACCTGGCGCCGCAAATGGCTGCCTCGGTGTAATCACACCAAAATAAATTCCTAGTATGTCCCGTGTGTACCTGGCAAATAAAGCTGATTTAATCTTAATCTTTAATCTTTTAAATGTCCAGTGTGTACCTCTCACCCAGTGACCCCCATTAGTCGGCAAGGATAACCAGAATAGCCAACAGATGGATAGGTTTTTATATAAAAACAAAACAAACTGTGATGGCCAGATTATAACACAGTAAAGGTATTATTTATTTAAATGTACAAGACAGATTGAGGCTGCTGCTTGGGTTGACCTGAGAGGTCAGACTCTGGAAAAAAGAAAGGACGGTGAGTTATCAGTAGGGAAACCAGGAAGTAATTCTGAAACACAAAGTAATGGTTTACCTTGCAGAAGGATTTCTCGGGATTCTTTTTGGACACTCGGATCTTGATTGACTGGAATCATTGAGTATTAGAAAAAAAGAAGGCTTAATTCTGGTTGTGAACCCGTTTGGCTTTAATGTCAATTTCTTTGTGGTTTTCAGGAAGACAAATGTACAGACTTAATGTATGATTCTATTTTTCTTGTCTGTCACCTTTGTCTAACATTTACTGTTATTACAACCTTATTTGTTTTGTTGTGGATAATCTCTACCCGAGTTACAATTGGCATCATGTCAATACCTGCCTGAGTCTCTGGTGATGAACCACTTTCAATAGTACAGTTTTCTGATTCATAAATATCCCTGGTAGATTCTATCTCTTCAAATTCAGACTTTTTTTTTCAGAAATAAAAAATAAGTTAATAAATAAAAAATGCAGAAGACAGGTTTGACAATCCCAGAACTGAAAGCTTCAGTTCTAATTTAGTTATTATTGGTATTTTTAAACTTCCTTATCACCTTTTGATCCTGTAAGAAAGTCTGGTGTTCTATGAAATTACTGAAAAAGTGATTATGTACCACTTTATCCGCCAGAGATTCAGTAGTTAAGACCAAAGTGTAAATATGGAACAGGAAGAATAATTATTGAGGTTTTTGATTGTTGCTTTTTAATTATGTTTAATGGCTTAATTAACTCAAGAGCTTAGTGTTAAATCCACGTTCTCACAGGTGTGTATAAATCGTCTTAACACTGTGAAAAGATAATTAAATGGAAAAAGGTAGTTATTGCCAACAACAGAAAATATTTTCCAGTGGCGTGAGCACTGACCCAAGAGAGTGTGTGATGTCAGGAGACCATTAAGGGCATTCAGGGAGTTCAGGACACTCTGGTCCTAAAATAACCAGCTGTCTACTGGTGTGAGGGAGATTTGTCACCATCTCAGAGGAAATGTTTGATTGGCTGTAACTGCCTTAAATTCTGTTAGCCCACACTTAATCAGACAGTTAGGAAATATTTCTGCTAGTAGTAGCAATGAGGACTCCAGCCTCTGTACATAGGTTGCTTTGAGTACCACTACTCCTGGCGCAAACCCAATACCACCTTAACAGCACAAACTTTGTAACATGCAGGGTGCTTTCTATAACACCAAATCCTGTGTTTGGTGACTTTGGTTTCATCCATTATGTGATACTGTGGTCCAAAGAGTCTTCAGACAAAGCCATTATCAAACCTTCCACTGTAAAGGTTTGGAATCCAGATTGGTTCATAGTCGTGTAATCTCCAGACTTTTTTTGCTTTTTTCAAAAATACATACTGTTTTTATAGAGCGCATTATTTTTCCTCTACCTCTTTCAAACAAATACATTTGCCCGTGGACTCTAGAATAAAGGTCTTTTTTCCCCTAAGCATTAATGTTTCTAACTTTACATTGAATTTGCTGGGACGTCTGCAACTGAAAGTTGCTTCTCTGGGATCATTGGCATTTTCTTTCCATCTGGCCACTCTGCAGTTTTGTAGTGGAGAATTTCTGCTTTTAACTTAGTCCGTCACACTGACTAAGATTAATTTAGGCTTTATAACTAATTTTAAAATAGAAAATAATTATTATTTGAGTTTTCAATCAATAATTTCAATTGTTGAAATTTTAGGTTATTTTATTTAATGAGTTTGAGAGGTGAGGTGTTGAGGGTGTACCATGTCTCTCACCAAATGAATGCCACCTATATGCAATTGAAATATGGATTACCTTAGGGTGGCGGTAGCAGTGTTAACGAGTCACTACCATGCAACTTTTAGATGCATCACTTTTCCATCTCCAATCAAATGGCTGAACGTTCAGTCAATAGGGTTTTGTAATGAATCATTTGTCCGATTCATGTGTAAGGGAAAAGAGTTAAAATTCCATCTAAGTTAAAATATCAGGTAGAAACATGCTTTTCTCTTTAGCCTTAAAATTCATTCACTGTTATTATGAAAATATTCTTGTGTTTTGCCCACATATTCTATGACCAAGAGATGAACACAGAGCTCCCACAGAGCTCCCCTTTGAACTTCCTTTGCTCTGTTTGGTAACCTTCCAGCCAGAGGGCCTCCACGCTGAGTGGCTCTGTCCAATTCAAAGCGGGATCTTTCCAGAAGTGGCAAACTGCCAGCGCTTGTCCTGCCAGCTTTACCAGGTGCCTGGTCCCCCAGAGAGGGGGCTGGTATCAGGTACAGCTCTTCAGGCCAGATGGCTCTTCCATGGGGTTACATCACCCAGGCCCCCACCTAAGCCCTTGTGGGGACGGCTGGCCATGAAGTTGGAGGAAATGATCTTTACGAACTGCTCTGTTATACAAAAACATATTTGACTGAAGAAATCTGCCGTTTGTGCTTCGGGTCACACACACTTAACTCAAGCTGCCTGTGTGGAAGCATTTGGGCTCACCATCACATCTGTTCTCCACTATATTTACAGACTCCCATCCTTCTAAAGTAAATACAAGCATACCTCTTTTTTTCCAAATGAAGACAATAATGACAGTTTTAAATTTAAAGTCCATCACTGTAGCAGTCATGGAGACCCGTCTCAGAGTTGGATTGTTGTAAATGAAGAAAGTCCCAATCAATAGTTAACTGACAACCTTCACTGCCACACAGCATGCAGGGAGGTCGAGGCTCAAAGAGATCCCTCTGAGCGATGGGCTCTTCCCCCAGCTAAGCTGCACAAGGTCAAGGTTACGAGCAGAAGCAGCTGCACAGGCAGATCTGTTTTCCACGTACCTGTGACAAGCAGCCCAGTTAGTGGCATGTCCCTCAGCCCCTGAGATGCTGGTTCAGATGGAGACCTCGAGCAACGGTGCCACCTCAGATGATTTATTGAACAAAGTGGGTAGAACAACATTCAGCATCAACGATCCAATTAAATACAAAGAGATAAGCTTTAGTTTTTATGAGGAGCAGCTCCGGCTGCCTCATTTCGGTGCCACTCCCTCCAACATGGCATCTCTCGGGTTTCTCCGTAGCAGAGAGAAACACAGAAGCAATCTTTACCTTGTGTGGGGGCACTTCTTTACATCTCTGCCTCCTTCCACTGTTTCCCTTTTCCATCTCAGTCTCAGCTGTCAGACGCTGACTGAATCGGGTTAGAGAGGAGAGGCACGAAAAGCCGAAGCATTGCTGACGAAAATGACAATGCTATTTTTTTTTGTTTTTGCCTCCCGTTTGGTTACAGAGTTCCACAAGCTTTCCCGGCTTATATAACCCAAAGAGGTTTTGAGACCAGAAGATGCATGCTGCAGGTGCACCAGGCTAATTGGAAATGCTGGGAGATTAATGGATGAATTAAACTCTCAAGCAGTGGTTTGTAAAATATATACATGCAGGGAGGAAGATGAATAATCAAAGACACTTCTAAAAATATTTGAAAGCAAATCCATTAAAGAAACAATTCTAAGCGAAGTGACAAATAGTGGAATGTTCTGCAGCTTTTAGTTGATGTGACTGTGACATTTACTGATATGTTATTCAAATAAAGCGTGACACAATGAGCGCAGATAGATCGGACATTAAAGGAGCCTCTGTCTCTCTGATGGAGTTTGTCCTTCTCCTGGGAGGAGCTGGGAGAGGGAACAGCGTGGTCACCTTCATCTATGCAGAAGTTCATGTAAATAGTCTGTTTGGTTCAGAAGATCAACACTGGCTGATAATTTGCTGCCGGTTTTGAAGGATGAATCCAACTCCAAACTTGGTCTCACGTTTGTCAGAGTCAGAGTCACAGATTGGCAACAGAAGGTTCTGACTGACAGAAACTTCACAGCTGCTACCAGGTTAACGTTTTACCCGCTTCCTCCTGTCAGCTCCGAGCACAGCACGATGAGCAGCCCTCATGAAAATCACGACGTACACAAAGCTAAAATAATATGAATGCTTTTTCGGGTCCTGTGTCTCTTATTTTATACATTTCTAAAAGTTTTGGTATTTTCTTTTATGAACAAACACAAAGCAGTGAATAGATGAGAAAGGAAATAAAAAGGATAAAAAAATACAGTACAACCAAATTTATTTAGAATGTATCAGGATCTTGAAATACGTAAATACTAACATATTTTTCTTTAAAAAGAAAAATGTATTCTATTTGGTTGTTTTTTAAATGTGCCAATTTCATTTAAACTTCTTACATTTTGTTTAAAACTCTTATTTTGACGTTGTAAGACGAATACTTTCTGCATTGCCCTGTTATGTTGGTAAACTGTTCATACGTAGCTCGTTAGTTGGTCCAACAGCTCCTAAAGTAGAATATACCTTCTGGTAGGTTCCAGAAAATGGTGCACTCATTGAGATTAGTTTAAAACGAGTATGCACTTTAAAAGTTAACTGACCAGGAAAATGTAATTTAAAAAAAACTGTGAACAAAGCAACGATGCTTAAGTTGTTTCATAAACATCAGTAGTAACCAACAAAATGCTGCAACTCACATTCCATTATATCGCAGAAGAACTCCCACTCAAACTCAAATTCTGGTTCATTACAACAGTTAATTTTAGTTCAACCAGTTTATAAAACGCAATTTTCAGTTGTTTGAAGTGTTCTTTACAGGAACATCAACACAGGACGATGTTGTCCAGGTAAGCCTTACGTCTTCATGTTGGATAAAACCTTTTTGAATACTTTCTGAAAAGTTGGGTGTGTGTCAAGTACTCCAAGCAGCATCATGTTATAAGAAATGTCACAATAATGGGAACCTTAGTCACTGTTGGAGTTAATATGCTCTGCTTTTTATTCCTTTAGTCAAAGTTAATCTGTACAGTCTTCCATCTCAGTGAGAGAGTGACAGTTAGCCTTGTTAACTTTTTAAAGTCGGTGCAGAAACGTTCAGAGCCGGGAGACGAGGTGAAGTCTGTTGACCATAACATGTGCTCCGTTTGCTTTAATGTTGCCTTTTGTCTAACATGACGTTAGACAAAAGCGTCGTACTGTAAAACAGGACTGTGGGATGAGACCAGAGAATAAGACCAACCAGTTCCTTTCTTTGAATTTCAGTAGAATGCACAAGACAAGATAAGGATGTTTGAAAGGACCCAGCTGTTGTTGCAGCACCAACAGTGTCCCCAGATGACGGACTTTTGTTGCATTCATGATGTAGTTTAACATGTCAATGTTACACAATTGAGCACAATGGTGGTCCAAACGAGCTAGAGTGAACTGAAAAACCAAAATCTTATCTCCATGCAGCCAGATTTTCTTCTTGCAGCTTAAAAGAAGCTTAAGATAAAAAGTGCTGATGTAATGCTACAGGTTTTATAAGTTCTCCACATAACTTTGTCCTTAAACATCTTTAAGTGGGGAAGTCGGGTTAAAGGTTTGCTGTTTATTGTTTATTGCTTAAATGCAGAAGCTAAAATGACTAATTCCTTCTGATATGGAAAGTTCAGAATGATTTCTAAAAATAAGATAATCTGTAAAAATGAATGTAATGTGATAAAACCGGTTAAGATCTCTTGTACTGAACAAAGCCGGCGTTAGAATAGAGTGTGCAGATCTTGAATCAACGTCCCTCAGCAATCAGCATGAAACTGAAGACTGAAAAAAGCTTTTACAGAATGTCTGAAACCAGATTTAAGAAACATGAATCGTACGTGTGTGGATGACGTGACCTTGAAGCTCCAACAGCAGATCCTTTGGAGAAGACTTTGACTTTCTCTCAGAGCAGCTGAACAACTTCTAGACTTGTGTGTAACTGTCTATTTTTGTCTCCAGGACTTTTTGTCCTGTTATCTTGAGTGAGTTGCTCCTCTGTTTATATGCTACAGCTCCTCTACGGGGAAAGCTTAAATGTTGCTGGTTCGAGCACTTTGCTTCATCTAACTGAGCGAAACTTTGCAGCATAGCAGCTTTTTTTTAGGGCGCCTATTTTAGAGTTAGCGAGGTGCGACGAGGTGGGTGGGATGTCTTTGTTTCTTCAGGTTG
Source organism: Orestias chungarensis (assembly GCA_032876305.1). Classification (NCBI taxonomy): domain Eukaryota; kingdom Metazoa; phylum Chordata; class Actinopteri; order Cyprinodontiformes; family Cyprinodontidae; genus Orestias; species Orestias chungarensis. The sequence goes on from JAVLVB010000913.1 coordinate 507,311, forward strand.
CAGCATCAACCCACCGCACTTCTGCCCTTAAAGTCGACTGCCGGGATTCTTTTACCTCAACATTGTGATGGGGCAGCTGTGAGGAGAGATTGGTGCCTAATGAGATTTCCCCTTTGCCTGGGGCCTTCTTGCCTGAGCCCTGCTTAGTTCAAGTGGAGGTCTTATTACCGTATTCCTCAGTCGAAGGACTTTTTTTTTTCCGACTCGCACCTCAAGCAAATTCAAGCCTATTTGATCCGTCAGCACTGCTCTGACGAGCTGATCTGAGGGTAAAAAAGCTCTCAGATGATGGGAGATGGAGGCCTGCTGTGTCTCGCAGCGCTTTGCAGCTTTTAATTGCAGCAGAAAGGAGGATCAGGTCAGAATGACACATGCATTGTGTCATTAGATGGAATGAAGAATTGTCTGTGCGTTGCTACCAAAATCCATATGCAAAGAACAATTAGAGACACTTTAATTGCTCGATTTTTAATGACAGATGGAGGTTCCTTGCTGTGTTGATGATATTCAAATAACACAATTTGAAAACTGGGAGTTTGGGATTGAGGCTCTGGAAGGAGACCGCTTCTCCAGCGTAATTTAAAATGATAAAATTCACCAGGGAGGGGAAGTGGGGAAGATTTTTCCCATCAGCATCAATCATGAAATTGTTAATTTCATTGATTTATGTTGACTGCAGTCTGCTGTTTGTTTCGCGTCTCTTTTTATGCACAAACCCGGCTCATTGGGAAGCTTCAACCCAAAGCAATGTCAAAGTAATGTTGCAAAAACAAGTGTGCATGAATAATTAGAAGCTTTAATTAAGACAGTAATTTAACACTTAATGATGAGTGGAAATGAAATGTTTTTTTCTTTTCATGATATGAATAAATCAGGGAAACAAACTCATACTTCTAATTTGTGATTCAAAGATGTTTGCAGCTGCCTTATGAATTATTTTTGAATCTGACTGCTGGAGCTAAATACATCTGTACTGCATGTTAGGAAATGATACGCAGGCGTGCATCCATTTTTACACTTAGTGAACAAAAACATGAATATCTTAGTGATTCTGCATTGGTCCCTTACAACTGAATAGAGAAGACACACCAGCCATCATATTTAGGCATGTACTCAAAGATGCTTGAAAGGACTGTTCACACTAATCATGATAACAATCATCTGCTTTTGTACTTTTATAAGCATATTTAAGATTCCTGGTTAGAATTTCAGTTATCAGCTCTATACGATTGTTTTTTGTGTGTGAAAATTAATCTTAGTGTGACTCAACATAATGACAGTAAATATTTATGACATTTACCAGTTACTATCAGTCAAGAGACTTTTAGGACAAACATGGTAAACTTCTTTCTCCTGGTTGCTTTTGAATCTATGAGAGGAATTAGTCTGGCATTTATGGCTTTAAACCAAGTCGGAGTCCACAACCAGAGATATGTTCTTAGGTCATTCTCCTGGAGTCAATCGTGAAATCTTTGAGAGGTATGACCAAGGCAGGAATTACATTTTTGAAACCTGAATTTTCTAATACAACACATAGTTTCAGGTTTGGAAGTTTGAACAGTTTTTTCAAGGTATCTTTAAATTATTTAAAACCTGAAAAGGCGTTGTATTTACGGCATTAGAAATATATTTAAAAAAAAGAAAAAAAGTTTTACAAATAAGAGGCTATAAATTGACCTTTACAGATGTTGACATGAAATAATAATTTAGTGTAAATTTAAAAAATATATCATTTTAATAGGAATATACTCCATTTACAGTTTGTTTTTTTCAAAATTGGAGGGGAAGCCTCCTCATCAACACTAAATCCAACCAAAGATTTCCTTTTGGATTTACGTCTGGACTTTAAAAGAAGGATATCGAACTCTCTCCCTGTACTTCTGAACAGGTCTCAATTCAAAAAAGCTGAAGCCGTTAGCAGGGCTATTGAAAACTTGCTTGAATGCTAAGAAGGCTTCCTAACCATTGGAATCAGGACAGGAACGTCGGAGACATCCAAAAGTGGACCAACAGCGACTGGTCTCGGATCTTTTTGCAAACTAGATTCCTTCAGGATTTTCCTGTTTTTTTTTATCTATGCAAATTGTACCATCAACTCATCTGTGCTACAAAGATCATCCTCACAACAAGATGTTTCATTATGGGAATTAAACATGCAGACCACTCAATGGTAACAAAGCATCTTCTTTCAAATGCTTGCTGTGTCCTTAAGTGACTTCAGCAAACTGTCAGCTTAACAAAAACCATCTAAAATCAAATTCGGAATCACATTAACCATCAAATAAATGATGAGAACATTGAGAAGCTGGACACAAGTTCACATCTCCTTGCTTTCACTTTCCGTGGACTAAAGGCCCTGTAAGAGTGCATGTGCAATGATATTGACTTAATTTAATATTTTAGTACCAACATCTCGTGGGTAAAAAAGTGGAAGTCAGCTGGAACAATGTTGACGTGAATTATGAATCCCTGCACTTTGCCTGAACTCGGCATTATCAGGCTTCCATTGTTTCTGTGATTACATCCTTATTCCCACCTCGTCTCCACACACGCTAATAGATTCTGCTCCAATTAGACGTAACATTAGAGGTGGTTGGGGACAACCGTCTCTGTTCTGGTTTACAGTCAACTGAAGAATCATTAAACTTGTTAAATCAGTATAAACTTTTTATAACTCAGGGCTGTTGGCAGATGTTGTGTTTTTGAAGGCATTAATTCTGGGCGGACCTGATAAACCAACTCTTAGCTTTCAGTTGAATCAAATTCCGATGTTTACACTGTCAAACTGTATAAACCATCCCTCTGATGCCCTTTCCTCAGTTTGGAGGAGCATAACTCTTTCTGTCTAATATCAGTGGCACTTTTTTTTTCAAACCCTAATCTGGGCCGTCAGCGCAAAGCAGACAGAACAGCCAGCATATGTTCATCAGTCATTGTCTGGAGTCATTACATCAAGCCAGACATCAAACATGTGATGAAGGCATCACTCTGACCAGATCCATGCGCCCCATTTGTGATGGTACTTGCTTCATATTGAAACAGAGCTTCAGATTTTTCTGTTGTTGCTGCAGAACGATGGGCATCTTGGTAAGGGTAGCAAACAGTTGATGAAATAAGCATGCGGCGCATTACCCAGCCCAGCACCCAGAGAAAGCTGGGCGGTAACATGTTAGCAGAAACCGAGTGAAATGAAAACATTTTTATATATGTAGATTTACTGAATTTAAATTCTTTCATGTTTATCCAATGAAAAGTATTTTTAGTTTGAGCTAATTAGTTTGAACAGCTGCTTCTTTGTCTCTTAAGGTGCAAAATTAACGATTTTGATAATAATTCATTTAATTTGTGTAATTGCTTTGCAACAGCTGCACCAGTTAAGGCTGTTATAAAGATACAATTTTGATTTGATTTGCTTTAAGAAATGTAAACATTCTGGTAAAAATGCAGAGAATCCTTCTGTGTAAGGAATATTCCTTTATTTGTCCTTTAGGAGCAGTTGTGACCTTTTTAATCTGTAATCATTCATCATTTTATCAGTCAAAATGTTGGAATCTCTGACTTAAAGGGAAAACTCCACTTAGAATGTTTTTACATGTGATTCATGACGCAGGAAAAATGTAACGTTTCTCTGACCTAAGTGAGCTCTATTTAGTTCTTAACTTCGTAGATTTTGTGATTGACCACCAGAGGAAAGATGTAGACGATAGAGACAAAAGTCTTAAGAATAAGGATCTATTTATTTGTGGTCGTTTTTTAACCAATAATGTTAAATGAAATAAAATTGCAATATCGAAACAGTCAAGTGATTTGTTCATCCAATTTCAACTTCTCAATCTTTACAAAGTTGATCAAGCTGCTAAATGTGGATCAGAGACCGTTCCATACTGTTTTTAAACACTTTACAAACCTGGCTCAGTATGAGCAGCAGTCTGCCAAGACTCACTGGAGGTTCAAGAAGACACACAAAATAAAAAATGAGAAAAACTGATGTAGGTGCACTTTCTATGTTAAACAAATGTTCCCTGTAAAGGTCATGTTAAAACATTCACTCTGTTAACCTTCAGCCACGCTAGCTGGACGCAACTGTCATGTGAAAAGTCAGGTTATAAGCGCTAACACGTTCTAGATGTCTAATGGACCCAGCTGAATCAAATGATTGGTTTATGAGCAGGACTCTGGACAATTTCAAGAAATTGGGAGGTCATCATTTTGCTTTTTGAATCAACTTGTTTAGAACAACAACACATTTAAATCCTCGCCATTAAGGAGTTGAACGTTGATATCTTTGGGTCATTCTCATTTTGGAAGTTCCAGTCGCTCGTGAGTTTTGGATTTTTTTCACAAAAGATTCTTTCTCTGTCACAAGAATTACATTTTTCGTTTTGAATGTAAAAAATCATTTATCCAGTCTTCAGAGTGAACTAAAGTTTCCAGTATAAACTTGGAACAGGTGGTACAACGAGCAGAAAAATGAAACTCTCGCAACTCCTTACAGCATCAACTGAAAACTGTTTCTCTGTTTAACGGGCGGCTCGTTTTCAGATGAGTGTGAATGAAAGTTACTTGTTATCCACGTTTTACCAGCTGGCTCAGCCAACAAGCTCTGCACTGGGCCCCCGAGCCGGTGGGGACGGGGCACTTAAAAAGATTCTGTTCTTCAGAGTGGATCCACTGTTCAGAATGTTCCCTTTCAAATTAAATCTTTATCATCTCTCACCACATCCATTAGATGTGACTTCATGAGTGTAGAAGGCATGAAATGGCCGAAAAGCATCTACAAGCAGGCATAACTGTCATTTTAATATATCCGTACGGCTTCAATATTTATGGAAATATTCAATAATTTAAAGACCTGAGGAGGAGTTTCTCTCAGGTAAAGTGAGGATGGTGAAAGCCTGATCTTCTCCTATTTCTGCAGTCAAATGATTTCATCGTTTAAAGTTGGATTTTTCTAAGAGAATCTGGCATTGAAAGACTAAATGGACTTTTTTTGTGTGAGACTTTTTTGATCCGCTGTGACTTTGATCAACATCTTGTTGTAGGAAAAACTCAGCAATCTCATGTCTGTCCACGTCATCATTCTATTCATGTTTAAACATTTTATTTCTGTGCTTTCATTTTAATGCAAATGGAAAGCCAGTGAGTGAATAAAAATAAACAAGAAAACAATAAATCTGAATTTAAGAAGATGCGGTCGTTTCTATTTTAAGTTTAACAAATTATTTTTTGTTTCAGTTAAAATAATTTTTACAGACAGGAACTGAAAAGTTGGGGCTCGCATTTATAATCAGGTCCTTTTGCTCTAATTCCCTTAAATAAAGTCAGACGTACCAAATAAAGTCAGACGTCTCCTGGTTAGCTGATCGTTTATCATGTAAGCCTGAATTTACCAGATTGTTCAAGATTAAGAAAGCCAACCAAAAATCTTTTAAGGATTTCCCTTCCAGCAGGACAACCTGAGATGCTAATTTTAGCACATTCACACCTTTAAATGGTCTAGTCAAAGTCAAACCTGAGGTAAATCCTTTTCATAATCTGTGGTAAGACTTTAAAGAGGAAGAAAAGAGAATATTTTCAGGCTCTGGGTCTGAAAAGACTTTTTCCCAAAGACATTCAGCTGGATCAGACATCTAGAAAGGACTTTCATTTTCTCTCCCCTTGGAAAGTTACACGTCGCTCTGTGTTGACCTGTCACGTGAAATCCGAAAGAAAACAGACGGATAAATGTGACGGCGTGTTGAAAGGTTCAAGGGGTGTTCATACTTTAGCGAAACACTGAAACTAGTTTCACACCTTAATGTAGTGAAAAGGAAGGATTGAGACGTGAAAATGCTGCAGTTTGAAATTCCCATTCTGTGTTTCCACTCCCTCCATCACTCCTTCTCCTTCCTAAACGTGGATGTATCAAGGTCAATGTGTCTCTGGATGAAAGCAGGAAGAACTGGGTCAGCCTTGGGCCCAAAAGATTCAGGGATAAAAATGGTGGTGACGACGAGTCGGGACCGAACTCAGCCGGCGCAGCAGACCTAAAGGAGGTTATGTGGGAGTTTTGCATCAGCCTCAAAAAAGACCTGGAGACTTTTTTATTGATTTTATCGTATCACAGTTTGATAAAATCAACTTTATTTTACAAACGTAAACCAAAGTTTCAAACCCAGCAGAACTTTCCATCACACCATTAATCGTACAGTTGATCACTTATAACGGCCGGACTCCTCAGAACATAATATTACATCTAAAAAAGCTGAATTTAAACCTAAATCTACAGATCTATGGATACTGCTGGGCTCAAAACTAACTTTGTGAAGGGCTGGAGTCCTCAGGTGAAAAGAATCGTGTTATTCAGTCAATGCAGGATTCACTGAAACATTTTATTGTTTTTCTTTGACTGATTTTAATAAAAATGTAAAAAACAAATCTCAGAATGTATATTTTCCTTTCACTGAAGCCTCCTCCTTCCTTCGCTGCTCCAGATCCAGATAATCCGGCTCCAGATGGATCACCCCTTCCTCCCCCCGGCTTTTCATTTGTCACTGCTAACGACCTCAGCTTCCTCCCTCTCGCTCGCCTGTTGTTTTACCTGCAATCATAGATTGATCCGTGACTCTGAGGCGCAGCAGCTGCGACAGAGATAAAGTTTGCGATGAACTCATTAAAGTTTGCATTAGTGCACGCTTAGCACTCAGATTACAGCAAAAGAAGCCATCTGCTCGAGGGAGCGGCGCTGAATTATTCACCCAATAAAGTTTGTTGTGTCGTGTCAAAAATCAGCAATCCAGACCTGTAGGTCCAGATGACTGTGGTGTCGTGCACCTGAACTGATGTTATGCAGACGCTGTTGTCTTGGGTCCTCTTCGGTGCTCTCTGCGTGAGTTAATGAAGGCAGTGGGCTATTAATCTCCTCTTCTCTGCCACAGAATTGGATTGACTCGCTGAGAAATGAGGCTGACTCATTTCTTGTTAAAGGGCTTTCTTTTCCCATCTCTATCTTCATTGTTCTCAATTGATAAACAAAAGGTTCTAGTTTTTATTTGTATTGTTTTTTCTGTTTAAGGTCTTAACGAGTCATCAGAACCATTCAGCATTCATCTTGTTTTTACCTTTGTCTAAGACAGTGTGTGTGGATTTTAGTTTAATGTAAGCTCGATAAATTAGGAGAGTTTATTTTACTAAGAAACAAAGGAAATTGCAACACATTTAAAAAACATGAGCCATAAAAACTACATTTGAACAATTTGAACTATTTTAGTTTTTCATTCCCATCTAACACACCTGAAACTAATGAATGGTGGATGAACAGGAAGTGGCACAAGTTCAGTATGTGTTCAGGTGTGTTGAAGCAGTCATGCACCTAAAAGTGTCAGCAAAGAGATATTTGATATTTGAAGTGGCAGACGCTTCGTCCGGACAAACGTGGCGAGTAACAGACAAGACAGAAGTCTAAGCTATTAAAAATGTCCCGGATGCCTCTGTAAAATAAAAATGTGCTGGTAGAAAAAATGGCGGCAAAATCTCTTTTGCACTTTTTATAGTGGAAAACCAAAAACCTGGAGAGAACCTGTGTATGTACAGGGAGAACATTCAAACGCCAAGCAGAAAGAAGATAAAAAAACAAATTTGAATAAGTGCTAAATTTCATTTTATTATCCAGATCTGGAAGTATGTAGCTTTTGCAAAACTGGTGTTGAAAACATTTACAGTATTAAACTGTAGCGTTCAATAGAGTTGAACGTCTGCTTACTATGTGAGTCCTGACGCGGTTAAAAGTTTTTGACTTTTAACCGTTTCTGCTTCTTGTCAGACGTGACAAATAAGAAACCAGCTCAAAACAATAACTGGTTCTTTATCAGTCATTTGCACATTTCTGTGATAACTGCGGCTCGTTTGCCACTTAATCTGTTCCCAGCGGGAGGCCTGATGGTCTCAGCAGGCTCCTGCCCTGAAAGCAGTGAATGCCTGAAGCACATCAGCAGCACAGGAGTTTGCAAGAAATCATCAGAATCTGCAGCGTTCCTGCAACGTTTACCACGAGAGGCGGCTACGTTTGTGCACCTGAACTAACCTCAGCCAATAATTTACAGTATCTCCACCAGGCTAAAGTGTTTCACGTGTTTAAATCTCTGCAATCCGGGGAATATTTAATTTTTAACACATACATATGTGTGTGAGTCGAAAGTTCAAAACTGAGCGAGCGACCGATCTGCTGAGCGCGCCCTGATTCTAACGTTGCAAACATTTCCAACTAAATTCTGCCTCCAGCTTTTTCTGAATGATCTTGAAGTGACCGTCTGGATCTGGTTTAACTCGCACTGTTGGCCGTCATAGACTCTTATCATTTTCCAAATTCAAAGAGCTGTACCTGTTTGTCTTGTCAGACACCATCGAAACAACGTTGAGCAATTATAACGACGTACATTTGTCCTTAAAGGAGTAAATAATGATGATAACAATAAATAAACATATTTTCTGTCATCCATCCATTGTCTGTACCTGTTTGTCCCTGCAGGTTCTTAGAGGACCTGTTATCTCTTTAATAGTTGAGAGGCGTAACAGAAGTAACCCGAGCTTACTTTGCCTCTCTGTTTTGAACACGCAACATTTAGTTGTTCCTCTAATTTTATTCACATCCACTACTAAAAACACACAAATACCAGATACTTTGTTTCTACACACAAAGAAAATGATCAGTACATTTTAAATACAGCCAAATATGATGCACACTATACTCACATAGAGATCCAGCTACACGCTGCTAACATGGCGCAGTCAGAAAGACATCCGGCCGCAGCCAAGTAGGCAAGAAAGTAGGGAGGGGATCAAACCAGCAACTCAGCCAGTTATAGGTCAGACTCCTACCTGCCGAGCCAAGGTTACCCTGATGGGCTCAGAGCTGCCGCTGTCTGATTTATCAATCTCAAGACAACGATAAGAACTGGCTGTAGGATATCACTCCTTATTTAAACTCTTTCTCATGATCAGAGATTTAATAAATTACTCACCAAATTACAAACTAGAAACATGTGATCAAATGATGAATTATAAAGTATTTAAATGCAAAAAAAAAGAATGTAAAGATAAAGATAAAGTACACAAATTTTACCTTAGTTTATCATTTTGTTTCTGAAGTATTTTTATTCAACAGAAAAGCATGGAAACATTTGATCTGTGACGTTTAAGTAAAACTCAGATAGACATAAAGGCGCCTCGCTGCTGCAATCGCAGGAATCCGGGTTTATGATGGATTAGGCTTCCATTTTTTTCAGGTGTCACTTGCAGCCGGCAGCTGCAGATGGTTCTGGATTATCCGTCTCTGTGGAAGGAAAAAAACAGAAAGAGTGAGAGAGACAGATCTCAAAACACCTTTCCAGCACCTTAATTTATTTAGAAGTCAATTTGGATGTCTCATTTAAGTGCCTGCCTCATTTGTTGCTGCTAATAAAGTCTTCAGCTTTAAAGATGGTCACTGCATTTCAAATTTCACTGGGCTTTTATCTGTCCCGTTAAGAGGGTTTTAAGTGCCTTGTTAAGTCGCCCATTAATTCCCTCCATATTGATCCCACACGGCTGCCTGAAGGCTGGCCAAATATCATATTTCTAAAAAACTTCCTGCAGCTGCAGGCCTTACCTGATAATTGTTTTTCAAATGTTGGACTTTCTGAAGCTCTTTCTAAGCTAATCGATGTTCTTAACATTTTTCTCCAGCCGCTCATTATTCCTGTGCGGCGGCGCTCTAGACTGAGCCGACACTTTTCTATTTTCCCGTTTATACTTCTTACGACTGAAAGATTGGGCTCTGATCTCTCCTAATTGTGCTACTTCTCATCTCCTGCTTGCTTATTATGTTCAGTCGCTTGAGTTTTCCAGTCAATACTTTGCTTTGGAATGTTTGATCTCATAGATAATATAAATTCTCTTTCTGTGGTATATTTTCATCGATGTCTTGTGGCTTATTAAATTTAGGGTTCATGTCAATGTGAGAGTTCAGCGGCAAACGTTTTTGTGCGTTAAGAATCCAGAACAGACGTCAGAAATCATCTCTCGCCTTTTTCCAGCCTGGATAAACTTTCTCCTCCCTCTTGTTTCCTCACAGATAAAAAAAAATGTCCTCCTCCGCCCTTCCTCCCCCCTCATCCCTCATTTCTTGTACCTGCCATAAACACTGACATTTGTGTTTTGTGATGCCGGTTACAGTCCGCCCCCTTGTATGGGTCTCAGCAGGTTCTTCTCATGTTTACATATTTGCAAGTAAAACTCAGTTTTCCTTCTCGTCTTGATATTCAGGCTAACACGTTTTAACTTTTTAAATGCATCATGCATGCTTTTTAGATGAGATATTTCATGATCTTTTGCTGCTTTAAGTCTTCACTGTTTGACGTCTGCAGGCTTCCCTTTCCCTCTTACATCACACCAGTTACCATGTGTACCTGTTTAACGTAAAGACAAGTTGGATACAGGGTTACAGAAGGACTTATGGTGTGTTGACAGGGGTGGGGGTTAGCTGGGGCATTGGTGGCTAAACTCTGGCATTTAGTCCCTGACGGTTTCCACTTTCACTTGAGTTTGTGTAAATATTTTCTTGTGAAAAATCGACTCGCGGGTCGTTCATGTCCGTTGCAGTTACAGCAGTTGAACCATGACGTTCTATCACTTCTTGACTTGACTTACTTTTTTTATTTTATTTTGTTTGCAGTGCACACTTCCAGACTACAACTCGACTTTGCGAAATAAGCAACATTCATAGTTTCATCTGATGAAATCATCGGATAAGCTTTGAAACAATATCAGTCGATAAGACGTAATCCAGATTTCAGCAGCGCGCACTAGTGAGTCACTTTAGCCCCTATGGGAGCAACTTTGACAGATTTTACTCCAATCTCAACTAGGCAGAACCTGCATGAATCTGCTGTTTCTTGCATGCTCCAAATGAGGGATTGCATGCATATATATATATATATATATATATATATATATATATATATATATATATATATATATATATATATATATATATATATATATATATATAT
>JAVLVB010000913.1:518437-586675 GCA_032876305.1 Orestias chungarensis
TACTTTTATTTGTCTAAACCGTTTTTTTAATTATTGAATCATCTTAGGGAAGAACTTTGACATGTAATGATATGAAAATGTTGAATGATGATTATTCATGGGAATCGGTATCATTACAGTTTCATTTTGGTTTTCGTTTCCCTAACAGCGGAGCCAGTGGCAGTAATACGTTTTAGTTTATGCGTTTATTATATTAATAAAAGATTTCATCACAACCAAACTTTCCATGTTTCTGTTTAGAAAGGCTAAGTTCAAATTCACTCACACATTAAACTGTGTGTTTGAAATCCTTTCGCCGTCTTAACAGAAAATTAACTTACATTAAACGTCTAGCCTTCAGTTATGAACAAAATGTAATAACGTATTTTAAAGCCTAAAAAAATAACCAATCCAGACATAATGATTTTAACTGTTTAGGGAATACATGCATTTTTTTTCTTATCAACACGTGACAAACAGTTTATTGATTTTATGACCATTTTTTTAAACATGAATCTCTCACTGAAAAGAAAATTAATAAAAAGTCAAAAACAAATATATATAAAGTAGTTTCTTCTTTATTGCAACTCTTTTGTATTGTTGGTCATCAAGCTTTTCTTGTGTATAAAAATGTTGTTTACCTGAAGTAAAAAAATGAGGCTTATGGTTGCCGAGTTTTCTGATCCGTGCACTTTGATTTGAAAAGGTATCTTCCAGGTTATGGTCTGGATAGGAATCACTAATAACTGACTATGATGCTTAAGTATTTTAGAACATTTGGATTTTCTTTATTAGATGTGAAATGTGAAATCCAAGTGTATAAACCAAATCATGTAATCAAAGGAAGATTCACAAAAGAAAGTTAAAAACAGAAGAAGTTATTTTATTATTCTCTATTAGTTTTTGGTTGAATTTAGTGAGATAAAATAGTGGAGACAAAAAGAAAATGGAGAAATGAAAGCTAAAGAATCTATAGAAAAAACTGTTTTGACCTTCTGGCTCACCGTAAGTTTGTCCTGGATCTCATAGAGACGCCCCCATGTCCTTTGAACCACAAATAACAGTGATGTATCAGGACAGGCTGAGCTCCATTAACTTCAGCTGGATAACGTATTTCCATATGTTTCTCCTCCTCCGACTTATTATTGAGGGATGCCTTCGAGGGTCGGGATGGTAGACATCAGTTCTGTCTGCAGTTCTCACATTAAACATCATCTGGCCAGGTTTTAATTCTATAATCACAGAGTCTGAAAGCATCAGTTGTAGCTTCTGTAGTTCAACATGAGTATTATACTAACCAGAAAACACTGACTTCTAAAGGAAGAAAGATTGTATCTCTAGCTTTCAGGGAAGGTTGACTCACTAATTGGGGGACCATTAGCGCCAGTAAAAGCCGTAGTTCATTTAGTTTACACTGAAACATGGAAGCTTTAACAGTAAATTACCATTAGAAACCAGGGGTGTTATGTCTTCACTTATGTCTCTCTATAGGAAAAAAAACCCTGAATGTGCAGCTGGAAGGCAATTAAATATGTATATTTAGATATGAAAGAGTTGGTAAAGAAACACTACATTAGCAGACGTAATAGTGCAGAGCTAGCTTTTACAAACTAATAAACCAAAGAGAAATTAACCAAATCAATCTTCACTATTAAAGACAGCGATAATCTGGAATAAAAGATGTGAATTCTTTTGGTTATACCAGAAAAGCACAGCAAAGGACTTTGTTGAGAATAATCTGAACCTACAGCCACATATATGATAATTTACAACTCCTGCATATTTTTATCTTTAGCCGTGCTTTCATTTGATCTCAGCATCAATGTTTCATGATGAAGCATTTGCTCATTTTTTACTGCCACAGTTTGAACAGGGCAAAAGAAAAAAAATAATAATAATATGTAGTAAATACTACACAATGCAGCTGGATATCTCAATTGGAATGTTGCCAGACTTCCAATCCATACCTCATGGGTTGAAATCCAGCCCATGGCAAAATACACCACAGCCTCCAGTGTGGGTCCTTAGGCAAGACCCTTTGCGCTACTGCCTACCTGGCGCCTGCGAAATGGCTGCCTTGGTGTTGTTTACACCAAAAACAATTTCCTACGGGATCAATAAAGTATACATTATTATTATTATTATGTATTATATATTGGATAATAAAACTATGCAGTTTGCATTGACTGCAAATAGAAGTTTGAATTTGATTTGAACGCACCTTAAAGACCACCATAAACCTTAAACAGGTTTAAATACAGTTCATATTAGCTGTTTTTTGTCCATCGTCAACATAAATATGGTGAAAACTGATATATATTAAGGAATATTGCTATTGTATTTTCATCCTATGTGACATTAATAATAGAAAACACTACCCAAGGAGGGATGACCCTATATGTATACAATATATAAGAAATTCACTTTTTGTTTGCCTCACCTTGATTACATCCGGACCTGTCAAATGAAGTCACCACTTTAATAGAACTAGCCTGACAACATGAAGTAGGCTAAAAATATAAAAAAGCAACGCTCCAAGATTCAAACTTTAACAGATTAAAACAAAGTTTCTAACATTAATCACTCAAGACTGGATTACAGAGACAGTTCAAAGGTTCTGGGTGTCCAGAAAACTTCAGTGGAAATCACCTGCAAACAAGGAATTCATGGAAAAATGCCGAACCTCTTTAAGACTGACGGATCTACCAAATTTACACCAAGAGGTTACCAAAAGAACGTAAGACAATGTTTAAAGCTCTATAGGAAAATATCCAAACGTAGAAAATATCAGCAAGTGGGTTTTTTTCAGCTTCATAACTAGAAAGAACAGTTATTAAAAAGTTACGTCTGTGTGCTGTGTTAGATTTGGTGGAAAACCAACAGAATGTCAGTAAAGGAACAATATCTGGAGTTACTCTTGGAGGTTGGAGGTCATCAGACCAGGCAAAGCTTATCCAATTTGTTACTTTGGGCATTTAAACTACGGTTGTCTGTCTGTCTGTCTGTCATGTCAAGTGATTTTCTGATCAGGACATTTTCTTCCATATTACCACAGCTGAGGTCATATCTTCTCTTTTATTTTAGATGTGTGTACATATAACTCCAGTAGATCAAGTATGTCTGTTAAATTCTGGAAAGCTACTGTGAGAACAGGTACCCAACTTTGCCATAACTAAAGTCTCCATTTTTATGCTCACTTTGAGCTTTAGCAGGCTTTCTTTAGTACATCTACATGTCTAAATGCTTTGCATTGCTGCCATGTGACGGCTGATTGGCTATTTTGTGTTGACCAGGGAATGAATGGATGCATGTAATAAAGTGGTCCGTGTGCATCTCCCCACCTGACAAACCTAAAATATTACATCTGCAGAACTCCATCAGCTGCTGATAATGGGGTCTAGCTTGTCTTCAGGGCGCCCGGTCAGTCTGTTGCCATTCATTCCCTGTCCTGATTGACTGTCAGATGCTTGAGAAACTGCCTTACGTACTGTTGTTCAGCTCTAGTTTCCAGTCTTCCATCCCATCCCAGGGCTGAATGCGGACCAGATTGAACACTCCTTATGGTGCTTATCAATTTTTTTGCCACTTGGATCCTTTTTCTGTGTTTTGACATCTAATTAACTACGACGACTGGTGAAGAAAAAATGCAGCTTACAGAGTTACTTTACATTCTCTCCCACATTAAACTTCATAGCCTTTAGATTTTTACTTTTCTGATCAAGCTCTTTTTTATATTAAATAGTACTCATGTTAAAATTCATGAGGAAAAAAATGGGATTCAATTAAAAGCTGACGAGCCTTTCCTTCCAGCTTCCTGGCATCTGGGCTCTCATTAGTAGAAACTAACACCATGCCGTTATTTGCCGTTGTGCAAAAAAACTATTCTGCTATCGTAAATAGTTTCCCATATAATAACAGTTCAAATGAAAACCTTTTGTTTGTTTGAAATTTGCTGATTTTGTTCCAAACAATCAGGAAATTGTTTTTCAGGCTCTAAAAAACAAAGGAAAACTTCAGTTTTTTCCCTGTCAGATGTTTGCCGCTGCTGCCTGCGGACCGCTAAGCCCTTATTTTTCTTCTTGTTTCGAAGAAAGAAGCAGTGATGCATGATCGCGTCTTGTTGCAAATGATTGATACCGCACATTGGGAGGACTAAATTGCCACAATTTGTTTAGGTCCTTGGCAGAGAATATTTTGCATTAATAAAACATTATCAATCATTAGCGTGAAAGCGTGAGCCAGCCTGTGTGCAAATTAGTCTCTGAATTTTAGCCAGAGATGTGCTTCTCAAAAACTGCAAACACATATGTCATGTCATCTGCACTCCGCCCAAGTCTGAATATTTAAATAAGTCAAATAAAAGGCATTAGTGAGCTCACGGCTTGAGGCTTGAGACGTGTTTCTGTGGGTAAAGCTGACAGAGTGGCGGAAAAAAAAACTTGAACTTTGTACCTTTTCTCCTCAGAGTACATTTTATCACCATTGATTGTTATTTTCACAAGACACTGTGTCTGTAGCTACGCTGTTGTAATTCAGAAAAGCAGAAAGAGGTGATGTAAAAAAACATGAACCCCTGCATTCATCTGTGAAGTCATATTCTGCCTATGTTCCTTAAAAAAAAAGAGATGACAGCAGATTCAGACAAATAAACCAGCGGCAGCAGAAAATAAATCTGTAGGTTTGGTTCGGGAGTATGGAGGAATAGCAGCAAGTGAAACCTCACACAATAATTAGTCTCAGTAAAACTGAGAATAAAAAGAATGAGGGAGAAATAAACCATGAAGGGGACGGGGATGGAGAGGGCGTCAGTCCTCAGCCAGATCTGTGCCAAACCCGTTTATTGTCCTTCCCACAAAACACTGGCCTGGTTTTGTTTCAGCTGCCTGGGATGCTCAGATGTTAATACCTGTAATTATTACAACAAAGACCACAGTATTTTTATTGCTTTCAATTAAAAAGGTTTTCTTTTTTAAAATCTGGAACATTTAGGGAAATGTTTCTCAAAGGTGCGTTGCCCTGTGCTTTGCCTGATCAAAACTTTGACATAGAACCAAAAACACGTCTCATTCTCTCCTGTTTGCCTTATATCCCGGTAAACATGTTCTTCTGTTCTACAGAATTTTCATTTAATAGTAGTTAAATTTGCAAATACACATTTCTCATCAAGAAGGAAGCATGCAAGTCCTTGAATCAAAAAAAATCAATCAATGCTCTGAACCAATCCCTTACAGTGGGACATTCGGTGGACATAGCCATGGTTACCTGCTGCTCAGTAAGCTGCTGGTAAAGTACTTTGTTTATGTAAATGCTTTTAAGACCTAACCCCAACCTAAACCAAAGAAGTAACTCAGCAAAAATAAATTAGCTTAAAAACTACAGTTAAATCTATTAGTTGATACATTTTAAATGTTAACTATGAAAAAGTAAATATAGGCAATTTAATCTCCAGCAGCATCTACTATTTGAAAAAGGAACTGCAGTAATTAAAATGCAATTCGTGCAGGGCAATAAAAGATAAGAAATGTTTCAAACGTTGGAATCCTATCTAGACATTAAGTAAGTAAATCTTTTACGCCCTGATGCAGTGGAAGTTAGTTAAAATGGTCAGTTAAAAAATATATTTTTAAATCTGTGTTTGCTTATTTTTTCTTGTTTTTTCTGTTTACATTGTTGGGTCCTGTAACAGGTTTTTGGTTTAAAATCATTAAAAGGTGTAAGATGATTTACTTGGTGCAGTAAAAGCTGTCGCAACTTTTAGAAAATCCTGACAATTTCAGCACTACTTTAAACAGCCGGTTAAAACAAGGTAACTGGATTCAGAAAAAGGTTATTTCACAGGGCCAATTCGTTTTGTACCTTTACCTTCTCCTACTCAGGGAAAGTTTTAGAAAATGTTTATGATTTTTATGCAGATGACTGCCAAATCTACATGCCAATCCCTAAGAGCAGCCATTGGCCCGTGACACCCCTACTTAACTGTCTCAAGGACGTCAAGATCTTGTTAGTGCAAAATTGCTTAAAGCTAAACGAGTGAAAGACTGAGATCATGATTTTTGGGAAAACGCACGTTGACTTGGGAACCCTTCAAATCTTTGTGCGTCCCAAAGTTACGAGCCCGGGCGTCCCCTTGGATAGTGATTTTAAACTTGACAAACAACCTTCGTTGTTCACCTAAAGTCAAACCCTTTTTAGTTTTAAGTCTTTTTGAGCAACTTGTGCACGCTTTTATCTCTTCGTGTCCGGACTACTGTGAGGCCCTATTTTCCGCCTGCACTTAGTCCAGAACTCCTTGGCTGAACTTTTAACAGGGGCCAAGAAATATGAACACTGGCTGCCAATAGGTTTTAGAATAGATTTATTCCAATTTATTAAATCTTATTGTTTTTAAAGCTTTAAATGGACTCCTAAATACATGTCTGATTGCCTCCATCTTTATAGGCTGTCCTGCACACTGAGGTGTTGGTGCCAGTTCCAACTTGTGGTGCCTAAGAAAAGACTTGAAACCAGGGGTGACAGGGCATTTTCTGTTGTTGGTCCCAGACTCTGGAACAGTCTTGTCTAAGGGCCCACTTTTATTCTCTGGCTTTTAACACCATGTGAGCTGTGAGGTGTTACGTGTCTTCTTACTCTTTTAGCTGATGGTTCTAATTTATTTTAATTTTTCTATCATCGTTGTTTTAATCTATTTTATCTTGTATGTTTTGTGTATGTGCAGCACTTTAGAGACATGTTTCGGCGTAAAATGTGCTTTACAAATAAAGTGGATTTGATCGGAAATCAGAAAAAAGAATTGATAGATTATCAAAATAATACTCTGTTTTTACAGCATTGAAGATGAAGCTTTTAACTGTTGCTTACTCAACGTACCTAAAAGCAGAATCCGATTTCCTTGCTGTTCGCAGTCAGCTGACAACTTTGTTTAACTAATTTCCCTATGCAAACTGAACAAGCTCAATGAGATTTAAGTGAGAGCCCTTGAGTCTGTAAGCCTCCTTCACCATAAAGTCTCGAGCAGGAAGGCATACTGAAGATGTATCCGTCCTTTTGTAGGCCATGCACCAGCGGGGCAAAATCACTTTCAGCCTGCCACAGTGTGGAGCAGAGTTAGTCATGTCTTTTAGGAGAATTCATCGAAAGCTCTCATTGTGGAAAATCATGAGCCCTCCTGCTGCGTTTTTGAATTTCCACAGCTCTCAGAGAAGTCCCTCTGAGCTCCTCAGAGCTTCTGTTCAGGTCACAGACAGCCGAACAAATCTGATGCCTAATGGATTATATAAGCTCCTCTTGGTCCGGATGAGAATTTAGTTAATTTCTAAAATCGTTTTGCTACTTAAAGATTATTTTAAATTCAAAGAAGGATTTCCTCTACTTCTTGCATTTTCCGCCTTTCAAATTTTAGTGTGCCAGCAGCTCCTCTTTAGCGTATAAAAAATGTACAAGCTCCAATCGTGTAATACCGCCTCATGTTGGGTTGAATGTAGAGCAACCCATAGTCCTATCAGGGAAAAGTCCTCTCACTGGAGCACTACTGACAGCTCCGAACGACCAGAACCGCCATCCACTTCCAGGTATTTAAGATAAGACTCATGTTATCAGCTGTTGCTGCGGCTCGATGGGATTACCCATGAGGCAAAAAGCACAAACAAACCTTATGGGGAGCAGAGTGGATTAGCCTCCAGCAGGAGCACTGGGTACTGCACTCTCTGTCATGTCATTTCAGAGAGAAACAATGGTCAACAATGTTTTTAATGAAAGGACTCCTCTGAGATTTTAGCTCAATCAACACGTTTTGGAGTCCTCTCCTTCTTACAACTGTGTACCACAACCTGGATACTGGGGAAGTCCATTTGCAGCATTCTCACCCTCCAGTGATCTCCATCAATTTGAGAATCATGTCCAAAACCAGTCGTGTCCTGGTGGATGTGCTGATGGCCTAACTTTTTGGTATTAGCAGCAACACAAACACTTGCACAAACACAAAGTCGGGTTTATTAGCATATTTCAATAACAAAGCTCTTTACATGACGAAAATTTAAAAGAACCAGAACACTGCAACGGCAAAACAAAGGAAAGTGATGAAGAGTTGGGAGTACAAACACAACTTAATGATAATTCACTTATTATTAATCAAAGGCAACTCTGAACAGATGCGCTTTCAGCCTTGATGTATAATGATTGTAGTGTTTTCTGAGATTTGCAGTTTTCTGGAAGTTTGTTCTAGATTAGAGGAGTACAAAAACCAACTCAATTAGTTTAGAGTCTGTTGTCTGAGCTACAGGAAGCCGGTGCTAGAACTTTAGAACAATGCTTTCCTAGTTTTGGGGAGGACACAAGAAGCAGCGTTCAGGATTGACTGTAGCTTCCCTGCCCTAATGTAACCCCAACAGGGAACAAGCCTTTGTAGTAAATGTTCCACTGAAGATGAACGCATGGACGGGTTTATCAAGGCGTTGTTCAAACATTACTCCTTCACTTTGTAATTGTCTTTATATGTAGTTAAAGGTCCTGGTGTGAGTGTAACCAAACCAATATTTCAGGCTTGATTGGTTGGTTTTAGTTGTGATAACCGAATCTATGTGATGGACTAGGGTTCTCAAACTACAGACCCACTCCAGAGCTATTTTACAGTTTTTAAATACACAAGTGATACATTTCTGATGCAAGAATGTAATGCTTGTTTTCTTTTATGTTTGCACCTTGATGGGGGAATCTATGGGATAATATTCCCTGTTGATCCCACGGATCTCTGGTAGCATCCAGTGGGGGTCCTTAGGCAAGACCCTTTGGGCTAATGCCTACTTTGTAAGTCGTTTGGATAAAAGCGTCTGCTAAATATTAGTTGAAAATATCGCAGTAAAACGCAATGACTCATATTTTTTCCTTTTAAGCTTCTTGTGATCAGACGTACTATATTCATATTGTTTTTTGTAAAATTTCACTTCCATCAAATAAAAATTGCATCAAAGTATGCATCAGAGCAAAAAGGTCCTTGAGGTAAGTTGCAAACGTAGCAGCTGGGTGTCAGTGGGGAGGGAATGACTTTGGTGTCTCAAACCACCACCCCCCACCGGCCCCTAGTGGGATGGGACAGGATTTACATAGCTAACATCTTGATTTGCTGTAAAGTGAAATTATGGGCTACGCAATGTTCAATTAACTTGGTGGATCTTGATGTAATTAAAACTCGGCGGTCCCCCACTGTTCAATAAGTCTGCCAGGAGAGATGGAAGGGGGAGAAGAAAGGAGGGGGACAACAAGGGAGGGAGGAACATAAACTGCTGCTTCATCAGGTTTTCATCAGGTGTGACCTTGGTGGTCACAGTAAAATGGCAGCAGATGACGGCGGACAAGACTCTGTGTCTGTATGTTGAGACGCATCAGCCGCGGTTTTATCTCTGCGGTTCCCCTGCCAGCTGTTGTATGGAGATCAGTGGCTGTGTTGCGGGGCCCCAATGAGACGTTTTCTCCCTAAACTGATTACATGAGAAGGGATTACGAGCTGCGGTACGGCTCTAAGTAGTCTTCTTTTGATTTTTTTGGGGTAATCTACTGACTGCTCCAGCCTTCACAAGTCCCCTGCTCTTTGCTAATTGCTGTAATTCCTGCATTTAAGAGGATATGGATTGAAAGATGTGTTGCTGTCTTTTTTTCCCTTTAATCTCTTTCAGAATTACATCAAAACCAAACAAATTTAACCCCCAATAATTACATCCTGGACCGCTGTCGGCGGACTGCCACCCTGTCACGACCAGGTGTTACTGAACTCTTCTGCAATGCAGCGAGATGCTGTCATCAGGATTTGCTGCTATTCTAAACCTGCAGTTTAGCTCCAGAGCTTTTCATTCAAGCAGGCCATAAATCTTCTCATAGATTTACCTGAAAACTTCTAAGTGACAAAAAAAGCAGCGCCTAGTCTCTCCTCTGCCCACACAATGCATCTAAAGTGGTTGTTTTATGGGATCAGTTGGAGAATTTTAACTAAGCCATAATCCCTAAATTCATAGAATTGCCTCCAACTGTATCCTAATGTTTAATTCATGAGGAGTAATGTTCAGGTAATAAATCTGAATAGAAGAGAACTTCTGTAGTCAAACCTTTAATTTGTTTTTCCTCGTTTTTATTATTTGTTTGTTTTGTAAATGAAAATGTGAACTGCGTAACCTCCTTGTAAAATAATAGATTACATTGCAAAGAAATGACATGTGCAAGGCTAAAACTCAAACCCCCAAAAAACAAAAAATCTTTTCTTTTCTCTGTCACGTGAAGCTGCAGAGCAAGAAAGAAGCTGGTTATTTAACCCTAAATTAAGCAGGATGTTCATTTTATTGGATATTTTGCTTATTCTCGCAGTTTTAGCTCAAAGCCTTAAGATATATTTCCCTTGTCGGCTGCAAAGTGGGGCGCATATATTATCCATATATTTCCACACCATCCATAGTTTTGATGTACACTTTTGCTACCATAATTCTTTCAGTTTTTTGTTACAGGATTTGATGGATCCTCCCTGTACATGTAGAAGATTACATCAGCATCTAGAAACTAGCTGAGCAGTGAGAGCATTGTTATTGGCAGTGTGTGTCCACAGCGGTCACAGCAGCGCTTGGCGATATGCTGACAGTAATGCGCAGTGGGGGGGACTTGGCAGTGGTGCTGTGGGGGAGCAGAACAACCAGATATCGCCTAATGGCCACTCTAAGGAGCTTGTCTTTGAAGAGAGCCTTTAATCACAAGAAAAGTTAATGCTCAATCAATGAAAATTGAAAGCAGTGGGCTCTTGTTGTATTTGTGCTGACAAACAGCTCAAAGGATCACCGTGGAGGAGCTCAGGCTGCATTTCCAAGTGTCTTGCAACACTTTCTCCTCATATTTGACACATAAACCTTGCTAAAGCCTCCCGTTTAGTCAACAATTTTCTCAAGTGCTACAACATGAGGATCGTTAGCTTGATCGAATCGTTGAAAACACTCATGTGGTTGAAACTCAAGGGTCCTACGAGGACAGCCCTGCAGGTTCAACAATGAGGGAACAATATTTGTTCTAAGTGGTGCAGCCGCTGAGAGCTAAATAGGGCGGACTGGGACATCGTCTTGAACCGTCACTGTTCAAACATCACAGGCAAATGACAAACGGGACAAGCAGCGACGATCGCCTCTCTCATTCGCAGGCCGGGTGTGTTTTTATTGCTCTGTGATCGGATTCTTTACATGAAACAAAGAAATGGACAAAATGGGATTTTGATTCATGATTGTGTAACCCAGGTGAAATAGACATTGGTGATTAAATAGTTAATTAACAGAATAAATAGCAAAAATAATTTACTCATTTAAATAATTTATTTTGGTGATATTAAAAACGTCTAAAATAGATAAATATAATTAAAAAACATTATTTCATGGTTTTGTAATTTATTCTATCATTAGTTGAAGTTGAAAGGTCATATCTATCAGCCAATCACAGCGCTGATAGTCGTGCAGGATCGAGAAAGCAGGAAGTAGCCAAATCCACATTTTGTGTGGGGCTCTAGCAACGAAAAAAAAAAGAGCTAAGTCTCTAAGCGTATTTCACAATTTATTTTGCTCCTGTAAGTGTGTTGTTTTGCCTTCTATGTCGATAGACTGTGGTTTTGTTAAGCGTTTTATTTTTATGATAATAAAATTCATATTTAATGTTGCAGTAAGTGCTACAATTGTCACAATGGTGTCTCTGGGTTTGAATCACAACCAACGGTCTTTCTGCATTGTATATTATGTAAGCGCTGCATTCCTCTAGTTCATTTTTGTCAGACTCAGTTCTCCAGGGCCAGTTTTCTGCAACATTAAAAAATTAAGTTTTTCCTCTCCACTGTCGCTACATGCATGCTCAGTATGAGGAATTGCTGTAAAGTCAACAACAACACAAGCCATTGTTTCTGTCTGCTGATTCCAGAGGAGTGAATGCTGCAAGTCAATGACTCGATGCAATCTGCTGGGGTTCCTTAGATTGGAAACTTTTTCAAACTGATTTGTTTATGATGTATCTTTGATTTTAATAGATTTTCATGTAAAGTGCTTTGAGTGGTTAAGTGCTTTGTTGTAAATTGGAGCTATAGAAATAAACTGATTCTTGATTCTTCTTGTGTTATACACTTGAACTAAATGGTTAATTTGCATCACTAGCATGAAGTTGAGCTCTACAGAGCTCTGCTTCTGAGCTAATGTTGGAGCCAGGTGTGTTAAAACAGAGAAACATGTAAACGTTGCAGGACTTTGGCCCTCGAGGACTGATTTTGAGACCAGCCTTCTAGATACTCCAGGTTTCTCCCATTACCAAAACACGACTATTTGTTGTTTCTTGCCCTCAGGTTTGCGTGTGTATACGTCTTGTTGTGTGTCTGTATTTTTGTCGTATATAGCCATTTGAATGGATTACTTCTATATTTTTTATTTGCATATAGAGAGGTAAATGTTTTTATTTGTGTCTAGTGTGACACACATCAGAATCTGCAAGAATAGGGAGGTTTAGACAATGGGTGGATTTCAAGATGGGGTCCCCTGTGCAAAATTAAAGACAAAAAAAAGGTCACAGCCGATTCTTGACTTGGCCTAAACTCATAAGAAGGGGACAAAGAATAGGACATGAAGATATAATTTGTAATGATTACTTAATGATTAACATTTTCTGTTATAAAATCTAATGGCTTGGAAATGTCAAAGCATTTTTTTTAACCAACTGAGCCCAAGAAATGCTTAGAAAAGTCACCTGTGAATGATAGTGTTGCTACAATAGTAACGTGTTAACATTTTGTATTTTGTCCTCTATAAATCATGTGTGCCGCACCTCAGAGTGGCTCAGAGCTAATATAAATTTTCTCCAACTTGACACCATCGTAATCAGATTCGCCACCTGTTTGTTGAGCTTGTGGGGAGATTTTTCACAGCAGAGAGGCCTAATTATGCTTCATCTGATGCTTTTTTTGTCGTAAAATAACTAGATCGTTGGAAGGGCCTCCAGGAATGGCATTAGATTTGTGCGGTGGAACCATGTGTGCTTGTTTATCAGTTTCCTCTGGGCTTTGAGTATATTTCATTTGTGTTAAATTGACAGTGATATCATTGTGTTGAACAGCAGCGTCTGAGTCAGTATCATTCCAGAAAATGCAGTCCCTCCTCTTAGCATCTGTACCACAGCTTCGTGGAGGGGAGGCATTCACAGACACAACAAGAAACAATGGAAGATGAAATATTAGGCAAAAATCAAAGCAACTTTGGCTAAGTTCTCACTCCCTTTATTAATTTTCCTTTAAAGTTTGATTAAACTGTCCTGCCTGCAAGTTGGGAACTAGAGGAACGTTGTTCCCGTGTTACCGTCATATGTGACAAATGCATGGATGGATCAACAAGTTGAGGTTTATGACATAAGATGGCTGTCAAAAAGGTGTATGCACATATCTATTATTCATATTCGTATTTATATGTCAATAAAGTTCTTATATCCAAAATTCAGTTGAAATATTTGTGAGTCTGAGAGTATGAAACTAAAAGCTGTGAGTGCAAAGTAATACAAATACAACTCTAATTTCCACGACAAAAAACTCTTTCCTTTCTCTGGGGACATGTATTCAACTTTGTTAGGACGAGTAAAAAATTGTTATAATGACGTCACAGGACGGAGTAATCGATCCACAATCACATCAAACACAGAAGGCGAAAGACGGTGGACCTGGCAGCGCAACAGCCTCAGGTGAAACCTCACAGCTAAGATCAATATATATCTACATAAACAAGTGGTTGCTCCACCCGGTTTGTAGTCATAGAAATTAGAGTTGTATTCATAGGACTTTGCACTCACTTAAAAACAAGAACACAAACTTAATGGACATATAAATAATAATATGAATGTTAAAGTTGTGCATACACGTTTTTGACAGTGTTCTTACCCCATAGAGGTTGGTTTTGAAGCACTGGAAGTCACAGTACCAAAGTACAACAATGAGACTCTTGCAGGGTGTCTACAACTTTATGGTCCAGAGGGAGCTGGCATGGAAAGGAGTCTGCTGAGATGGTTTGGTTGTGTGACCAGGATGCCTGCTGAGCTCATCCCATTTAAAAGGATTCTAGGTATTTGAGGGAAGTCCCTGGGAGATTTTCTGACCGAGGGACCATAACGATGTCCGTGAATGAGCAGTGGAGTGTCGCTAGCAAAACAGATAAAACATTAAAAAACCTGGAGTCTATAGAGATCATCGTAATATAAGTTTGGGACCATTTAAGAACTCAAAGTTGGGTTGTTTTCTGGTTGTACGATGAGCCTAACCTGACTCAAATAAGCCTTGTGTCATTTCTTTTGGCAGATGTCTGACCCACATTAAAAACAGCTGTCAGGAAACGAAGATAAAAATTGACAGTGCAGTTACAATGAATAGTACGGTTATTCTGATCCGAGGTGTTCTGGAAACATGGGAGAACACAATAAGTAAGAGGATGAGAGGAGAGTTGAATTTAGTGTAATCTGGAATAAACTCGTGAAATTAGACTTTTTTTACTTCATTCTCCAGAGACTTTCTCTAATTTTTCTCTAGGCTTAAATCAAATAGCTATAATTTGATAACGATGCACCTGGTATAAACAAACATTTCAGTCATTAAAAGACTTTAAAGACTTTATGCATCACTCTGTTATTAAAACGGATTAGATTTGACAAGATAACCTTAAACTGCAGCTGAAGCTTCATTTATTTTTAGGTTGTTTCAGTTTTCCAGTCATGAAAATGAAAAAAAATGGTGTTTGAAGAAGCCGCTTTTATGTTGAAAGCCGACGCAGAGTGAATTTCTCTGATCGTAGATGAGATTTCAAATCTGTGGACACGACCATCATATTCATGCAACCGGAGACGGAAAATTGCATCAGAATGGGAAACATAAGCCCGTGCGGCCAGAAGTAAGGATTTGCTGATCCCTGACCTTCTGTTTCAGAGCTGAGGGTTTTAGGTAATGAGATCTTGTGCAGTGAATCGACTCCGCTGTTGGACTGCGGGCCTCCGACAGACGGAAGGGGAGCATCTGCCGCTACAGACCGTGCAGCCTTTAGATTTAACATTCTGAAATGTGAACTGGTAGCAGTGGAAGACTCCTACCAATGCTACCAATGAAGAAATGAAAAAACCAAATGACCCATTTTTGCAATAAAAAGACCTGATTGTAGCTTTAAATGTGTTAAACGCTCCATCCTCTGGTCACTGGGTTTGGGGAATGATAGACAGAAACGTGTTTGTCAGGTTAAATGAAGCTTAGTTGTGTATGATCCTACTAAAGGTGTCTTGCAAAGTTTGACATCCTTATTCTTCCCTTTTTCAACGGTACGTCTCCGTTTTTCTGAGGCTGAGCGGATTACATAGTCTCACTGTAATGAGACTTGATCTGCAGACCTCCAGTTGAACATCCATGTCCTCTCCTCTAATTGGTGTTTTGATTTGTTAGTATGGAAAACTCATTACTCTTGCAATGGGGCATCTTGAAAGTTGTAAATTGACAAAAATAAACATCCATTCTACATTAAAATTGGTAACAAATAATTGGTTTTGCTTCACAACTAAATTAAATATTATTTAATAACATTTAAAAAAAGCCTTCAACCTCATAAACATAATGTTGGTACTTTACCTTGTTTCTTATTTTATTATCTGTAGGTGCTACAACTTTGTTTATAAAATTATTTAAGTTGAAATCATATTTCAAGCACTTTAAACAACTGTGAACACAAAAATCCTTTTCTTTAATCAACAAAGTAAATATTATAATTTTTTAAAGATAAAATTACATTTGGTCTTTTTTCTGTATATTATTTTGGCCAGCAGATTTTCTTGTTATGCAACGCAGCAACTTGAGCAGTTCCTGTAAAAAGTGTTCACCTCTATTTCACCCAGTTTTTTTCTTTTCTGATGGTTTTTATACCGAAAATGACAAAGGATGAAACCAATGGATCAAAGCCCCAAAACTGAACTGCTTGTTTTCTCAGCCAAACCGACCATAAACTACAATATTCACATCCCGACTGGATCTCTGTCTCTGACTCCATCAAAGGCAACTTGGTTGTCATGCTTGATGACCAGCTGATCTTTAAAGATCATGTTACCTCCATTTCTCTATCTGATTGCTTCACATTATTAAAAATGAGAAATGTATGGCTATACTTAACCCAACATGCTACCCAGCTCCTGGTTGAGTCTTTGGTTATCTCCCGCCTCCTGACTGCTGTCCTAGCCTGGACGGTGAAACCTTTACAAATGATCCAGAACACGGCGGCGTGTCTGGTCTTCAATCAACTCTCATGTCTCCCCTCTGTTCATTGAGCTTCTCTGGGTACCCCTGGCTACCTGCATCAAATCCAAGTCCCTGATGCAAGCCTACAAAGTCCTTAAGGTTACGGCTCCCATTTACTTGAATACTCGACCAAAGGTTTATGTCACAGCTTGGTTGCTGTGGTCATCAATGGATTGTGGTCTAGCAGTGCCTACACCACGCTTAAGATAATCCAGACTGTTTTCTTGTGTTGTTCCAAGATGGTGGCATGACCTACCAAGCGCCACAAGAACAGCAGCGTCTCTGTCTGTCTTCTAGAAACTCTTGTAGACCCACCTCTACAAAGAGCATCTCCTGTCCTAACTCTTACCCAGACCTCTATACCCCCTCTACTACTCTCTCTGTACTTCCCTCTATCTCTTCACTGTCACCACTGACTCGAATTAAACAGACGTCCTGCTGACTGGTGCTAGCAGTTTGAATGGAATCGAGATCACATTAGTGAGTCTTTAGTGATTCAGTGATCGTTATATTGACACTCAAGTCTGCAGGTTAATCAGATTTCCTGGCTACTAGTACAGCACAAAGTCGGTTTTAATGAATTCTAGTCATTTTTTTGTATTGATTTTGGAGAAATATATATATATATATATATTTATATATATATATATTTTTTTTTTTATAGAAAAACTAAAATTCAGAAGAACTTTTATCCTCAATTTAAAGGAATTTAGTTTCAACTGTTTCATAGTTTTTGTGGGAGTTTCTTCCAGCTGTGTGGTGCAGAAGCATGTTTGGTTCTGGTTCCGGGGATGCAGATTAAACTGGAACCAAATTGAAGCTGTGCGCTGACTCTTCTTCATCCCTCCTTAGGTCCAAAGATTATAACTTCAGTTTTGTTTCTGTTCAGCCTGAGAAAGTTTTGGCGCATCCACACAATCATTTGATTTAATGCAAGAAATACAGCAATGTAATTCACTCACTGTGTGGCTGAGCTTAGGAAACAGGTTCCAGAAAAACATTGTGGATCTCTGTTATATAGTGAAACTTCAAAATTAGCTTGAAAAAATATTCTGCCGAATGAAAAAAAAATAAAAAAAATAAATTTGCGAGCAAAATCGTCAAACCAGACTGAAGGTCGTTTCACTAAGAGCAAACACGTGATGGTGAAGCTCTACTGACAAGGAATGTCAGGCCAAACAAAGAGATTCTCCTCTATGGGAGGAAGGAATAGAATAGAATAGAATAGATGGGGCAGTCACATATATAAAAAAGAAAAAACAGGATAAAGAATAAAATATTTTACAGTAAGGGAAAGGCTGATTTATGCACATTTATGTGAAGGAAAGAAAATTGCAGATATTAGCCACAGCCAGAGTGCACACAGCTAGCTTTACAGGACCCACAGATATCTAGAGGCTCCATCATCTGCAGCTCCTGCAAAGATTCGCTGTGGAGGTTCTTTAAACAATTGCTCTTTGTCCTGATGATGGGTCATGCTCAGCTTGCTCCAGTCAGTGCTCCCCTCCAGCTGACCAAGGAAGTCTGACTGATTCCAGACTTCATGTTAAGACGCCGTGAAAATGCTCAACAAGGGATGCTGGATTAAAACCTGTTGTATTCAGATTTCAGTGTGAATTCAGCTGTTCTGTTTCCTGCCTGGGAGATTCTTTAGAGATTATTTCTAAACCAACAGCATCATGCAGACCTCTGTTTGGCAAATCAGCGGCGCATTGAGAGAGGATGGACCTGCATCCCTAACAAGACACAAATAGACTTTTAAACTGTTCTGGGCATAGAGCAATGGTTAAAAAATCAGCCAAGAGATCCATGTTAGGGGAATATTAACTACTAGGACAAGGTAATCACAGGGATCCCAGCGAGGACACATAGAACAAGGTGCTCTGGTTAGTTAGGAACAAAATTTGACTATTTGTCAACTGCGGAGCTTCCTGTTCTTCCTCCCTTTGGTTCTGTAACAAAATACTAAAAGGGTGTTTTTCAGATAAACAGGAAACATAAACCTGGACACCTACATGGAAAACGTCAGGAAAACGAAGCTCAACAAGGAAAAAATGTGTCCAAAGGACCAACAACAAAAAGAAGAAAGCAGGACTGAAACTAGAGCCACTAATTATCTGCCTAAAGAGGCTGGGACAGTGTTCGATGGACAGGAACTTCAAGCCAGAAAGATCTCATATTTAATGATGTCTTCTGTAAACTTAGTTCAACAAACTGACGTGGTCAAAAGAAAGAATATCTGGTGTGTTTATTTGCATGTTTTACTGCCTCTGCTCTCCCGTTCCTCTCTTACGTTAAAAAGCATCATGAAAAACTCCAAACCAAACGTCCCAAAATAACCTAATACGTTCACAAACCTTCAACAAAAACCTCGGTTTAAATGACGGAATGAACAGCGGTTTCCGTTTGTCTTCTGCAAAGATAATTTTCCGCATCTACTGACTGGATTGATGAAAAGAACTGCTGAAAAAGAAAATGGACCTTTGAACAAATCCAGGAGTCACAAGAAAACAAACTGATCTGAGGGTTGTTGAGAGCTAGGAAACACCACGGACAGATCGCCAATCCATCCCAGAGACTCGAGACCGACAGAGGAAGCTTGAGTACCAGGTTTGCCCTCATGCATATAGAGAATATGTAAACTCAACAGAGACAGGCCTTCACGAGTCTCCATGCAGCTACAAACCCCACGCATCATTATTTATTAAACCAAAGCAATGCCAAAAGTCAACAGCCTAAAATGTAGATGAATGTGATCAGCTTCAATAGGACTAAACAAAAATGAAATGAACTGGATTAATATTACATTTGAGCACCTCTGCAGTGAACTGTCCTGTCTTAACACTCAACAATAAGCTCAGATAAACTGATATTGCTTATCGATCTGAAAGGTATTATAAAGTCAGTTATGAACCTTCGTTTGTTACATGTTTTTATAGATGTAATATTAATA
Organism: Orestias chungarensis; assembly: GCA_032876305.1. Taxonomy (NCBI): domain Eukaryota; kingdom Metazoa; phylum Chordata; class Actinopteri; order Cyprinodontiformes; family Cyprinodontidae; genus Orestias; species Orestias chungarensis. Next base: position 537,667 of record JAVLVB010000913.1, read on the forward strand.
TTAATGTTCGCTTGTTCAAGCAGGTCACAGATTTCCTGTTGGAGATAAATCAAGTTGGAATGCCTTTCAGGCAGAATGCTCTCTGCAATAATTCAATACTATAAACCTTTGAGCTTTGAAACAACTATGGCCTCAATAATGATGATGGTGGTGATAGTAGAGATAATCCAGCAACCCAACAAAACCAATAGCTAAAAGGTGTCTGTAAGACACATCAGTGAAATGTGTCTTGGTCTCGTGTTGCCTTGCCCTTCAGATTAACTCCTGTTTATTGATCTACTGAGGTGCCCTAACAGGAAAGGCTAATTTGTGACTTCTTGACTAGCTAGAACAAAAAAAGTTAAAATATAGACTCATTATATTCTGTAAGGAAAATGGCAACTATTGTTGAAAACATAGATACTTTTCATTATTGTTTCAAGGCGTTCCATAATCTGGTTATTCTCATGTTTAAGCCCAATAACAATGTGTTTGTGCTTAAAGTAACACATTTTTGTAAAGGTGTAGTTTGTTAATGGGTTAATGGTTTATACATGAACTCTATGATTGTTTAAACTGCACTTTTATCTTGGTAGTTTCTGTTTGAAATAAACAAATGTGCTTAAATATTTTGTTTTTATTAAACTTTTTTGTTTTTCTGTCCTTTGCCACAAACTAAACTGAACAACTTTTATAGTTTTATAGTACAAACTTATGGGCTCTCTAATCAAGGCGTCATTGTGGATGTTGATGCTTTGAGCTCTAAAAATCTCCAGTAGCAGTCAGCGTTGCAGCAAATCCCCAGTTGAAGACCATTGCTGTATAATAAGACAGTATTTCCCATTAGTTTTGGGAAATAGTGTCTTATTCGTTTTTCGACTCGACTCGGTTTTTAGTAAACATTTGTTCATTTTTCCAAACAAGCAGCCTACAGATGAACAACAGCCAAGCTGCTAATGCTGGTGAATAAATGTCAGTTAATATGCTTTGTCAATGCCAAATAAATGAATACATTTCCGATTTCTTTAAGTATCTGGCTGTATACAGTTAGAAGCTATATCAAAACAATATCTTGTTGCCATGGTTAACCTTCATAATAACTGTTCAAAATGTCCAAATATGCAAATCCTTACCCAAAATAGGTTTTGAACTTGAGTCTAAAACAAAGAACAAATCAGAACCAGAGTAACAGAGTTACTGGTTTACCTTGATCTGGCCCTGAGGCTTCAACTCTTTCTGCCAGCTTTCTACTCTGAACGTGTTTCTCCAGGGTGATATACTCTCAGTCTTCACAAGGAGACACAAAGTTCTGCTTAAGATGGGCAGCATTGTTCTGTCGCCACACACACGGTTGTTTCAGAGATGTCTTGCTCATTTCTCCCGAAGCGGTCGCTCAAGTATCTGTCTTGGCAGAAGGGTAAAAGAGAAGAGGAGGCTAATTCTGGCCAGCTGGCTTGTCCAACATGTCTGGATGGCTGCTGTCCCTGGGAAATGGCCGCTATTGTGGTTTTGTGTCTGTGGTTCAGAGGGAAGAGTAGTCGTCGGGAAACTGTAGCTTCCCCCAGCTACATGTTAAAGTATCAGCTGCACACTGACACTATACATCAGCTTATCAGTGCATTACTGTTCAATTTGTGACATAAAGAAACTCGTCAGGGACCATTTATAATGTATGTGAACCATTAGGCTCCCCTGACATAAAAAAACAATCTGCACTAAACATGTTCTTGTTTTTTTCTTTTTTTAATGCATTATGGAGTAAATATAAGATATTAATTCCAGTTCCAATAGGTATTTGCAAACAACCATTTTCTCACTTACAGATTTCCACAGTTCAAACGAATCGCACAGAAAAAAAGGTTTTTAACAACTCTCTCATTTTCATAATAAAATTACATTAGTTAGTCTAAGCCTGTTTAATACAAAAAGTAAAATTAGAGAATAATGTTCAGGAGTAAAAATCAATAAGGTTTGCTACTGTTTGTTATTTATAGCAATACATTTGGTTCATTAAGTGAAAATAGGAAATAGATAAACTCAATGTGTCTTATTTTAATTGTATTAACAATAAGAAGAGGAATAATTAGGAAGTAATGCTAATTTTAGGTTTACTATTTCTATACTCTCAATATTTTTTACCAGGTTCCCAGAAAGGCCCTTAAGTGAAAAAAATCCCTTCACACTTTTCATTTCATTCTCTAATGTGTCCTTCTGGAAAACATCCATAATATGTAATTTACCCCTTCAGTAGAAATACAAGAAAATCCTCAGAACAACGAACCCTGGCAGCCAAGTTCCAAATTTGGCGATCTTGTTTTTCGACATCTTTGTTTAAATGAAATCTTGACGCTAAGCTGTAAGTTTCTTCCTCAAGCCTTGACTACATTTTTAATCATAAAAAGTAAATATGGAGCCTGTGAAACTGAGCAGGCAAACTGCATGTATGTGCAGAGGGTTGGACGTCTGATGGGGGCCCTTGCTGCTTTAGTCGCTGCTTAATCCATGGCTAATCGCTAAATCTTCTGGATCTACTAGAGAAATTACATCTGACTAAATACACTGACGCTGAAGCACAATAAGCCCCTCAATTCATTTTTTCCGCAGCAACAAAGATCCGAAAATCTCATTTAGTTAGGAGAAATGTGCAGATTCAGCAGCAACCGCTCCACATCTGTGTCCTTGAGCAATTTGGGCAACGACCTTTCTGTGGCTCCCTTTTGGTTTTGACCCTGGTGAGGATGTAAGGGAGCAAACAGTTCTGAACTCACAAAGGTAATTTATTCCTTTTGACAAATTTATCTTACTGCTATTATGGAACACATTGCCCTCAACAAGGTCAGCTCTCTTCATATTTTATCGTATATTTTATCCATATATTATTGATCATACTTTAAGCCTCTTGTCCATACGCCACTCCCATCAGCCACTTTTAGTTACCCGCAGAGAACCACCGACACAATTTAGCTTTTATTCCAAGGCATGCATAGGTGAGCAGAGTCTTTGATCTGTGGTTACAGAAACTCACAGCGAGAAATTAGAAGCACATGCAGAGAACATGGTGGTTATAACAACCAAAGCTTGCCATGGCGTAGTCGTGTTCAGGGAATTCTTATGTTTCGCTGCAGCCGTCCGCCCTCTGAGAGTTCCTTATTAATGTATGCATTGAGCAGGAGGAGGATCCGGTCACCGCTGCCAGCTCGGATGATACCGAAGTGAGTGATCCGATGGTGTTAGAAATACAATTAAAACATTGAAAGGTGGCAGGCAGGAGCCAGTCAATAATAAATCACTCTCTGGTATCCACATGTTGTATTTCCTCAGAGATACCTCAGAACAGACATCTGGCTTCAGGCGTTTCCAACCCCTGTCCTGGCCAGTTATAACAACATACAGTCACAGTTGGACAACAATCTACTTAATCTACTTAACTAAATGGTTTAATGCTCAAGGATATATATATGTATTTATATTTGCCGCGTTAGCCACACATTCTCATTTTATTACCATATATTTAGTTACAACGTGGTTTGATCATCCTTCAGTTGATATTTATACACTTCAAAAGTACTTTCTGAGGTTAAGACCGGCATTAACATGCACTCTGCAATCAGAGAGGCTCCTGAGGGTTATTGAGCCGAGGTTCAAAGTGAAGGCCTCTGGTCGTCTGTGTCAGACTGACAGGCCGCCACACAACGGCATCAATCATGTCTACTGGTGTCCTCTATGTTAACCTGCAGGTAATGACACCTATTTACATCCTTGGCTATGACTGCGGCATGTGTAAATGGACACCGCCGGTAAAAGTCATTGACTCACTGCAGCGGATACTTGCACATAGAGAAACGGTTCCATCCTTTCAGTATTTGTCTGCTTTCTCCTCTCTTGTCGAGTCCTGCCAAACTTGCTCATTTGTCCTTGGATTAATTCCTGGTAGAGCGGAGCCAGGATGCCACCCGCCTCGGCTTGTTCGAGCTCTCTGCAGCCAAAGCATCGTCTGGCTCAACGGCCTGGCCTTGAACGGCTTCCTGTGTGGGCTGGGTTCAATTTTTTGGTAAGGACTGGCACCATGAGGGGCCAACTGTTATTCAATACAAGTGAAGGCTGACAGTTTGGGTTTTGACCTTCGAGACCCAAAGCGTCGACCGCAGCGTGATCATTTGATCAAGCACTGCGGCAAAGTCCTCTGCTAAAGCCCTTCTGGTGCTGCCTGATTCAGGGCAGCTGGGAAATGTGTTTCACACAATCTGCAGACAACCCACAGTCACGGTCAGTAAAGCGCTTAGAGAAGACGGTATTTTTACCTTTTTATTAGCTAAATGATGCTATATGTGTCTGCGTTCATAGAGCGTCTATTGTTGTGAAGATAATCTGGTCAGGTAGCTCTGGTTAGGTAGACCTCTAATTTTTATTTATTGTTTACAAAGATGATCAAAAGCTAAAAGATTGAATGGAACTGTGTCCAAAGTGCATCCCTGGGTGGTGGGGGTGGACACAAGTCTATGTTTGCTTTTATTTTATACAAAATGTACTTTAAAATGAAATGGATCCATCCGACCATGACCAACAATGATTTATGTGCAGCTGTAAGATTTCATTTTATAATGCAAGCATGTGAGAGATTTCTTCATGATTTAGGTCATAGTGTTGTATATATTACTGTGGCGAGCCGCGCATTTCACGCGCAGGCCTTCAGTGATGTCCTAAACAGCCCTGAGTGAAATCACCTCATTATGACGACATTACTCTCACATTTGATAAAGATTAAAGCAGAAACAATTCACTCCCTTCACTTAAGTCACAGTGCCCACATTATATCTTGCAGAACCATCAATCATTTGTTTTTTGAATATAATTGTCTTTTTATTTCGTTAATGTTGATTTAATCCTAACAAAATACAATCAGAAAAATATACAAAAAACAGCTTTATGATCACCAAAACGGCTGCTTATTTGAACACAACGTCCACCCTGCTTTCTTTCCTCAAGAATACTTCAATGACTCCAATGAGTTCCACCAATAAGTCCTTTTCTGCATGGAGCCTAATGCTAATAGGGTTAGCTAATGCTAATGCTAACCCTATCCTCAAAATATTCCGTTTTCGTTTAAAAGTCCGTCTTGAAAATGGAGTTGTAACTCTTCTCCACCTTCTGCTATTTTGGGCTGAAAATAAAAATCAGCCAGATCAACGCAAATGACCTTTTTAGCTCGTTCAAGTCGCCAACGGGACATCAGCTTCCGTTTGGACCCATTACTTCGCCTAGCGACACCTTCACAAGTGCGTAACCAATCAGGACGCAAACGCGTCACGTACAACATCACAACTTTGTTACTTGCCCCAACATCGCAAACTCGAAATGTTACTGGTTATCAAAACTGTCTGTTTTACTTCATCTACGTGAACAGACGCCGTCGCTGTTTATTCTGAAGGCAAGTGAGGAAGATTTCCTGGAGCCCGGCAACACATGAGAGCTGAAATCTGATTGGAGGAAAGCACTAACATACATATACAACACTGGAAGCAGGCTGCTCCAGCGGAACAACCAAGAAGAGAGGTATGAAATGAAAATAATAGATTACGAGGAATAATTTAATAAATATTTATGAAAGAAAATTATCACAATGAAATTTATTTCTGCTTATATTTAGACCAACAGAGATGTCCTTACTGGCCCTGACGGTCCACCACTGATAGATTCCTTTTATGAAAAATTAGAGTAGGTTGTTTACTTAAAATATTACATGTTTTGTTGATTGGGTCAAATAAAAAGAGGACGAGCCAGTTGAGGTGGCTTGAGCATCTGGTTAGGGTGCCTCCTGGATGCCGTCCTGTTGAGATGAAGCCAGATGGATGGATTGATGGATGGACGGATCACAGTCATGCATTACTTTGTAAAGGTCTATCACATAAATCCCAGTAGAATACATTGAAGATTAAAGTTAATGTGGCATTGCTTTGACGATGAAGTACACGTCTGCAGAGTGAGTTATACTGTAACATCTGAAGTGTTGTCCACGTTGCAGGAGGGAAGCCAAAGTGCTGCTCCTGGTTAATCAAATTATCATCAATGGAATGCAAATCACCCGAGCCGGGAATGTTTAATGTAAAACCCGAACAAAGGGAGAACAGGAGGAAACACCAGAGCTTGTTAGTTACCACCATCAGTTGCTCCCCAGGCAGCTCCTTAGGGGACTTCTTTTAATCTAGCTTCGCCTCGGGCTGTTGCTGCACCACCCTCAAGGATCCAAAGTGGATGAAATTAAACAAAATCATTAATCCAAAAACACCTTTGATAAAGTTTACGTTTCTTGATCTTCATTAGCCGAGTCAGCCTACAGCTGGAAGTCGGTTTGTCCTCCAATAATCAGTTAGCAAATATTTTTGGTTTTTTGAAGCGCACACTGTCAAGGCACATTCACTGGCACTTTGACCTTTCACCTCACCGAATTAAAATCAACTCGCGGTCGTTTGCCTCTCAACCTTCCGCCAGGGTATGAAGTACAAAAGTCCACCTGAATCTGATCAGATGTGAGAAAGTTCAATGTGAAAACGGACAAATCAAACATTTATTCCTGTTCCAGTTAAATAAGAAACATCTCCCTGCTGACTCCCGTCTGGGATATGAATGGAAAAACAGCTTTCTTGCTCCATTTCCCATTCCGTGCAGGAAGTGCTGTTTTGTCCTGTTTGAATGATGCTCTCACTGTTATCTGCAGGACCGCTGTCCATGAATTTCTTTTCGGTAATTGTGTCAGGCCTTATCTCGCTTTTATGACAAAATGCTAAACAGTGATTTATTGTCTCGATGACATTCTCTTCAGGATCTTTGAGCCTTGAATGCCTGGAAACTGTTTAAATAGAATTGCCTTGTGCACGAATCCTCGTGCACATTTAGGATGCTGCACAAGCTGTCAGGTCCTTAGCAAAATTTTAGTCTGCAACAAGTCAGCTCAACAAAAAAGCTATTACTGCATATTTAATCGATGTTTGTTTGTTGTTATATGCATCTATAACAACATGAGAACACAGTTTTACACGGACGCTGTTGAAAGTGAGCTGTGCATGCAGTAGAAGGAAAATAATATATGCTGTATGTGAAGCGTGTGAGGATGAAGATGAATTAATGATTTGCATCCGCATGAAGGAACTTCTCTTTACTTGTCTGCATGTTTCAACATCAGTTTCCAGCATGCAGATAAACTACAGGAACAAGAAACACTGCAACAACCCCGATCTGGATACCTTTGTTGCTCTAACATGAAAGAGATGTAATCGTCCTGTACAACCACGTCCCTGCTTAGTTTTAATGCTTAATACCAGCACACGTTTAATTAGTTACTTTCTTAAGTCTTTTGAGTCTCCAATGCGCTCCACAGCTCCACTTTTGAGAGCGATCCGGCTATTCTGTTGGAAGAAACGGTCACAGAGTGAATCCACCTGGCGTAGCGCGGCGGAACATGTGCACAAGTGGGTTAACGAGCGGTTAGGAACGGCATATGGCTGCAAATCAAAGAATATAATATGCTCACAGAGAAAAATCTGTGACTGAATCATCAAAACAAAAAAGCAGAAAATAAAAAGCAGCAAACAACAGTGACAGGTCTGTGTGGATCAAAGAGTCGACTCATGAAACTAAAGCTGCACGTAGGTGCGAAAGCGCAGCGCACTCGCTCAGTATTCCACGAGCATTCCTGCCAAACCTCACATGGCCCAAAATAATCTGCTCCAATGCATCAGAAAATGGAGGAACGTACATCCTCTGCTCATCAGCAAAAAAGGTAGACCAAGGAAATAAATTGACAGCACAAGCATAAGTTTGCAGCGGCATGTCTGTCAGTAATTACAACAGAAAGACGTCACGCTTGATAATGCTGCAGAAGACAGACCATCTACTAATAAGCAGCACCCATTCCTGAGACCGCTATGCAAAGTGAGCTCCAGGGGACGTCACCCTGACAGGCCTTGATCAATTTTGTTTCCAATGAAGACGCATTATTTTTAGAAATGTGACAAGCAGTGAGGAAAACTCTGCTTCCCAGGCATGTTGCACTTTTCTATTAGCAATAGGCACAAGTGGTGCATTTTCCACAGGAAGATGTGACAGACTAATCCACAGAGAGAAGTGTTTCTGCCTCAGTGATCCCCCTCCTGTGAGCATGACAGTCGGAGCTATCTCCCGACGTCAGCAGGTACAGCTTGTTTGGATCGTTATATATATATATATATATATATATATATATATATATATATATATATATATATATATATATATATATATATATATATATATATATATATATATATATATATATATATATAATATATGAGCTTATCCTTTTGTGCTTACAAAATTATTTTTTTTTTTCCAGATTAAGAAGGAAGTGTGATACAGATTTATTATGCGTTCCTGTGTCACCAGAGTGTGCGGCTTGCAGAGCTTGCCGCTACAGTAACCAAACCGGATCTGTCCCCTGGAGAAATCTGGTCTTGCATGTTTAAAAACAAAAACAACATAAAAATGTGACGTGGAGGAAAACAAACAGTTGCTGATGCCCTGCAGAACGTGAACCCGACGCGCCGCCCTGTGTTTGGAGAGTCAGAGTGCTCTAATACGCAGTGTTTCATATTTATTGGCTTCTGGCGCCGCGGTGGAATGGTAATTGTTGCTTGTATGTGCATGTTAGAGAGTTTTGATGCGCGTTGATACTTCCTTTCCTCCGTCCAAGGACAATTATCAAGGAGTACAGCAGATAGCAGCGTACGCCGGCAGCAAAGGCAAAGTTTAGATTAAAGAGAAATAAAAGGATGCTTTTAATACGAGGAGCTTTGCACAGACACAGTTTTGACTGATCCGCACCTCGAGCTGAGGCTTTCCTCTGCATGACTAATGTATGTGCTTTTTCCTTTATGCGTTCCGAAGCCTTCTTGAACATCCTCCAGTGACACGTCTCCTCTTTGAACTGCACCCTTTATCCATCAGCACCATGTCCACTGTTGAAGGCTGCACAACTCCAGCTTCTCGGCAAAGAATAAATCAGATTTGATTGTGTGGTCACGGTCTGAAACGAGCAGGAATGAAAGGCAATGGCAGCGCCTATAAACCCGGAGACGCTGCTGTTTTTGTCTTTTAAATTTCCCCCCAAGTCCTCATGTGAGCTCTGCAAACACTGATAAACCAGCTTGGTTTCATTAGGAGGAAGGAAATGGCTGCATAACAGAAATCACTGTAAATCACTGTGCTCGTGGAGCTGATGGACATAAATGGAGCATTTTGAAACTAATGTTCCTCCATTTAGTGGCGGCTCTTTTCTGTGCTTTCTCTGAGAGGTAGAGGAGAAGGGAGGATTACACACATAAAGATGAAAATGTATGGATCAGAATAAATCTAAGTGAGTGTTTCACAGTAAAGGACTATTTAATGTGTACATTTAATAATTCCTTACAAGTGACAGGTCTTCAGATCTTACCTGGGGCGTTCCTGTGCATCAATAATAGTTGCTAATGTTTGGGCCACGCACTAAGATTTATTTTAACTCTAACTTACATCATTATGTTACCATATAATATAAACACACATTGTGGTATTGTGGCTGATGAGAGAAACAAGAGCTGAATCTGTATGTGTTTAGTTTAAAGCATTTTGTGAATCTCGTGCTGAAACAGACGCAACATGCAGACAGCTGCAAGAGATGGAGGAGATTCACAGTCTCTTAGATTTTCAGCTCAAAACATTCCCAGAATCAAACTCTACATGGTAAAGAAACATGCTAAAGGAGGAATTACATTTTTTCTGTGAAGCGATTCAAGACAACACATGTTATAAATTGGTAATATATAAATAAACTCAATAAAGTGTAAATAACATAGTTTTATGTTCTCTATATTTGAAACATCGTTTTTAACTAACAACCCGCCTGGTGTTTAGAAGAATCATAGGTCATCACAATCTTCAACAAATCACTGATACCGTTCTCTAAAAACACTCATAACTGCCTAATTTTTACAGAAGTCAGCATCTACTCAGCAGCTCTAGTAGGGGACGGTTTTAACTTGTATGGGTAGAAATCAAGATTGTGTCAGTGGTAAAATGTCACTCAGGTAAATTACTGTAAAAGTTATCTACAGTTTTTCAGCCAAACATAAAGTCCAGTTTACATCTGGTGCTCATTACTTTCCCCACCTGAGCAGCATTCCTTCAACTTGTTCGTTCTGAACAGTTCTGATCATGTCAGAAACCCAACAGTAGCTGCAACAGAGCCGAATACACATTTATTCCAGCTGAATATCCTCGGCCGTCAATTGTATTTTACTTCCAACGCTCTGAAGGTTCTGGGGAGCAGCTGCAGCTTTTCTCCAGGTAACAAGATAAACTTTAGTTTCCTTTTTTTTTTTTACCCAGACCTGGTGGAGCTGCCATTTCAAGTCTGATCTAATATGACACCATGGCAGAAAAATCTGAATCTTTCGACTGTGAGCTACTCAATCTTTGCTAAACTTACTGTATGATAAAGTTTGCAGAGAGCTACTTATGATGGGAACTGAAATATGTCCCAATCACAAACAGTTGCTGGTGGTTGTTTCTGATTCTGCAGAAATGTAGAAAGATTTTAATAACTAAAAGCGCCTTTAAAAATTGCTCCTCCATTGGGTTTTGATAAAAAGTGTTTTCTAAAACATGACTGAGTCTGATTTAATACAAATAAGTTGGAAAAAGTTGCAATTTTAGGGTTTTTTTATTTCCTATACCAGGACTCGCTTATCATTTCACAGACACATGCTTTGCTTTTCTCTACAGTTGGTCCTTCCTGGCTTCATGTTCAGATGAGGATGATAAACTAAACAAAGCTCTGTTTGAGAGTTTGCAATATTTTAGAAGAACTCAACCCTTTTAACTTCTCCACCTGCTCTGCTCCTTTATTCTTTATGATGCTAAAGGCCTTAAAATGTTTGCTTAGGAAACTCCGAGGCCTTTAAAGGATAGTTGTATTAATACTGAGATTTATGCGTAACGCAAGCGTTCTGTTGGTTCTATGAAGGAGTAAAGGGGTTTTATAAATGGACCTAAGCTTAAGACGCATCTGTGTTTTGCGTCACTAGAAGCAAGTAAATCTTAAGGTCCAAACACCATTTTACTTGACCGTTCATAATAATCGAAGTATTTGAGTCTAGAAAAATCTGGATTTTTTGTAAAACGCGTTGGAAACATCTTCCTCTCATGCCTTCATGCATTTCTGCAGAGCCCATCAGAGCACAGTCCACCTCTGGAGAGGTAAGGTCTACAGATCCATGTCTCTGTTCGTGATATTTACAGTAGCAGCAGCCCCCCCGAGCTTAATTGGTACGGCCAGCGAGGAACATATGCGCTATCCAGTGGGAGCCCATCTGACAGGGCCACTCGCTGATGACCGCCTACATGCTCTCCATATGTGGCAGACAGAAGGGCCAGAACAGAAACTGCCCTTGAAGTAATCCAGCCAAGTCTCTGAGACTCTTACCTCGGCCTTTTGGAGAACTTTCATCGCAGTGTGAAGATCTGAGCTCTGTCTGTCGACTCGTCGGCTCACCATGACGGACAATCTCAGATCAGGACAACCTCAAACACATCATCGCCTTTACCCACACCCGTATTTTCTAACAACTTCTTCGGAGCCGTTAAAGCCGTAATCGCACTATTACCCTTACCTTCAACCTGCTTTCTCTCACAAACACGCGTTGACTCGCTGGAGAAAATGTGATGTGTGAAGGAAATAATGAGCAGAGAAGAGAATTTAGCTTCCAGGAGGGACAATATATGGACCTGGTTGGTCATTAGCATGCACAGGTCTGCCTCGGACATTTAAGGTTATACTTTTCTCCCCGGGCTGCTTCCTGATCTGCTCCTAATCACATCAGCTTTGCTGTTTTTATCCGGTTCGTCTAATATTCCAAAACACTTTATAACGGTGAATCCCTGCCGGCCAGACGTCGACTCGTCTGCGCGGCACCGCCAAGGTTTCAGGGGCTGCAGATGTTGGCGCATATTTAATAAGCCTGAACGCGGGAGCCCCGACCTCGAACATGTAATTCAACTACCCAAGGTGCATCTGTTCGGCTCGTACCCACTGCTGCTTCATGCTGGCGCAACAGTTTCACAAAGTCACAGGAGTCATGGAGTGACTGAGCTGCTGCCGCGGCCATGGAGGCAGGCAATGCAAAAAACGCAGGTGTTAGCTGCTTCAATATCGTTGAACATCTGCAGACAGGAATACTTAAAGCAAGTTTCTGCAGTTCCAAAAACAACAGGGTACACTGCACCATACTACCCACAACACCTGCAGGTCATCAGATAGCACCTACAGCCAGAGAATCCGTTTGGATCTCTGGGATCTCAGAGTAAGACCTAACTCAGAACTGAACTGACAGGATCACTTTTTTCCCACAACCTTTTCCTGCATGTTCAGCCTCGTCTGAGCTTCAAAAACCTCCAGTCACAAAGTAAACGCACTGCGAGTTTCGGCGCAGCTTTGCTTTTATGCTCCGAGCCAAATAAGATGTTTCTGCTCTGCTTTTTTCCCCCCGGAAGACTTTGACTGACCCACTTTCACTCATCCCGCTCACCTTGAGGCCATCGACTGGATCCCGTTTTTTTTTTTTTTCATGCTTCATTTAGAATCAATGGGTATGATTTAGTAATGACTCTGAAACAATTAGGATCATTTTAAACAACTGCAGTCATAAAGAGCAGTTTGTTGCAGCTGTGGAGCCTCTTGTGGGATTGTTCTAGAAACTCTAGAAACAGGCATAAAAGGAAGTTCAACTTCAGTTCAACGTTAGCTTAGTGTTTCATAGTTATGATAAAAGTAAGTGGAGCACTCACTTCTGACTTTGGTGCGTTAGTGTTTTTGCCTGAATGAAGACTGCATTTCCCATGAGTACCAGCGCATAGCGTGGTAAAATCCCGATCAGTTGGATTGAAGTACATTTCTGTTTCCAGTGTCTGTGTGAAGGATGAATAGTGATGAGGTGATGAATGTAATTGTGGTGAAACAATGTCAGATGATGATGTTGGAGATAAGAAACGGGGAAGTGATGTATACCGTAAAGCAGTCAGCACATTTGTAGTTGTTTTGTGTGACAGGGTTCCTGCCACCCTCCTTGTAAGGTTGCTCGGTGCCGGTTAAAGCCATACAGACCTCCAGAGGCCATGACAGAGGCGCCATTCAACGAGCTGTAAGACGACATGTAATCACAAAAATTATGAAAATATTTTAACAAGGTTCAAAAGTTACTTAGCGTTGCTTTGAGTTCTAAATTAAATGTTAAATTTAACAGGATCAGGCAGTTTCTATTAGAATTGCAGACTAATATCACTTTAAAGAGGATCATGTCTTTTTTATTAGTTCACCATTTAGATGGATGACTCTCAATTTCTTTTGCTGTTCTAGTTGCAGATTTCTGTTTTGTGGCCCAGGCTCTTGTAACTGAAAACATCAGTTGTGAATCAGTACTGGCTGCTTCTGTCAGGGAGCTGGTTCTGCAGACCTGAAGACCTCATAAACATAGAAAAAGTGTCTATATTTGATGCTCTAAAACAGGATTATCGTAAGTTTGCAGAGCTTTAGGTTGCCTGTCTCTATGTAGGACTGTTAATGGAAACCTCTGTCCCTCTGTGGTAATAAGGAGTAAACTAGAGTATGGGTTTGACTGTTTATTTGAGCAATAATGCAAATGTTGGATGATGGATGATGTGAAAGGTCCATATTAGAAGTTTTCATTATGGGGAATTTTCAAGTGAATCTGAGCAAATAAATAAATTATCTTCAGTATAAAGCAAATAAGCAATAAATATTCACAGATTTACAAAAAATAAACTTAATGGATGATATTTAAACAGTTTTTGAAACCTTGAGAAAAATAGAGAGCAAAGCAAAGAAATCTGTGGCTCTTGTAAGACATGAATATGCTGAGCTTGGATGTTTTGAGAAATGCTCAAAATAACACATATAAAAACATAATTTGCTGGGAGACAAGCGGACACAAAAACTAAAGTAAGAAATGTGTGAAAATAAGATGCAGAAACTCAGTTTCTGAAAAGACATATTTGGTCCCCAGACTGTGTTGTCCATCAAATATGTGCAACATATACATTTAAGCTTTGAGTCCACTTTTAAATAAATGGTATTGCATGAATTGTGTTGGAAAAAAATAAATATATTAAACATAATTCATGTTAAAAAAGATTAAGATTAAAGATTAAAAGGCAGCCATAGCAAAAGACACCTGTCTCTCAATGATCAGCAGTAATTAGCAATGAAACTCACAACAAAAACAAAAACAGCAATAATAATAAGAGCTGTCACTATTCTTATAACTACAAAATACCAAAATCAGGTTAAAAATATCACAAAGGAATGTAAATACATCATATTATGTCTTGCTATCATATCTTTGAAGAGTTATAGTGGATGTTGATGCTTCTAAATCTCTCTTGAAAAGTTTGGTTAAGAAGAAAGGCTGGGAGACATCGTAGTTTTTGCTTTTAGGGTCTGCTCCCCTTTTTAAATGGTATTTGGGGGTCTTAGTTAGAGTATTATATGATCGTTCTCAGCTTCTACGGGTTGTACAACCATCACTTTGTTGCCATGGTTATGCATCACGACTGTCTGAATGTAACGATGTAAAATCAAAAATCACTCGAGCTGCACGCAGCGCGTCAACCAAAGAAATCCAAACTAAAGTAACAGCACTGCTCCATCATGCTGCCACCATGGAAACATCCCAGAATGCACCATTCATCACCCATGAGCAGCTATAATTTATGGCTCTGTCAGTCAATATGAGCATAATCAACCTAATTTAAATCTGCAACAAACTGGATGATGGATGAAAGTCGAGTTGCTAAAATGGACGAAGCAACTGAGCGTCTCCACTAGCAGAAAAAAAAGAAAAAAAGTCTAATTATGTGATGCAAAAGTAAATAGTAAAGTTAGATCTTGCTCAGTAAATCTGGCTTGGATTTATTTTCCCTTTCCATGCACTGTTTTATTTATTCCATTTATTTCTATAAATGAATCTCTTTATATATGAAATTAACAGATTGGAGGCCTAAATTTGTTGCTTCTGTTTGTTTTTTTTGCAGGTAATTTTGATGCTGACCAAACTCTTTGACTTCAACCTCAACAGTGTGACTGAGAGTTCATTATGGAGGTAAGAGTTTCGAGACTCGAGCACATCTGAGTCTGACACGATAAATTGGTCTGTGGAGGCCGTGAGACACGATCCACACGTTCCTCATGTCTTTAATCCTGTGATTTTGAAACGCTCCGGGCTGGACTTGTAAGAACAAGGATCCAGATTCTCACACAGTGAGAATCATTTAAATGCTTGAGACTCCGGGGGCGCGGGAAGTAGAGTCATAGAAGGGGATCTCAGAAATGAACCTTAGTGTCACATGAACCTATCAGCACCTGTGGAGCTCAACTTCTGAGCTTGTTAGTGGAATGAGTTCAGAATTTAAACTACGTCTCATACTCAGATGTGAGGGAGTCGTTCATTCCAGATGTGTTGATATAGAAAGGTCCAACAAACAACAGAAAAGTTACTGTGCAAAACGATTCACACCCCTGGAACAGCCACAAACCCTTACCTCACTGCCTGGATTTATGTAACGAGAGGCACAAACAACACATAGTTTTACAGCTATAAAGTTATGATCATGCTCACAATATCAGACTTCAGCAGCTCTTTAATCTGAAGGATTATGTATCATTTTCACTCCAGTTTTAGGTTTATGAACTGCAAAGTGAGGAAAAATCTGGAAGAACAAAAAAAAGTGGTTATTGTCATTTAGTGATTTTATTAAACATGTGGGGTCAATTTGTGAGTTTTTGATGAAATACACAAATGTTTGTTAGAAACACTATTATCATATAGACTAAATATATAGAAGTGTAGTTGGAAAGCATTGTGTTTGGGTAATTATGCTAATGAGTCAAACATGTAGAGAATTCAGGTTGAATCAGTTTTGCATCTGTAAAGTTCAAGGCTGTTTATGGAAGAGATGATTTTAAATGTGTTTCCAACAATCTGGAATAAACCAACAATAAGGATGTAATTCAATCATGAACCGTATCTAAAACTACATCAAAGCTGCTAGTAAAGGAAAGTTATATTGCAATTCTATCAAAAATTAAAAATAAAAAACACCATGAACATGTGACTAATTTAGAGAATTTCTTGTTCTACTTCTCTCCAGGATAAATGACTCATATCTGTCTTTTAAGACTAATTTTACTATGGACGTTTTTTTGAAACTCAGATTGAATAAATACTATTTTGGATTTTTAAGCTTCTTAAAGGAAAGATCGTTCTAAAAATACTCTTAGATTATTAAAATATATCTAGATTTAAAGATACTTGTGTCCTAATCCTTTGAGATTTTCTTTTCTTTTGTGTTTGTAATTGAAAAATTTCCTTATTTATTTTTATCATTTCATTCTTTTGTAAGTTTAGTTTTTAAGTTTCTTCTTGTATTTAGTTCTTTGTGGATTTGTGTGTTTTCTTTTCTTAGATTGCTTTTTAGTTTCCTTCAGTCTGGGCGCTTCTTCCCTCAGCATGCCTCCTCCCTGTCTGCTCCCTCTACAGCTGTTTTCTATCCCCTGATTTCTTTTGGCCATGCAGAATCCAAGCAGCTTCACATTTGCCTCTAATTGGTTTCCTGCATCTTGTTTTCCATCTTTCCTAAATCTAACACTCCCGGATTCTAGCAGCTTTTTTCTGGATCCATCACCCAGTCAGTTTTCTTCCTTTTGCTTCAGTAAGCTGCTTATTTTTATTTTATTTTAGTTGTGTTTTTATTAAAGTTTAGCTCTCTCCAGACTTTGTTTCACCCACAAATTATTATAATGAATTTTTATTAAATATTCATGTCTACCAGCTCTGATTAACAGCTTTTAATTTAAATAAATCCAATTAAAGCAAAACCAAAATTATTAAAATTGTCATTTTGATTTGCCTTCGGTCAAATAGAAATATTCCTGTTCTAAAAATTGACTTCATTGAGGACTTTATTCTCATCTGTGTGCCGGGCTGCCTGAGGCGACGCTTTCCCTCAGAGCGGCGTCACTGAAGGACATTCAGCTCTGCAACTCTAGGCCTTCAGACCTTCTACCCTGCAGGTTTTTTGTCCGGCACACCCAAATCAATTAACAGGCTTGTTATCCGGCCTTGGCAACAATTATTGGCATGCTGAAGAAACCATCCCATAATTTCCTTCAGCAGTACAAGGGTTGGAGACCACTGACTTAGAGGATCCACTCATGCTGTTGCTCATATGATGCCTCCACATCATCCCAGTAACTGTCTCTCTAATTCTGGTATAAATCTAAAAAAGTAAGAAGAAAGAACGCTTGTAATGGACGGATGATTAAAGGTTTGTGGGGAGAAGCCCAGGACTCCGACACAAAGACAAATGAGTGGACAGAGAATTCACATTTCTGAGTGAGAGAAGCGTTTAATGAGTGGAGGGGACATTAGTGGCAAATTTACAGCCAGGGTGATGGACGGGCTTCTCAGCACACCGCAGAGACAGATTTAAGCCTGAAGCAGACGCAGCAGCATGAGGTAACAGCTTGAAATTTTTTTCTGCCCACAAAATGATGTGATGGGCGTGTGCATGAATCTATCAAGCCGTCATGGCTTTAGGTAAAGCAGCAAAGTCAGCAGTTTTAATGAGTAATGACACACATGGTCAAAAAGCTTTCTATGAACAATCTTCAAGGTTTGTTTTCTGTTTTATAAATGTGGATTTGTTAGTGATGGTAAAGACCTTTTAAGTTTTAAGTGACTTTATAAAATTAGTAAGCAAAAAGTCTGGTTTACAGTTTCAAAATAAATAATTTCATGTGAAAAAATGGATTATAACAATAAAACATTAACAATAAAGGCAGAGTAAAGGAATAAATGAGATAAACTTCAAAGGCAAAAATGAACTACTCCCTTTCTTCACCATTTAGCAGCAGCTCCATCCTCTGAGGAGCTCACCAGGTCCAACCCTTTATTGGTTTATTAATCTATAAAAAAATAGACTTTTAGCTAAAAACATTAAAAATCAACCTTTAACACATAAATATTATTGAAATATCAGCTTGTAGTGCCACCATGCAGCATGGATAAGGTGCCAAGTGGCCTGGGTGGCCACAAAAAAATAAAAGAAGCAGCTTCATGCAAGATCATTACAGTTATAGTGATTAAAATGTCTATGATTAAAATATATGATGCATGTTATCAGAAAGAATCAATGCAAAATTAACTACTGCTCTGCAAAGAATCAACAAACCTCCGCATGAATAGCAGTTTTATGGTCTGTTAGTCTGAACACTAAGTTTAAGTTAATGTGAAAAACTTTTGCCTAGTTTAGGAATCTCAGAAGAACCTAACCTGCCACAATTCTATAGATCAGTTTCATTTGTGTAGTCTTTCATTTTGATTTTTTTGCGTCAAACAAACACAGCATCTGAAAACTGCACAAAAGTTCTGTTTCCGTACTGCAGTCCACTCTTTCATTCATTGTTCTTTGCTTCCTAGTTTTAATCCCACTTACAACCAGTTGTATGTCTAAGTGTTAAAGATGGGTAAATATAGAAAGATTATTGCCCAAAGAGTAAAAACTAAGAGGAATAAAATAAATCTAGTTTTGATTTTAAATACTACTAGATTTTTAATACTATTATAAAGCCTATTAAAAGTTTTACATGTTTTATTGCTTTAAAATAAATCAATCATGATGAACAAAATCTGACCTTTTTCCTGAGGATTTTTAAGAAAATAAAAAAGAATTTCATGTCAATGTGAAAACAAATTTCTACAAATTAAAGAAAACTAAATATGTTTATTATAAAATAGGTGATTACATAGATATTCACTCCCTTCCAGTGTTTAGTAGAAGCACATCTGACTGAGATCCCATCAGGGGGTCTTTGTGGATGGATCTCCATCAGGCTGGAGAGGTTTCTTCCCCCCATTCTTCCTGCTCAGCTGCACCAGCTCTGTCAGGTTGTTGGGGATCCACTCTGAACACATACTTCAGAGTCCGGCTACAGTTTCTCCATGAGACTGAGGCCTGGGATTTGACTGAACCGCTCCAGAACATCCGCATGGTTCTCTTCAAACAATTTCTGCGTAGCTTTATCTATATGCTTCAGGCCGTTGTTTTCCTTGAAATAGACATTTTTTATGCTCCTTATTGACTTGTGTAAGATATGCAGCCTCTTTCTATAAACCTTGAAGGACCCAAACTTGCTCAAGAGCTAAATTCAGGTCAGTTCCGGGTTCTAGACGCTTCACTGTTGATTTCCCAGTTCAATCTGTTATCCAGGAGAACACGAGTCGATTTATGCTCTTTGACAACCTCCACTTCTTCTGCTTTGATGGAAACAGTGTTTGACATGTTTTGGACAAGGAAATCAAACTCAATTCTGTTAAATACACTGGAGAAATCAAAGAAGAACATCCTCTCATTGCTGCTCACCTTTCTCAGATCATCGGTTTATGGAACCAGGTGTACAATGCCAACTTTCACTTCATCTTAACGACGAAACGCAAACTGCAGGGGGTTTCTAACATATATCTGTTTGCTTACTCCGGTGAACCAACAAAGTCTAGCCTTGTAAATAAATAACAGGAGCCCAATATATTTAACAGATAAAATATTGACATGAGATTTTATTAAAATGGACAATGTTTGTAGTTTTGTTTTAGTAACAAATGTAATTCATGTTAGATGCAAAACATACAAAGGGTCTAACATGTTAAACTCAATAAAAGGATAAAATATTTACCCTGTTATTTGGGATGTTAAATATTGTGGATTTTCTTGGTCTAAAGGAAAAAATAACCTCATTGTTACCAGAAAAGTTCTTTCTGATATCAGCCTAAACCTTTGGTGTTTATCTGCTAGACGGCCCTTTCTTGAATGTCTGCACCACAAATTCACTCATAGGACCTTAATGCCCTGCAGGCCGCAGGTTTAACACCCCTGCCTTAGAACCTTTTCTCAATAAACTAAAGGCGCTGCCCGCTAACCTCTGATTTTAACATTCTTTACTGGCTGTAGAAACCAGCCTGCTCCTCAACAACTTGCCTGCCATGTTAAAAATGTGTTTGATCGTCCTCCTCTATTGCGGGACGAAGGAGTTCAAAATGCCTCCTGATCAGGCTTGTTGGATCCTTTCTCATACAGTCTCCCACCGAGCTCTCCATGTTCTGCTAACAGCCTCACAGCTGGTGTGCAGCTTCTAGAACCGAAGGGGAGCACCTGATGGTGACGGGCAGTGGGATGATGGAGAGGCATTGCGGATGTGGAGAGTAGGCGGGAAGGCTCTGATTTAACCAGCTACTCTAGAGATACAGTGAGTGAGAGTCCCAGGTTGCATAAATTCATCCTGGACGACTCATCGCAGCTGCTGCTCGTCTGCAGCGGCGCTGCTGGCGCTTTCTGCGTGCTGACTGTTCTTAGATACACGAAGCTGCCTGTTCCCCCGTACCGCCATTAACCTGAGGCTGGAAACGCCGTAGCCGCCTATCAATGTACAGAACTTATAACAGGGACTTTCTAATAAGCCTTTTAATATGCAGCTTCAGACAGAATTTTAATCTGTGTCAGAGTGGGTAAAAAACGAGGCTTTCAGTTGTGAAACTTTTTAATGCCTCAGATGTTCCTAATATACCCGGAATCCATTCTCCCCACTGAGCCGTATCGGTATAAAAAGTGCTGATAACATTCCTGTGTCCTTGGACCGACTCCTTCTGTCTTTGTGGAGGCCAACACGTGGACAGCCGGAAACCTTTGTCGTCCTGCAGCTGCTGTGGAGCGAACATGCTCACACCGCGTGCTCAGAGGTGCGGTTCAGGTCCAGAGCCGTCTGAACACAGAACACACTGTTAAAATGCCAGAGCCTCTTTCTTTTTCAAACTTTCTGGTTACTAACCACAGTTTTTGACATTCGTCCCCTTTTATTTGCAACATGGATTATTTTTGCTATCAAACGTCTATGTAAAATCATCCAAAATATCCTAATCAGATTTGGGTTTACACTTTAACTAGGCCACTCCTACACCCTGATTGGCACAGTTGTTGGTGTGCTTCAGATTATCCTCCTGCTGCATAAAAATGCTTCAGATTTATATCAAGCTAGCGACCCTACCACCTCCTACATGGGTCAGTGGGTCGCTGGTTCAAGTCCTGATTTAGAAAAACAGCCCACACCACCACCTGTTTCACTTTTGGATCATTTTTGTTTTACACCACTATTTCACTCCTGAGTCAGCAGTGGCTCTGCCCTTAAAACTCTCCCATGAGGTCATTTTTAAACCAGCTTCTATTGCTTATTGTTGAATCATGACCTTAACCTTCAGATTTGGCTGTGGGTTCTTCTTGGGTCTTAAGGAAGATTCATCAAGGAGTTATTGAAGTAATTTTGAAAGGTCCGTCTCTTAACAAGGGTCTCCACTGTTCCATGTGTCGTCCATGCTTGGATAATTTTTCTCACTGAGGGCATTTAGAGTCACTAAGCCATAGAAATGGACTTGTGAATACATGCTAACAACTTTGTTTGTCGTCTTTACGTAAGCGTCTTTAGATTGGTGTCTTATGAACTGATGAAGGGGTTTGACAGGCAAAGGTGGATGGGGGGGATCTTTTCTTTGTTCAAACATAAAATCAGTTTCATGTGCATATTTTAGTTTTTAAAAGCTAAATAAATGAATTTGTGTGGAAAACATTTTGTCATTTTTTTTCATTTAATACTTCTTTCATCTTTCCTGTGATGTGCTTGATGTGTAACTTTTAAAGTTGCTGCCACAGTAGAAGTACGTCATCGGGCCCCTAAATCAGGTTACTCTGTGACAGGGGGCCGATCAATAGTCCAATGATATCACCGAGCAGAGAACAAATTGATGATATGCTGAGAATATTTTCTGTATTCCTGCGGTCTCTGAAATCCATTTAAACACAATCTTCCGTCTGTATTTAAAGGAATAAGATAAATATATGAGGCGATGTGAGTGATTGCTTTATTTGAAGTTACGTGAGGCTTTAAGCCACCGTCCTCACTGCATTTTCAGAATTTGTACGCTTTGGGCCTTTTTTCTCTATCATTGTGTGAAATAAGAAAAAAAGCTCCTGAATTGATTGAAGTTTTATCCTAGCAGCTCGTAGAAGTCATTCAAACTTGTGAAGAAGGGTTTAAATGGTAAAATTCTGTGTGTACACAGATTTCTCATCATCAGTGGCCAGTATTAACATATTTATACACTTTTTAGAGGATTTACATGTTTTAAAACGGTTTACTACTTTGTAAACGTAAAAATGTCCCTGAATGTAGAAGGAACGTTCAGCTCTTCTGCTCTATAATAAAGGCACTGAGAGGTGAAGCATCACAGATAAACACATACAGGTTTATTTTTCATAATTATTATTATATCATAAAAATCTAAATTTTTTCAAACAATTACAAGTTTTGTTTTTGTCAAAATCTTGATTTTATCACAGCTAATAAAAGGTCATGAAGTTTCTTTTGTTCAAGATTGAAGGAAGACAGACACATTTGTCTGAGCGTGTGGTTCTGCTCAGTTTAGGCTGCTTTAATTATATCCTTCATGTGTTTAAGTCTCAGTTATTAGCTGGAAAACCACAGAAATGTAATTTAGCTATTGTTAGTTTTGGTGGCGTGTTTTTAAAGTTCTTCTAGAAAACCATGGATTACTCTAATCCTCCTGCTGTGCTGAGGTTGGACTTCAATAGGGTGAGATGCACTTGTAACAAGGATTGAGGGCTTGAGACTCAAAGAACATCCCAAGAGGCATTTTATTGTCTGCAAACTCCCTCATGACTAAGATAACTTGTCTCCTATGCCCAAACAAATGGTCCTCCTAGACCAAAGGACTTGAAAAAAATCACCCTTCCTGTGATGAAAACAGATCTTCCCCTTCTCACCATAGACAAGATAATTTAATTTACAACCCTTTAAAGCAAAACACATAGTGTGTGATCAGCTTCATTTAAAGACCTTCTGTGACTTACGATGTTTGCCGTACACGAGACGCTTCTGCGTTTTCAACTCGGCCCAGGTTTGAGTTGTCCTGACAAGAACTTGACTAGAGAATTCAGTTTTTTTGTAAAGGCCATTAGTGGCTGTCTGAGTGATATCTGTCAAGTCAGCAGTTTCCTCCATTCAAATGTGTTTCATAACATGGCAAAAGCAAAATGAAATAAAATCGAAGTTTTTTGAGGAACACAGTTCAGGTTTTCATCAGCCTTTAGACATCTTTTTAAAATTGTTAGAAATACTGTATATGATCAAATGTTATTGTATCTAAAAATTTAATAACATTATTTTTCTTTTACTAACTGTCTAATAAACTGAAATTACCCTGCATGTGTGGAAAATCCTTAAAGATAACCTGAAGTTCAGGGTGTTAAAGCAGGTCTGGGCTGTTTGTGTTCCTATGAGGATAAAATTACATCTCCTGTGTTTCTTTTATTCAGGTCAGAAGAAAACAAACTGACTCATGTATAATGACCCCATAAATTTATCTCGGCCAACCGCGAGTTTAATATCTTATTTCTTTTTTTTACTTAATCTCTTTGGTTAGAACTTTTTTGGGGGGATTTGATGACTCACTCATTCAGTCTTAATGTGACATTTCTTCTTTAGATAAAGATGTTCAGGAAACATTTTCAGTGAAAACATAAACTGTGTTTGGAGATATCAAGGAGAAGGAGAAGTACGTAGGTAGTTGTCAATCATCGCTGCTTCAGAGATTTCTTCTGGAGTCTGAATATCAATGAGTTTTAGTTTATCTAAAAACAAATGCACTCAAAAATATAATGTAAAAAGTCTTTACATGTCAGATCAGATTCAAGGTTCTTCAGCAAACAGGAGAGACCTGGTAATTACCCTGATCTCACGTTTGTATGTAACCCAGATCAAGTCTTTCTTTTCAAACATGATGAGAATCTTATTTTCTGAAATGCATGGCATGGATTTGCTCTTTCTTTTTGATCCAGGCATAAAGACTGAATTTAGAAAGTTAAAACACAACCTGTAGATATTTATAGACTGGCATTAATATTATTGCTGTTTCTTCAGATGAATTGTAAAAATTAATAATAATAATGAAAGGAAGAAAAATAACAAGACTTTTCATTAAAAAAGAAAATCTTGCAACAAAAGATTTTAAGTTTGAATTTTAGTTGAAGGAGCATTAAGAAATAATGATGACACTTTTGGTTCTAAACCTCCAGATGGGGCTAAGAGAACTGAGGTGTCACACAAAACCCAAAACAAAGTAAAACTCTGTGTCAGGCTCCCTTGGTTTGTTTTGTTGGTTTGCTGTTCTGTCGTTGTTGTTTATTCACGTTCACAAGTCCTGCTGTCACTTCGACCGGCGAAGGCTCTGCGTTCAGGAAAGGAGACAAGGCAACCGATACAGTTAAGGTGGAGTTTATTTAAAACTGCACGTCATATTTGAACCGACACCCTCTACTAGTGAGACAAATACTTTGGGCAATTCCACTCATACAAAGTAAAGGGGTGACAGAACAAAACAAGAAATAATTTAAACAAACCTAACAAAACAATAAATGTTACTAATAAATATTTACATGCATGCGAATTATTAGAACTAAACTAATCTAAGGTCAATCAACAATTGAATTTAAATTAACATAACTCTTCAGAGTACTACCCCCTTAATTGAAAATGGCATGCTCCAGGAGGTTTTTAATAGCACTTGTCTCCCTTTGCTGCTCCTCCCTGCTGAGGAGACACACCTGAAAGGTAGGACAATCAACCAACTTCAAATCAAACAAACCAACATTTCCCCACATTCCCCCTGTCCAGGAGGGATGGCCAGTCCCTCTGCCTGAAGAATGTTGAAATACATGTCAATGTAACTGAAATAAAGAACTGAAACCAAAAAGCATTTGTTCTTTTAATGAATATCAATAATCATTACGGATGGAGCCCTGGTCTCCATCACAGCTGCAATATTCAGTTCACTCTCTGTGTTCATCACAGTAGTTCATAGGTAATAGCGTTATTTTCAGTTCGTCCTCTTGGATAAGTGTTGAGTTTTTGCTTCCTGGTTTGTAGGTCTTATTTTGTTGTGTTTAACTTCTTTTGGGTAATTTATTAAGTACATCTACTTACATCAGCCTCTACAGTTGTTTCAATGTCTCATAATTTGCTCTCCAAATGTCATCCTGTCTTCTGCCTTTAGTATATATACACATCTCCCTGTGATCCCTGAAAAAATGTTCCATCTCCTTCTCCTAAGGTGCTTGAATGCCAGCCATGTTTGGCGCTAAAGACCCATGCAAGCAGCTGTCCTGCCTGATTTCAAATGGGAAATGCAACACATGTCAGTTTCCATTGCTTAGAAATGAAAGCTTAATTAAACATCTGCAGCTCTGAGCTGCCGATGTTTGGTCGTCCTTCTGACCGATTGCAACAAATTCCAAGTATGGTTGAGTCTACTTCCTGAATGACATCTTGCGTGTTTATATGTGTATGTAAGTGTTAATACTCGGAAATGTGGGACCTTGGGGGAACTAGGAATTGGAAATGCATAAACTGATTTCTGAAGGTCTACTATTCTTTTGCTTAGTGTACTATTTAGAATGATAAGAAACCAATAAAAAATCAAGTTTAGTACATAAAACGTAGAGACGGATAATCATTTATGTGGTTTATTTATATCTGTTTATCAAGAGTGTATTTATTCCATATGCATTAGATCTTACTTTAGTCTTGACATTTAGACATCAGCTTTGTGCCAGGATTAAGGGCATTTTGGATGAAACCGTTTCTATTTGCCATGGCCGCTTTAGTTCACAAGGGAGTACTTTTTATCATTGTTTTTCATTTTTTCAAGGAATAGTGAGAAGCCAAAGTCAGTTTGACCTGAACAAGTCTTTTCAAAGAAGTTGAAATATCTACAAAAATGACTCCAGTTGGTTTATGTTGAACACGAGAGAGTTTCCAAGAGTGTTTTTTGTATTGCAACATTTATACTGAGAGTGTTTTTAAATGCTTTGCAAACGTGTTGAAAAGTAAAAGAAAGACTAACCTTAAATAACTTTAATGCACATTAAGTTATAATTTAAACGTAATAATAATCTATAAATCATAACTTCAGTGTGTTAAATAATTGATTAATTAATAAATATGCAAAACATTAAACTAGTTCATTCACAGTAACAAAGACTTGTTAATAAAGCAGCCGACTCAAACAATCACAGCAAACAGACATTAGTTGTTAACATTTAAATGAAGCCAAAATAATAACAAACCCAAAAAATGTAGATTTTATTGCAGCCAGGAGCTTTTTTTTTATTACTAGAAAGGAAAATTGGATTGTGGTGCACTGTACGTCATTATGCAGATCGATACTTCTGCAATTCTTTTATATTTATTGACCAACTAAATGCATTTTCACCACTAATGTTTACATTTCTAGATACTGTTTAAATGTTCAGGTTTTTCACATTGTTATTTTTTCTGTATAGTTTTTGAAATGTTCTTCCACGACACTGAAAGTAGAGGTCCTCCAATCTCGTTGTACAATCTGTATAATGACAATAAAACATATAGAGAACAGAGGATACCTAGAAAAGAGACGTTATTCACTGCAGACGCCATTGCTGAGGATAGTGAGTCGGAGCGTTGTGGAAGCTTTTCCTTTGGAAGTATCTCAGCAGCTTTGACCGGGTTAAAGTCCAGCGGGTTGAGACTCTCTCTTCTGGATTAGACTAATGGCATCTGCAATTCGGTTTTCCTTTAGATCAAAACTAAAACTCTGTTTTTCAGACAGATCTAAACTTTATTGGATAAGGTTTAACTATTTGAACAGAAATAAGAAAAGCTAATTTTCATTTAATTGTTAATCTGCCGAGAGATTGTTAAAACCATTGTACGGTCAAGGGCCAGGTTTATCTATAAAGCACGTTCAGAACGACTAAGCTGCAGCTAAATGCTCCAGAAGCTAATTAGTAGGATGCCACAAAAAAAGCATTAAGAAAGCCCATTACAGGTGCAGGAATGATGAACGCTTCAGGCAGAATTAATAAACATAGTCAATGAAAAGAAAGTCTCTCTCAGTATTTGAAAGAGTGATTCACTGCAGTGTGCAACCACTCAGTGTCACTTCCCCGGAACACATTAGTACCCTTCAAGGATAACCTCATTCATACACAGAAGCCGCCGAAACATGCTGTAATTATGTGTTTATTCCCACTGAGCAACTGATTTATAGGCAGACCAGGCTTTTGTACGCAGACAGAAATAACAAAACCAGCAGCTCCCGTAAAATTTCCTATGATAAAATAATAAAAAAATTATAGTTGGAAATTAGAAGGTCGACACTTGTGCGACGGATTGAACGTATTCACTTTAACTTCATTGTTATTCCCATAATGTATTTTTGTGGGCCTTTGTGGTCATCACACATTCATACAAGTGTTAAATCTGTTTGCATTCAGCACCTCCTGGTCTACACTGTAGGATCACATTTACCTGAAGTTACAGCTGCTGGTGTTTAAGAAAGGATTTACTTTTACCTTTAACTTAGCAAACAAAACAAAAAAATAAAAACCCTTGGATATTTGGACTAGATTTCCTCCACATGTTTACTTTGTCTCCTAGATGTTGCTTTGTCAGATTGCGGCATACATGATTAAAACAAAAGCTCCTTTTTTGACGGATTATCTTTTACATGTGTCTTTGCAACTTCCCAAGAACTGAAACCACAATAACATAGATTATAATTTATGATTGTTTAATAACCAATTTCCATGCTTTATAAATTATTCATCTGCAGCTAAACATTTTTTGTGGTTCAATTTCCCTTGTCACCTACAGTAAGTTGTTTATTGTAGTTTTTTCAGCCAGACTTAACCCATGCAGTGCAGAAAGCTCTCGTTCATCTCCTCAGTCCACAAAAGGTTTTTACTAAAGCCTCAAGGATGGTAAAGATAGGCCTATGTGTTATCTTGGACCATCAGTGCTTCTGGCCTGGGAACTTCAACTCTAGGCTATTTTTGGACAGTCTCTTTGTTTTATTATTGTTGTACCATAAACTTTGATTTTATTTCAGAAAAGTCAGGCCTGCAGAGCTGTAGGTGTTGTTCCTCTGTGGCCTTCTGGATAAGCCGTTGATGTTCTGTCTGAGGAATCTGCTGAATTTGTCTCTCATAGGTTCTTACATTTCTGTAGATTATGTTGATTTCTTTAGAAAGTTTAGCCTAATTCATCCTTTCAAACAGGTTCAGGGATTTCTTGATGAAGTCTAGTCAAACATGGCAGTGTCAGGGTCTCCTTTGATTCTCCAGGATCTGAATAACCTACCATAATTGTTGGAATCAGAAATTCTCTTTAACAGAAAAAGATGTCTCAGATTGTCGGACAATCTGTTTCTTTTTTTTCTGATTTTCAGAAATAAAATGATTCACAAGTTCAGTCTGAACAGCTCAACAAGAAAAAAAAATCTAAAGGTTTTGGTTTGTCCTATTGAAAGTCCAGATCTGAACCAGAAATTGAACGATAAGTCCAGCTCTAGTTCTTGTGGGTCAGATCATGGCAAAGGTCAAAGTTCTGGGGAGGCCTGCCGATGAAGCCTTATTTGATTCAGAAGTATAAAACAGGAGAAATATATAAGGACTTGCCTTCGAGAGACAGGTCAGACCTAAGAGTCCTCCAGTGTCTGAAAGACAATTGTATAAAGAAGTCTGCCAAAATTCCTCCTTGGTGTAAAAAACATCTTGCCAACCATCACAAGTACTTGATAGCGTCAAAAATTAATAAAGGGGACAATTACTTTCTAACATAGCGCGAGGCTGTTTCCCTAATAAATGAAATTCCCTTTTGAAACATGCATTATGTATTAGCTCAGGTTATCTGTGTGTGAAATTAAAATCAGTTTGACGATCTGAAACATTCAATTGTGACAAAACTCAAAGCAAACTCTTTGCTTTAGGTTGTCCATTAATTTGATCTCTCTCAAGACAAACTTGTATATAAATAGCGTGTGGATGTTTGAAACATTGAGGTGCAGCTGTGTGACCTGCTGGTTTTAGGCTTTTACCCTTAAACCAAAAGGGAGCCTCCTCTCATCTGATCGTCTTTCCGCTCCCGCACTCCCAAATCTCAGCAGAAAACATTTAATTGCAACCATTAATTTACTGATGTGTTCACAAACTATTCTGATTACATTTCAGGTCAACCGACTATGGAGCCACGTACCAGAAGCTGAACGACAAAGTGGGAGCAAAAACGATCCTCAGTTATCTTTATGTAAGCCCCAACAACAAGAGAAAGGTAAGGCTCATGGTTTTTTCTTCTGTTTTTAGTTCATTACACAGCCTTGGTTTTGCGTGATTTTTTGCGATCGAAGAATCACGATTTTCTGGAGGGACTGATTAAGTTTCGCTGCATCAGCTGCCGTTCTCCCCTCCTCACAGCTCATGTCACAGACTCAGATTCATCTGTGCACTTTCAGATTCCACCAAGATGGTTAAATAATGCTAATTATTCACGTTGATTAAATGAACATCAGTGTATTAGATCTTTAGGTTTGGATTACTTACAAACATTCATCTTAATTATTTCTATACATGCGTCTAAAAAACAAAGCAGAAATAAAAAAAAAACAGAAAACAGGAACGAGATGAAAAAACGGCCAGCATTCATCCGGGCAGGGTTGGTTACCTTTAAGCATAAGCTGTCCAGATTGTTACCGGCTGTGAAGATATGAAGTTACTGGAGGAACCAAATCCACTAAAAATACAGAGAAATGTGGGAAAAATATGATAAAAAACATTCTCAACACAATATTAACCTTTAATTTTAAATCTTTTCATTAAAGGAATAAGTTATTAATAATTACACTAATGCCTCAATTCTGCTAACTTAATTGTCTTAATAACAACACATTCTAATTATTTTAAGTTACAAGCAGCTTTGTTAATAGAATAATACAGTTTGGGAAGTACTTGAGAGTTACCTTAAAACACAAAACCTTGAATTTGCAATCCTGTTTTTACCTGCTGTGTAAAGTCTAATAAAAACAATAAAACATAGAAATAAAGGGACTTTGCCAGTTTTAAAAAATGCGGTATTTTCAGAACGCCTCAAGATACTTAGTTGTTTTTCATTTTTCTCATCTGAATCTTTCAAGTTAAGGTGAAATAAATCTACATGCTGGAGTTAAACCCTCATGATCTTCATCTGGAGGTTCTTCTGTTGTGACATGAAATGGTCGGAGTTACATTAACGCGCTGTAATCGCATGTAGCCAGGTTTCACGGCACTCATGCCAGCTTCCCCCTCCCTGCTTTTGGATTTGGTGCTTTTGCCCAGAAACATGAAGGAATAAATGTTTGGATGAATTAAATGTTTCATCAGTCAAACAGGAAGTTGAGCAGGTAAGGTTGTGTTTTTTTTTCCTCCTGCTAATTAGTGGCTGAACACAAACAGTGTGTTGTTCCAGAGCCTGCTGAGGAAATCAAATGATCATGGATCCTACCCACTTTGAGTTGTGTGTGTTGGAAACTGGATGGGATGCTTCACACAGTTTTTAGACAGGAGATGTCCAGAGTTCTGGCTCAGGCTCGGTTAAAGCGCTTCTGTTATGCTTTCTGTCATATTTTGTAATCAAAGAGAAAAATAAATGATAACCCTAATAGAAGAGTTTCTTTTCTCCAGCTGAAGCAGACATAAATCTGTTAGATGATAACTTCATTTGTTGGTCAGTGGCAGCTCATTCGTAAGGATGACCATTAATGATTTTTTTTCACAGCTCAGGACTATTTAGGGAAATTAGCTTAGAATCCATTACCACCATTGCAGTGCGTTATCTAATTCTTATAAATGTCCTTCTCTTAGTAGATATAATCCTACAATTATTGGATAGATGTAGATATGCATGGAGACAGACATGTTGTCAGAAAGGCTGCTTTAAAAACAAAACAAAAAACCTCTTAATTTCCAGTGATACAATCACCGTGTGCCATGAACTGAATTCAATCCAACTGAAAGGTAGAGTGTGTGTAAAAACTCTGTTTTACAAGCTTTTGTTGCGTTTGCTTCCAGAGGGGGGGCTCAGTAGCTTTACTAATTACGCAGCACTGCACCAAAAGAATAGCTCACTGAGAAGAAACCCAGAACATTCAGGAGATGACGACCTGCAAACAACCTGGCAGGTTTGTTAATATAAAACACGTGAGCAGATGAATCAGATCAAACTGGATGAACACAGAGTTGTTGTTGTTTTTTTCATACATCTGCACACTTTTGTTTATGTCTGACGGTTTTTCGCCATCACGCACGCTTTGCTTCAGACAGAGATGAATACTAACAACATTAATCTCGCGCGGATTCCAACACCTTCCTCTCGCACTGATCCTGTTGATTTATTGCAGTGGCTTGGCTTTTTGTCAGAACTTGGAGATAATAAAAACAACAGTGAGTCATGGTAGCATCACCGAGAACCCCTGGAGCCCATTATCACTCCGGTGTTGCTACAGTCAGTAAATTGAATCTAAACTGACAATCAATTTAGCAGTGAACCAGGTTAGCTCTCTGTCAGAGGCTCACTGTCCTGCATGATCCTCTTCCTGCAAATTTAATACAAATGTATAAATAACCAGCAAGCAACACATTACCGAGCTAATCCATTCAGGTGTGTTCAACACAGGGGATCATCACAGAGATCATCACTTTCCATTGTGGTCACGATTGATGGCCTCTAATATTCCTCTCTGCATTAATAAACAATGTCAAATACGCCACAATAAGCAAAATAAAAGCAACTTGATGCAACTATTCACCAAAACATCAGCATCAGGTTAGACTCCCTATCTGTGGCACCCACTAAGGTTGTAGGAAACCTGGGCGTCATGATCGATGATCAGCTGACCTTTGCGGATCCGGTTGCCTCTGTCGCTCGATCGTGTCGCTTCTCTCTATTCAACATCAGGAAGATTAGGCCATATCTAACTCAACATGCGACACAGCTCCTAGTTCAGACCTTGGTCATTTCCCGCCTTGACTACTGCAACGCCGTCCTAACAGGTCTTCCAGCCTGTGCTGTAAGACCGCTACAGATGATCCAGAATGCTGCAGCTCGCCTGGTTTTCAACCAGCCAAAGCGATCGCATGTCACACCCCTTTATAC
This sequence comes from Orestias chungarensis, assembly GCA_032876305.1. Taxonomy (NCBI): domain Eukaryota; kingdom Metazoa; phylum Chordata; class Actinopteri; order Cyprinodontiformes; family Cyprinodontidae; genus Orestias; species Orestias chungarensis. The sequence continues at coordinate 569,855 of JAVLVB010000913.1, forward strand.
TGAACTCCATTGGCTTCCCTTAGCTGCACGCATCAAATTCAAATCACTAATGCTGGCATACAGAGTGTTTGATGGATCAGCGCCCATCTACCCCCCCTGATATTAGTTAGCACTAGGCTTATGGTACTTGGGCCTTCTTTGTTTACCTAAATGCTGTAAATGAGTGTCATCATTAATGTTAAATCCTCTCCTAGCATATTGCCGGTAAATTGCGTCGTAGTTCAATATTAAACCCTCTTTTTGTAAGTCGCTTTGGATAAAAGCGTCTGCTAAATGCATAAATGTAAAATGTAAGTACCTTTCTCCATCTACTGGTTTTCATGGCGAACCAATTTAAAGCTGTATCATCCAACGATAACATAAGAACATAAGACCAGACTAATCAAACACAGATTTAGTTTTTTTTTTAGCTAACATGAGAGATTTTGCAGTGTTTTTATTGTCAGTAAATGCACACTGATCTAAACTTCCTTGAGCTGTATTGCAGATTAATAATGAAGCGTGGTTTTATCTCTTTATGACAGGAAACAGAAGCTAAAGTTATAGTTTTGATGGTTTTATCAGACTCTGATCTCTGGCTTTTGCTAGAAGGGTTTAAAGTTGCATGTATCACAGCGATATCTTTGTGCATTTCTGCCACCTTGTGACAGGGTTGTTGGTAGGCCACTTCCAGAGGATGCTATTGAAAAAAGATCATCTGTTTAAGCTCTTTGACAACCTTGAAAATCTGGAAAACTTTAAAAAGCTGAAGCTGGCAGGTTTCCGACCATCGTTTCTGCCCCCATTGAGGACACCGTGTGACTTCTGCCCTTGGGAAACAAAAGCCTCTCTCTTTACTTAAAGAATGTGAGTAAATCAGACCTTTAATGGAGTTAGAGGTCCGAGGAGTAAAGCATCAGGGGGGTAGAATCAGCAAATAAACTGGCAGAGAGAAAGTGAGCAAGGATGAGTAGAGAGGGGAGGGAAAGGGCAGCAAAAAATGAATAAATAAAGTCCTGGCCTCAGCGACGGAGAAAACAGGCTGACAACATGGCAATTACGTCAATTTTCAGATTTTGGCTCCATACTAATGCCATACATGGGGGATCAGAGCTCACGAGCACATGAGGGGAAATCATTTTGAGCTTTTGCCTGAGATTTTCTGTGAGAGCACACAATTACAGTAAATTGTTAAGGATGCTGAGTGCTTCCTTTCAAAAAAAAAAAAAAAAACACAAAACAAAAAAAATTCACATATGCAGTCATACAAATGGGTAGAGCCGCTAATGGTTGGGAAACAAAAGGGAATTTTCCGGCATTGAGTGACAGATGGATTCAGCTTCTGCTTTGCTCTCAGGTTGAGTGTTTTTCTGTGAGGAATTTAGGAGAAAACAGCGTTTTCTCCTAAATTCACAAAGTCAAACAACGGGCATCAGATCTCAGGTGTCGCCATGACAAAGGCCTCGGTTCCCCCGCCCATCCACGTGGGCGGGCCCTTGTGTTTGGAGGTTCCCAAACATTTACCAGCATCCCAACCCAACAACAGAGAGGCGAATGAATGATTTGCCCACTTTTATACCCATCCTTAATCATTTGTTAATATATCCTTAATATGTCCTCATTAAAAGGTTGGAACACAGAGTGTCAATTCCATTATCTACTTAGATTTGAATGTTTTTGGAAATATTAAAATTTAAATATCACATGTTCACATCATCATCATTTTTCACAGAAATTAAGACTTTCACACTGTCTGATTAAGAAAACTCTTTAATTAGTTTACTAGTTTTTAGCTTTTAGGGTCAAACTGTTCATTATAAACGCTTCAGTTTGCTTATCAGAGACGGTTTATGGTGAGTTTTCTGAACACTAAAAGGTTTTGGTCAGGTAATCCATTGGAACCACAAACCTTTCAGGGGAAGTGAGTAGAATAACAGAGCACAGCTGTCACTTATTTCTTTGTGACTGCGTTTTAACATTTCCTTCCCTCAGTCTGGCATATTGGCTGAATAAAAATGTGTATTTCAATTTCATTGCAGCCAATAGAAGAAGTCTTATAAAAAAGAGACAAAGTGGCCAAATGTGAGTCAACTATGATTAATTTTACTGCTTCTTCCAAAGTAAATTTAAGAGAAAAGAAAAGCATACATTTTTGTTATGTTGTACGTCTTACTTGAAGTCCTAATTCTGATCTTTAAAGCCCATTTTTTTACATAATTTTTTGCCCCCATTGTTCTGTGCGAGCCCGGTAATCTATTTAGAGAGTAAGTGCTTTTTAACAAAGCTGGTGGAGTCTTGCAATGGAATCCAGTAGATTCGCAGCAAATTATTCATTGTGTAATTATTGTATGCACTGTAGTGTTGTCTGATGATAAGTGGTTAAAAGCTACACACATTTCTCAATATGTTTAGATATTCTCTAAGGTAAAGAAGATCCATGACACTGCTTTGATATGAGGCACTCCATCCATCCACCAACTCACCCACCCTGAGACCGGCCAGCCATCCCATGGGGAAAGCTAATTTTAGCACCTTGCATTTCGGCCTTGTTCTTTTATCCGTTACCAAATTTAAGTATGTAGACTGACTAATAATTTGAAAACATTGCCTTTAAAGCTTTTGAAGTCACATGATTTTTATTACGCGCTAAAATGATTACAGAATAAGATTTTTGGGATGACTCCAAGTGGAGTATGATCCTGTTATTAACTGAAACTTGTTTCATTTATTGATGCACCAATTTGAAAACTTGAGCAGACATTGATATAGAGATATCTGATATCTATACAGACATCTATATGTAACAAATGCATTCAGGTGTTCATAAGACACATTTTTATCTCATACTACTCTTCTCAGGAATTTCTCTGTATGTACTTTTCATCCTCACTCCACCTCTTGCTCTACTCCATTAAGTTCATAATTAAAGGTTCTTAATACATAAATGCAACTAATTTATTTTTGATGAACAATTAGTGAAAATATTACATTTACAACTTAATTTATGCCATTTTGTGTTTCACCAGTTAAGTGCTTTCACTTTGAAAGCAGCAAGAAGCTACAAAGAAGAAAAAAAATTATCAATGATGAATATTCAAAAGGGCATCGAGCTAAAATGACTTTTATTACTTACTTTAAGGCGAAGGTTTCGTAATCGCAGTTGAGGCTTAGTTACAAAGTTGGTGCTTATCACACGGACATTACAGCGCATGCTTACCTTAGCCAGACACACCTGGAGCTATTCCACCTGCTGCAACTACAACATACTGATATTAACTCATGCAGGTGAAGGTTCCCGAAAAGAAGGCTGCAGAAGGGAGGTGAGCATTCCCTTAGCCTGCCAAATTTTTTAGGCCACGCCACATGCTGAAAGAATCCCAGCGAATCAGCTATGCTCTGCTGGCTGACAGGCTGCGGAGCAACTAGCGCTGTGGTGCTTGCGCAGTCGAGGAGAAGCTCACAGAGGATGGTTTTGTTGTGAGTTAGTGTGCTGGTGGGTCTGCATTGGAACGTAACATCTGTCAGGCCCGAGGCAACAATCTCCAAATGGCTGCGATAAGCGGAGCGGCAAAACACCCTGGAGCACGTATGGCTGAGGAGGAGGAGAAGCAGGCTGGGAGTCGGCGTTCCAGATGGGCCGAGAGACGGAGGGACTCTGGGATAAGAGCGGGGGAAGTCTTACTTGCATCTTCATGTTTTTTACTTCCTTCAGTAGAAAAAAATTGATGGCGGTCGAGTGTTTTACCTACTATTATTTTAATAGTACAGGTTCTTTTGTTTGCAGATGATGCAATTGTCTTTTCTAAAAGCAATATATAAAACATTTGTAACATAACATACAACATAATTTATAACAACATTAGCCTCAGAGCCTAAGTGGTTTTAATGTTGTTTAACTTAAAAAGCTGCAGGTTAAAATAGAGACTTCTTTATTTGGCTTTTAGATATGTTAGTATTCAGAAAGTGAGCGCTAGCAACAGGCAATAAATCATTTCTCTTGATCGACATGATCGAAAACCAGTTAAAATACGGTTTCAGATACATCTCCAACACACTTAACAGCTCTACAGGCAACCTGTAAGAGTGGAAGCTTCTCAGGGTCATGGGTCCTCTTATGTTGTTCATTTCGTACAACATTATTTTAGGATTTCTTCACATCACTTTTAGAAATGGACGAAAAAGTGGGGAAAATTATGGATGAATAGGTTAACGGATTATCTAAGATGAGGATAATGCATTTAAAAAATTTTTTTGGGTAATATTCCAATATTCATAAATATACTCACAGATTTGTGAAAATAATAAAGGAACTAAGTGTCCTTAATTTCTGAAAGTAGTTTTAATGTAAATTGCAAGGCAAATACTCCCCAGGGGGTAAATGTTATACTTTTAATTGATGATTAGCTCTTCAAAGAAGTTATTATTTCTCTGGTTCATGTCAGATTAGATCACATGTCCAAATAGGGGAACTTACTCTTGTTTGTGTTGTCTTGGATCATCTCCACATAATGAACCCGTATCTCTGGGTTTCCATTCACGCCTTGTCGGCTTTCCAGCTTCAGCGGTGCCACGAGGGGCAGCTAAGCGAGCCGAGATAGAAGCCCAATTATACCGAAAGGCGGAAACTGACATGTTTGTCAGGTCTGGCAGGGTCTGGGTGTACTAAAATGTCAGGCAGCGTTCAATTAGCAGCAGGCTTAAATGCCTCAGATTGAGAGACAGGAGTTACGTTTAATAAGTCAGATCAAACAATTGAAAGCACCTGGTCGATGCAGAGGAAGAGGAGAGGTCATAATTACGGATATGTATATCAACTCTCTGAGCTTTCATGTCCAGTGCTGAGAGACACGGAGCTCAATGGGTTTTGATGGAGAGCTTTTCTCATGAATATTCAATGAATAAAAAGCATTGAGAGTGATTTGATGTGTAAGTGCAGACGCTGTGCAGAGTTAACCCAGTTCCACATGAATACCCATCAGCCCATCGAAGACGGCAGCACTCTTAACTCATCAATGTTTTCACTGGAATCTACAATGTTGGTCTTACCAGAGGAACTGTCCATCACCTCATTCAGCTCCATACTAATGGCTCACCTCTGTGATGCTTTCATGTCCACAGGTAAAAAGATATTTTACCGTCATGGTCAAATCAACAATGTAATCAGGGTTAATAAAGCCATGATATGCAATACAGCCTTTCCTTTAACCCAAATAATCACAACAGATAAAATTCAGGTTCCAGAGTCTTATTGACATTAAGAAAAATCTGAAAAAGATAAAACTTCTACTTCTAAATGAAACATTGTTTTCACCATTTTGTAACCTAGAATATTCTGATACCCAGATATTTACATTTTTGTTATGTTTTTATTTCATCAATCCTAAAGTTACAACTAATGTAGCATCTAAGCTCAGAAAGGAGGATAATCAATATAAACAATCCTTCAAACTAATGGAAAAAATAAAACACTTTATTACAAAACTAAATCGAACAACTTTACTTTTTTTCCTCAACAAAATTGTCCACCCTTATTACATCAGGTAATAGTTTCCTAATGTCCTGCTCCCTTCTTCAATCCCGAGTTCCCAATTTCAGTCATTTAAGTCGGTTGTTCAAAATAGTTTGTTACTTAAAATGGCCATGTGTTATTTTGACTATCCAATCTTATTTTAATCCAGTGCGAAACATGATGGCAGATTCAGTAGTTCCAGGTCTTTGGTTGAAGCCTGAAGTCCAGCACATCCAGTCCACGTCTGCAGAAGCATGAAGCAGAACAATGTCCCAAGATGAATGGGGTCAAAAAAACCATCCGGAAAAAAGATCCGTTTCATTTACATTTCTACATTTATCAGACTCTTTTATCCAAACTTACAAAAAGAGGGTTTAATATTGAACTACGACACAATTTACCGGCAATATGGTAGTAGAGGATTTAACATTAATGATGACACTCATTTACAGCATTTAGGTTTACACAGAAGGCCCAAGTACCATAAACCGAGTTCTAACTAATATCAGGGGGGGTAATAAGTGCTTTTAGATCTTTCAGGGCAATAGATACTGGGTTTTCTAGAGCTGGGTTTTCAAGGATTTCTTGAATGTGGAAAGAGAATCATATCCTCTGATAGTGCACGTAAGGTCGTTCCACTAGCAAGGAATCACAAATGAGAAGAGTTTAAATTGACCTGCACGGGGCTTTGGTCGAGTTAGTTGGAGCTCCTTTGAGGAACGGAGCGGGCGGGCAGTGACGTAAGGCTTTAAGAGGGTGTTGAGGTAGATGGCCGCTGATCAATCAAACACTGTATGCCAGCATTAGTGATTTGAATTTGATGAATGCAGCTAAGGGAAGCCATCGAGTTCAGTGTAAAGGGATGTGACATGCGATCGCTTTGGCTGGTTTAAAACCAAGCGATCTGCAGCATTCTGGATCATTTGTAGCCGTCTCACAGCACAGGCTGGAAGACCTGCGGAAAAGGATCTATCAGAAATATTCCTGAAAAAAAAAATATATATATATTTCTTCCGCTGACAATGGCTGGAATTTATCAACTTCTAACATATAAACGAAATAGCTTAATCACATGTGATAAAAACAACAAAAATTTTTTTCTTCCCTTTCTTTTTGTTATGTAAACCATAGACTGTAAACCACTACCTACTGGCGGTTTATGCAAACAAAAAAAACATTTGAAACACAAACATAGATACATGGCATTTAGTAAATGAACAAAAATGCAATACAAACAAAACATACATTAAATGCAAAAAAAATAAAATAATTTTTTATATATATATATATTTTTTTTTTGGGGGGGGTTTTGTTTCAATACATATACATTTATTGGGGTTACAGTTTGAATATAAAGCAAAATCCCGACCTTTGAACCTCTCCCAGAGATCTGTTTAATCCAAGATCTTTACATGGAGAGGGGCTGGACCACCTGCAGACCTATTGAAAGATAGAAATACACTTAATTTGATAAGCTAGAAGAGAACTGTAACCAGAAAAACAGCCAATTGGTCTCTGACAACTCTGGAGGAGCTCCAGAAATCTACAGCTCTGGTGGTAGAATAAATATTTACATGCACTCCACAAGAAAATATAATGTGACATCACCCTGATCCAACCTTAAAGGTATAGAAGAGGATCTTTTCAACGGAAAATTTTAATGGAAAATCCCATAGAAAATGACAGCCTATCAAATACGACCGGTGGCGAAAAATAACTGGCTGTCAATGCAGAAATAAAATTTACGCGATGACGTATATCACTAATGTCCCCACCCACCCGACCCGTACAACGCGCGCTCATGTTTGAATTCGAACATGCGCAGATTGTTGCTTAGGAAGTAAAACGGGATGGACAAGACGCATAATTCCCCATTGAAGAGAGATTCTCCCCGTATGGCAGCGAAAATGGAAGCTCGCAAGAGAAAAACCATGTTCGAAGTCGCTGAGAAAAAAAGAAAGATGGCTGCAGAGATGAACAGAGATGACGTGCGTGCTCCTGATATCAAGGGGCATTGCTGGAGATGAGGTGGCGCATACTCAGTGTTGCGAAAATGAGAATGAGATAAAGATCCTCTTCTATATCTTTAAACATGGTAAAACACAGTGTTGGCAGCATGATTATTTTCTTCAGCAACCACAGGTAAGCTGGATCAGAGCTGAGGTGAAGATGGATGTAGCTAAATCTTTAAGAATCCTGGGAAAAACATGTTGGGAAGACATAAGTCTGGGTTGGAGGTTTACTCTGTATGATTGCCACCCTAAACATATACATCCAGAAATAGAGTAGAAATGAGAATCTGCAACAAAACAATTGCAGAAGAAAGGACAATATTTTGAGTATTTGGTTGTTGAAAAGTGGCTGAGCCTAAAAGACGTGTTTCTCCAATTCCACTAAAATTTAAATCCACTTGTTTGTTTCAATCTAGTGGTTAAAACGAACAAAGCAGTGAAGTTTGGTTGACTTGTTGAAAACGATGAAAAATGGGACTAGATGTAAATGTCTAGATTGAAGAACAACATAAAGAAACTTTTTTCACATGGATGAACTGAACCCTTCAGTTTTTTCTGGGTTCCTGCCTTACATTAGTCACTGAAGGAGTGCTGGCATTGACAACAGGAGGCTTTGAGACCTTTAGCCCTTCCGGCATGTTTACTGCTGACATTTATCAACCCCTTGTGAATACTTTACTCCCTCCTGGCCGGGGCTGCTCCCCATTTACTGCCCTTTGGCTTCAATTATGAGACTCACTTCCTCTGACTTAAGCACAACCTGGAGCTAACTATAGCTTTCTTTTCCCCTCAGCCTGTGCTGATACAGGGAATAATCCACTATTGCCTCTGTTGCTTGGTGGGGCATCAGTATGAAATAACCCAGAATTAAATCCGCTTACACACAGAAAAGTAATAGGAAAAGTAGAGGTGGGTTTGGCCCATTTTTAGTTGTTCACAAAAACATCCTGTTTGTGTTGCAGTTTCCCTGCTAAGCCAAATAAGAGGCTTCTTGTGGAAGGATGAGGCATTGCAGATCAGTACTAAAGAAATGTCAAGAAGCCAAGCTCTCAGTTCTCTGACTCAACTGTGTCAACCTGTGGTCAAATTATAGAGATTATATCCAAAAGAGTGAAGGTACCCCACATGTAAGACTTTCTGTGTCATGCTGCCATAAAGAGATAACGCTCCATCATTTGTGGAGTGCAGTGCTAGGTCAGGAATTATTTGGGGGCATCTGTGCTAAAATACACTTTTTTAGGGCATCGATCTGGAAAGAGACTTGGGCAAAGCTAGAACTCCCTGGAAGGATTATACAGTTGTCCATGGCTACCAATGCAGTCATTGATATAACTGATCATCTACAGTCCACCATCCTATGAACCCCTTTAACAACAACGAAACAGGAGAGCAATATTTTCACACTTCCTACTGTTGGAACCACCCATGATGAACTGAACTACAAACAAACCTGGACACTGGTACTGTAGATGAACGGTTAATCTTACAATGCACTGCACCAACCCACTCAGTTCAGCAGGAGTTGGAAGAGTTTCAACAACTATTTAAACACCTGCAGTTCATCACAACTCCCTCTTTCATGTATTCTTATTAAACAGAGGCACTGAAGAGGCTAACGTGCTAACGCTAAGCAGAATCGCCTCTATTCCTCTATCTTCCTCTATCTGGTATTTACACCTAATCACATACCTTTTATGTTTTTACATTAGGTAGAGGGCTTATTGGCTTAATGAGTTTGCTAATTCAAGTATTTCAACTGAAAGTCTGAATTATTTCTGTTAATATTTATTCTAATTATTCCACATGGGCCGTATCTTTCTGTTCAACACTCCTGAATTCATGGACTTCTATTGTTATATAAATACATAACCCTTACCAGGCACGTATTCATTAACAGTTACTCAGACTGAACTATTTAGGCTACTTCCCTGATAATCAATTTGTGTCCTGATTTGAATAATCTACATTGCCAATTTTGTGAATAATTGCTAAAGCAACAATTAATCCATGAAAAGCCAAAATTCATTTTTATTTTACAGCACTTCCACTGTTGCATCGACATATTTAGGTTTCCGCATAATTGTTTATGCTCAGCTCTATGAAGCTCCCAGCACAGCATTTGGTTAGAAGACTAGCCTAAATGGCTACAGCATGGTCACGAATGGACTTCTGTTATTTGTTGTACATTTTTTGTACATTTGTAGATTTAAACTAACTTAGACCTCCTCCTTCCCATTGCTACAAAAAGATTTCACTTTTCAGCTGAATATTAGGATTTATGTAGCAAAAACCATTTAACTGAAAAATCCCACAGAACTAGTTTAACATAAGCCAATGTTAATGGAAGCTATAGCTGACGGAAAAAAACGTCCCCACATCTCCTAGAAGCAGGAGCTCCAGGTGGTGATTTAGACTGTGAACAAGTTTGGCCTGATGTTGGGAAATAATAGAACTGAAAATGATTGGACCCGGAAAAGGAAGCTAAAGTTGACAAAAAAATAAATAAATGCACACGCATGCACTGAGAGAACATGTAAGCTTCATGCAAACACTGCAGGTCTGAAATCAAATTAAAGACCTGAGTGTTACCAAATCCTTTGCTAATTCGCTGTCATTTTTTGTAGATTAAAATATCTGTTCCAATAAGACTTGTTAGATTAAAGTACCCTATTGAAAATACCAATTTCAAGCCATTTTTCTTGTTTTTTCCTTTTACAAATTATGAAGTTAGTCATTAATTAAACACTGGAGTCACGCTGAGGAAATAAAGCCCAAAATTTATTGTTTACTACAAACCAGTATCTCAGTCTTCATGAACCCAGGCTGTGCTTACATTTACAGGTTCAGGCTACATGCAGCTGGAGATGGAGGTTACTGTGTATTTGTTCCAGTGAGACCAAACCAATCAGCTGCAAAATTCCATTTATAGGCTGAGTCACATCAGCCATTGCTTTTATTAAAAGTATTGATCTGCTTGAGTTACTTGTTAAAATGAGTAAGAAGGAGAATCAGTGTCACTCAAATGTATTCATGCTAAAATGTTCAAATGTATACATTTATTTAAACACAACGCCTTTCAGTAATATCCCTCTCCTTCAATGTTTTCTCAATATGTTTCTTTACAAACGTTTTCGTATTTCATGTGAATAGAAACCAGTGCATAGTTGTCAGGTATTGTGGAATACTTCACGGGGCTGTAATTATTGCAATCATTAAAATGTATTCTTGACCTCCATAGCAATGTCCAACTCATTTAACATTTATTTAGAATCAGTGGGAGTCTATCAAACACTGGGGCAAAAGATAACATTTTGCAGTCATTTCGGAAGGATACTGTTGTACATGTGATTGTTAACAAGGTCCGTCCCAGAACAGGCTGGGTTAAGTATTAAACTGGTGAAGATATCAACAAAAGCAACTTCTAAACCACAGTCTATGATATATCCTAATTTCTCTGAGCAATAATCAGAACAATTAGATGCTACACAAAACGGCAGCATTACTCCCCAAACATACATCAATATAAGGGGTCAGGGACTGATAAACATGCCATATATCCTAATGTTCACCCCAAAATGGCGTAAACCAGAGGTGTCAAACTCCAGTCCTCGAGGGCCAGTTTTAGATGAGTCTCTGCTTCAAATAATTAGATCATTAGCAGGACTCCAGAGAGCCGCACTGCTACTGAAGAGGTGATCCAACCATTTGATTCAGGTGTATTGGACCAAGGGGAAATTTATAAGCTGTAGGCCTCTAGGACTGGAGTTTGACACATCTGCCTTAACCCTTATGTTGGATTAACATTTGTGCCCCTCTAGAGTTCTTAGGGTCAAACTGACCCAGGGCATGTTTGGGGTCTTAAAAACAACTCTAAAATAAAATTATACTTCATAAACCATTAAAATATATTGTGTTTAAACCAATTTCAAACAATTGAGATAAATTATGTTTATTTATTGCAATTTGTCTTTACTAGAACACAATTAACAATGGAAGTGTGACTACTGTTAAAATTAATGTTAAAATCCACTATATTCAACACTTGGGTGTTATAAATCATGCTTATCTTGGAAAAAAGTGAAATGAGACATTGTTTTCTTTAACATTTATTATTTTAAATACAGACTCTACAAACTGGAACTTCAACAATCAGTCACTTTTATCTACAAAAAGTGACTGATTTCATATTCGGAGACATCTTCCTCTTCAACGTCACTCTGAGTCTGACTCTTTTTTTCAGATATTAGCTCCAGAGCCCTCCGAGCCCTAATTCTTTTGGCCATGTTAGTTTAAGATTCTCCACTAACATGGTCAAAATAATTAGTTTTGGAAGTATTTATATCTTTTGGCGCAACCCAATAATGTTCAGGTGCAAAGCATATAGTGTAATAAAATGGCTGATCCGTTCGATGTTAATAAAGTGTTTCGAAAAGTCGAAAAAAGTGTTTGAAGTGGACACATGACCGAGGGTAAAGACTGCAGGAAAGTTAGAACAAACAGCCAATCTTTAATTTGATGACTGTCTGTGTGTCTGTGCCTGTGAGGGCCTGACATCTTCATCTTCCTCATCGCTGTCTCAGACTCTCTTCAAACATTAGCTTCAAACACCTCTGGATAAATGTTTTGGTCATGATGGAAAAACTCTCTCTACTGTGATTTAGAGGTATTTTTGTCTCAGCCCATTGATGTGAAGGTGTGATGCACAAAGAGGGTGTTCTACCTTTACAATGTTATGGAATAAAGCCTAAAAAGGGTTTGAAGCTGGACATATGACAGAGGGTAAAGAGTGTGGGAAAGTAACAGGAGACAGCTCATCTATACTTTGATGACAACAATGTAACATTTTCTCTGTGTCTTGTGTGTTTTTGTGTCTGTGAGGGCATTTTTCTGTGTGTCTCTCTGTATGTGGGTTAAATTGACCAGAACACCACATGAAGGATGTAAATGTAGTGGGTATATTAGCAGCCGTGCTAAAAAAACTATTTTTGGTGGACATGTTCATCACTGAAAATAAGCCAAGGCAATGGAATTTCAGATCAAAAAAATAAGTACCATTTTTCTTCTTGCGAAAATTTAAAACGGGTCAATTTGACCTTAATACCATATAAGGGTTAAACTGTATTGTTCACCAATGCAACTGAAAGTCAGATAGCTGTCTCTTTCAGGGGACAACGTGTGGAGGGTATCGCGGCCCTTTCCTCAGGGATAGGATGAAAATCGCTTTCATTCGGGATGGGCTCAGAGTTGATCTGCTGCTCCTCCACATCAACAGGAGACAGCTGAGGTGGTTTGAAACTCTATGTAGGTTGCCTCCCTGGTGACGTGTTCCAGTGTACCACTGGGAGATGACCCACAGAAAGACCAGCAACATGATGGAGGCATAAGGCTTCTCTGCTGGTCTGGGAACAGCCTTTTATCAGATAAGCAACAGATGATGGATGGATGGATGGATGGATGGCAGGCACCACCTAGATAGAAACCTGAATGCCTCTCTTCCTGTGCTTGATCTCACTTCTCTTAACTCATGGAATTTTCTCCATTTTACCAATTCGCTTTGCAAACCCAGAAATGTATGGCACATTTAAGAACAGATTGCTTTTGACTCCAGTGTTTTGTGAGACGGTGGAACAATAACTGTGTGTAAAATAACTTCTCCAGCAACAAAAGTCTGCTTTAAAACTTAAGTTCGCCCCCTGCAACGTCTCCTGATGCTCTTCACGCTTTTTGCCGTGAGCAATGAAGACAATAAAGCTGTGTATCAGTGTTTTCAGATCGTCCTTTCTCCAGTCTTCATATTAATGCGGGACAGAAGCAAAAATGAGAAAAGAGACCCCCTCTCCCCACCCTGTCTTTCCCCAATGGAAAAACATCATTGAATGAGTGCAGCAATGCAGCTTGCTGACATTGCAGTTTGTCTATTATAAGCTAGAGGCTAAACATTTACAGTATTGGACAGGGTTGGTGTGTGTGTGGTCGTTAACGAGGATCACAGGCAGAGTATTTTCCAGGGTAGAATATATGATTATGCAATTTAATGTTGGAGTATGACTTGGGCACACCTACCAGAACTTTAGCAGCTCTCTGGGCTCTTATTTTGTGTTCTGTGCTTAACCAATTAAAGTCTGTATGTATGGAAATTATTTACTACAAATCAAAACAGAGATATCATGGTTTCTGGGATCCATGACAGATTGGAAAAAAAAAAGTCTAAACATAGAGAAAATGCACCAGTGGGATCAGATATTCAGGGACAACAGTTCTCTATTATGCTTTTGAACATGGACGCTATTACCTGATTAGCTAGCATACCAATCAATGCCTTCAAAGACTCTAGAGCTAAAAATTTAATTGAAATACAAAAAGTTGTTCTTAGAATACATCAATGGGGTTGTGTGAAAAAGTGTTTTCCTCTTTCTTAATTTACTTAATTATTTGCATGCTAGTCAGACTTTTATAATATTAAACATATTTAAATATTAGTTTAAGACCCCACTAGTAAACACAAAACTCTTTTTTTTAAATAAAGGTTTTCTATGTTTTCTGTTCGATAAAATAATTAACAACTAAACATAATAACTGGTTTGCAAACATTAACAGTGATAACTGCCATCATTGTACATGATTACTGGCAATGAGTCTTTCCCAGAGCCAAATCGTTGTTGCATAATTGTTTTAATCTATCCATATTGTATGGATTTTAGGCATTAACAGCTGTTTTTAAAGTCATGCCATGGAATCTCAATACTATTTAAGTCAATACTTTGGTTAGGCCAATCAAAACTCTTGTTTTTCCTTCAGCCATTGAGGCAGACAACAACTGAAGACACTTGACAAAGTTTAAAGCTTTGCTCATAGGCTCACAGTAGCCTCTACATACACGAACAAGCTGCTGTATGCAGATGATGCTGTGCTGTACAACAACTAATAATACTAGTAATTTTACTTTTTCTCTCAATATCTGTGCTTTTGTAACCACATGTCTGAATTAAAGACAATCTAAAATGTACCCTATTTGCTCCCTAAAAGCAAACACCCGGACTTTGAAATGTATGTGTGGGGAAAATAAAGGTAAATCTGTGATAAGCTATCACCACTAATCAGCTCTTCTTTAAAGTTTTACCTCGCTGAGAAACTTTTGTTTACTTTTCACTATTTATCCTTAAGTTCATACACCCCTAAGATCTACAAAGTTCAACTGCTTCACTAGCATTATATGTTTTTATGAAGTTTATAATCTCTCTTCAGAAACCATAGCCAATAAATCCGTCTCCACTGCATAATGTGTAAAATTATTGCAATAGAATTTAATATTTTCAAAAATGTCTGTGTCTTGTACTCTCTTAGATAACTTCCCTGCATGATTAACAGGATCCTTTGTGTTCTCATACTTTTCTGCCCTTTTAAGATTATGCTACTGACAGACCCAGAGGTAGAGAGCAGCCTTCTGATCAGCTCTGATGAAGGAGCCACATACCAGAAGTACCGACTGAGTTTCTTCATTCTGAGCTTGCTGTTTCACCCTGAACAGGAGGACTGGATCCTGGCGTATAGCCAAGAACAAAAGGTAAGAGAGGGGCTTCTGGCTGCTTCTTTCATTAGTGTCTCCCTATTAGTTGAGAGGAAAAAAAACCATGTCTTGCTAGTTGTGCGTCTGGGTTTGTGGTTTGCTCTCCAATGTTCTGTAACAAACCTGAAGCCATCACCAGAGGGGCAGGAAGAGCCAGATTTCACTCTCCCAGCCACTTTGGCCGTTGTAATCTGGAATAATCCCAAAGCCTCCCCAGGCTAGCAGAGAAACATAGTCCCTCCAGAAGCTCATGGATATCATTAACTGAAAATCACATTAGAACTTTTTTATTTAATAAATAACAAACATTGAAATTGCACATTTGTATCAAACTAACAACGTTGCTTTAAACACACAAAAAAACAAAAATAACAATTACAGTAGAATATAGATTTAACCTCCGATTTTAAGGTAGGTGTCAGTGATCTAAAGTCAAATTTTAATGATGTGAAGCACAGATTTAAGAAAGGGGCATAAACAGCCTCTGCTTCAAAATCCCACAGTAGAGAAGCATGTCAGAGAAATATCTTTCACAGAGATAACGATTATTAATCAGCTTGGAGGTGAAATGGGGAAAATAAATACAGTAGTGGACTCGTAACCCTATTCAGTGAATAGTAGGTGACCATTATTATGTGGAGGAGATGTGGAGCTTAACAGGAGCAACAGTTAAAGATCCATGGTTGTAAACCAACGGAAATTAAATTAAATGACCACAAATGTCAAATAGTTTCTATTGTCTACAAAATAACACAGGTGAAAATAAGAAGTAACGGCAGCATATCCTTCCTTTTTATGTGTTGTTATGTAGGGTCGTATGTTGTAGTAGATGTACAAACTTTTTAACCAATTTCAATAAGAAACTGAGATGATTGCATTGTTTGATGACTTAGAATGGAAGTAATTGAGTTTAAATGTGTCTCCTGTTTGAATTATCTATCTTAAAGCGCTGTATAAATAAATGTAACTGTGTTGAAACTTGGCACCTCGCCTGAATGGCAGGATATATGCAGATCAGCCCTGTGCACTTCCATTCAGGCGCTATTATTCACTTCATAATCCACTGGAAATGTCTGCTAACATAAAAAAAAAACTTCAGTTAAAAGCAAGAGCTTGGTGCACATCTTTAAATTCGTTGTGGATTTTTTTTTCTAATCCATATAGGCTCAGATCATACATGCACGTTTTGAAAAGACGTAGATAGAACTCATGTTGTCAGTAAATCAAACACTAGTATATCTTAAATGTAGGACGAGGACAAATCTTGCTGAAATGCGTCATCTTTCATAGGTATGGTTAAAAAATGGATGGGTGTACATGTAAATAAACTTTCTGAGGAATATTAAAACAGCACGTATGTTTTACCAAAAAAACAACAAAAAAAACAGCCAAAATGTGAAACCGACATAACTCAGTGGAACTAAACATTAAAAAGGCAAAGCTTATAATGAAAAAACAAAACAAAATAATACAAAACACTGACAATATGTTATTGAAATAGGTTTTCGATTTTCTTGATTGTGAGAATTCAGTAAATAAAGTTATTTTATCCTATAAAATAATGTGAACTGCATACATTTCCATAGATTATTCATTTACAGCCTCCCTTAGATGGATCCTCTTCACCCTAAAACTGCTTCTCTTTCACTTTCCCAACCCTTTTTTTTGGCAGAGCTGCCACATTTGTTGATTGAGAGACCTTTCAAAGCCTGTATGACTGCACCCCCCCACCACACGCACGAACGCACGCACGC
>JAVLVB010000913.1:586775-600252 GCA_032876305.1 Orestias chungarensis
CACACACACACACACACACACACACACACACACACACACACATCTTCTATCCACACTCTCCCTTACTGGGCAACACACTAACTCGTTTTAGGAGGGTAATTAGTCAAAGTGATTTCCTCTTGCCCCAGTTTCCCTGCCTCCTTCCTTTCTCTTGCATCTGCTTAGCCCAGCTCAGTCCATGCATAATAATAGCAATCAGTGACATTTGTTTCAGTGTGTATGAGAACAAATAACAGAAGCTATGAAACCATTTGCATGATGAAATTTAACACATTTGATTAAAAGTGCAACAAATAAAAATAATTATTAATAAGAAATAAAAACAGAGAAATATGAGATAGTCCTAACCTTTATTTAGAAATTGAAAGAGGTTTTTTTCTAGTCATAAACTTCAGACACGTAGATTAGTTTGCACCCAACGGTTGAAGTGAGCTTGTTAACTTGTTAATTCATCTTAAAACTGAAATATAATAAAAGAAGTCTTTGACTGTCATTAAAAGCAGTCAGACCATCTAAAGCAGAGTCCTGATACTTTAAATATAAAAGCTTATGCCAAACAATCTGAAATATACTGCGAGGAGAAAAATTGAACCTAAAAGAAAAAAACAACAGTTCACAAACGCCAGCAGATGATTTTGTTCCTCGAACTGTGGAAAGTTCACTCTGGACCTGTGGGATTCTGAGGCTCTCCACTCTTCCTCCTGACTCTGGGACGGGGAATCTTTACATTATTTCTCATGTTCTGTAGCTGCAGTAAAAAACAATTACCAGCAGGCTTCTACATCTGACTTTTCAGGCGCTATATATTCCATACAGGATGATTCTGTTCCCATCTTGTTATTCTGAGCAGAGTAAAGAGGCGTAATTAACAATCACCCGACCGTAAACAGACATTTGGGCTGTCCACTGATAAATAACTGTTTACACGCCACGCGTCGCTGCTCACAGAGATGGAAAAAGTCAAGAGTTTTAACATGGAAACACATTTGGAGCTGTTGGGTACCATCTGTAAGCTGCAGAGCAAACAGATTTGTCTTTTGTGTTTTATCACAGAGGACACGTGTTTGAGGATGATCAAAAAACATTTTTCATCCGTCTATCTCGGTTTAGAACTACAGGAGAGAACAGAATAGTTCAGTCAAGTTTACAACCTGATTGTTAAAGATAAGTGAACTATAAAACCAGAGTGGGACAATATCATTTAATGTCCTAATGTCCTTAAAACATGTGTATTTAGTAATTGATATGTTACTTAATTATTGTTTGTGCTTGTTATTATATTTTTTGTATTATGCTCTAACTTCTCTTTTGGATGAAAAAAAAAGTATTTTTGATTTGATTGATTTTTTTTTTAACGACTTTGTTGAGTCTGCAGAATAGTCAGAGATTGAGGCCGTGGTTAACTAAGCTCATCAGGAACACCAACCGTGTCCTTGCATTCAACCTTGCAGGTGCAGGTGGTTGGAGACAATGCATGAACTCGTTTTTGAACTGGAGAGCTCCTTCAGGGGCAGACCGCCGCTTCATAGATGCAAAATAAATAAATAAACACATGAACACGCTACCGGCCGTCCGTCCTCAGCAGCTGTTAGACTTTATAACCATCACTGCTCCCACAAACTCAAACTTTTCACATCCCTGATGGCATCTGCAGTGCTTTAGTTTCCTTTGAATAATTTGCTGTTTTTAATGCATATGTTGTACATCTTCCAATTATCATATTTAGTTGATTTTCTAAATAAATCTCCGTAAATATTTTCAATAAGTTTTCTAATTCTATAAATTTCCCCTTTTTTTCCCGTCTATTTCTTGTGTTTGGATGTTTTTACCTTGATTTGGATCTGAGAGTTTCCGTTCGCTTCTGTTTGCTGCTGATGAACCTGAATTTCCCCACCGAGGGGACAGTAAAGGATTTAACTATTTGATTCTTTTTTAACTTTAAAAAATTGAAGCTCTTTGGAGCTCAGGGAGACATTTTTAGTTGTTTCTCCTGCAGCTGCATCTGACAACAAGGAATCAAACTAAAACTGATCAAAATGTTCTTTAATAGATTAAATACAATTCTGCGCATCTGAGGAAAAACCAAAATTAACACAGTTTTGTGATTGAAAATCTGCTTTTGCTTAAATCTCAACACAATAATCAGGGGAACGAATCGATACTTCCTATTTTACATAAAGTTTGCCTGATTACATCCGGATTGTATTTACGCCCCATTATCTAAACTACTGGTATTATTGGATCTCTTCCTGAAAAACTTTTTGTGTCTTTTTTAAAGTGTTTGGGAACGAAAGTGAGAACGAAAGTGATTTTCAGGTTTAAAAAAAAACCTTTCTGCCATTTTGTCTTGTTTTTTTTTGTTTTTTTACAGCTTTACAGTTCTGTTGAGTTTGGAAGAAGGTGGCAGCTGGTGCATGAGAAAGTGGCCCCTAATCGTTTCTATTGGTAAGTAACCTACTTTTATACTTAAAGTAATGATTATTGACAAAAAGTATTAATAAGAATTTCCCTCAACACACTATAATCACCTTATAATCTGAAGAAAAATGTAATGTAAAAAGGTTTATGGAATGTATAGCTCAGCAAACCATCAGATTTTTTCTATAAAATATAACATTGAATATTTTGTTCAATTGTGTGTAAAAATATTTAAATGAAAATACAGCTTGCTCATGTAGAGCCTCCAAGCCAGGATCGGCTGTTAAGATCTGAGGAAACATCAGGTTCTTTATTGGTTCAATCAATAAAGAGGCAGGAACAGATGTTAAGGAGGAAGACGCGGGTTCAGAGATGTATAGGCAAAATCAGGCATAGAAACACCAGAGGAGAGAACCGCAAACCAACTTTAGGAAGTCACTCTGGGATCAGAGGCAGGAGTCAGAAACCAGAGAACATAAATAGGATTATTGTACAGGAAACAGAAGCTGATGTGAGCTCACTAAACAGGAAATCATGCAACGAAGGATAACAGGACACAGTTAGGTTCTCACTAATTTGGCACTGGTTAAATATTCAGTGCAGCAAGTGAGAGGCGTGGCAGCTGACGGGAGTGGGCGTGGCCAGCACAGATAGAGTAAGGGAACAATCAGGATGGGAAACAAGGCGGCAGATAAAAACAAACGAAAGTTACTACTGTAACTACGGTTCTATGAATCCCGGATGACCGCCAGAGGCAGTGCTTCAAGCACTGAATGATCATTCTTGCGCATTCTTGACAACAAAGTCACCTGTGACCTGCCGGGGACCCACGTGACTCTATATAGTCACATGTAGTTACAGTAGTAACTTTCATTCTATTTAATCCCTACTGACCGCCAGAGGCGGTGCTTCAAGCACTGGATGAATTATGTCAACAAGGTCACGAGGAATCAGCAACATCCAAGGGATAACCACCACATTACCCACCCTAATGTGATGTAGAGGAATGCTGCTCCAGAACTCCTTGAAGGGGACGGGTCACGGCCATATTCACCCTGTAGAACCGAGTAAAGGTACTAGATGACTTCCAAGAGGCCGCACAGCATATAACATCCAACGGCACCCCAGTCTTGGCAGCAAACAGGGTCGACATGCCCCTCGCAGAGTGGCATTTCACTCCTACCGGCAGTGGCCGGTCCTTTAAGGCATAAGCTTTGGAGATCAAATCCACAACCCAGTGTGCAAGTCGCTGCTTAGAAAGTGCCTGACCTTTCCGTGAGCCAGCATAGCAAACAAAAAGGCTATTTGTCTGTCGGAAGGATGTCGTGGCATCGATATACGCCTCAAGGGCAAGAACATGGCACAGGGGTTCAGGGCAGCAACCGGTGTCAAAACGGGCAAGATTGAGAGGCTGGGTAATGCCTGCCGCCCGTGACACCTTAGGAATAAATGCTACATCAGGCCACAGTGTAACACCTGAGCCATCAGGATTCCACCGGCAGCAGGGCTCGGCTATCGAGAGAGCCTACAATTCCCCCACGCGCCTTGCAGAAGCCATCGCCAAAAGGAAAGCCGTCTTTATTGAGAGCCATTTGAGGTCAGCAGATGCCAAGGGCTCAAATGGGAGGTACCGAAGAGCCTCAAGCAGCAGAGAAAGGTCCCAAGCCGGTGCTTCAGGGCGGTTAGGTGGGCACAATCGCCGAGCACCTCTCAAAAACAGTACAACGTCCTTGTCACGGCCCACCAAACAACCATTCAGCCCGACATGCCAACAGGAAATTGCAGCCACATACACATTTAAGGTAGATGGAGACTGCCCCTGATCCAGTAAAGCCTGCAGGAATGTCAGTATGTCAGAGACTGAACATTGCACAGGGTCCCGCCCTCTATCACGGCACCAGGTCGCAAAGGCCGCCCATTTGTTAGTATAAACTGCACGTGTGGATGGCGCCCATGCATTTGCCATTGTATGCCCTACTGACCCAGTGTATCTGGAAAAATGGGACCCCAGCCTTAGAGGGGCCAAATCCAGAGCTGGAGCATGCTCAATATACTGTCGACCCGCAGGGGTGACGGGCCAGCAGTCATCGAGATAGAATTCATGGCCACGCCCAGGAAGATAGTCTCCTGTGAGGGAGTCAGATTGCTTTTCTCCATGTTCACCTGCAAGCCCGAGCATCCCACATGATGGAGCACCAACCGAGTATCTCGAACCGCCTGGTCCCGTGTTGTGGCACAAATGAGCCAGTCGTCCAGATACCGGAGGATCCTCAATCCTTGTCTCTGCAGAGGAGAGAGGGCCGCTGCGACACATCGGGTTAACACCCTGGGAGACAGTGAAAGTCCGAACGGGAGGACCATGAAGTGGAAATGCCTCCCTTGAAAAGCTAAATGAAGAAACCACCAATGTGGCGGAGCGATCGGAACATGAAAATAAGCATCATTGAGTTCTGTGGGAGTTAACCAATCGCCCGGGGAATTCGCCTGAAATACTTCCTTGGTGGTAAGCATACGAAAGGGCATGACTTTCAAGTACAATTCAGGCCCCTGAGGGTTCTCCTACAAGTCTCATTAAGTGGTGACTGCGCCAACTAGACCTGGCGGCGAGCATGAACCAGTGTGGAGAGCGCACGCCCAAGATCCCTCATCATGAGAGCAAAGGCCGGCAGAGGTGCATCCACCAGGCCTTGCATGTTGTGGTCCGGCGGAACAGAATCCAAAAAGGAAGACAGGGCCAGCATAAGATGGGAGAGAGAGTTCCCAATCCGGCCCATGCGGGCCCCTAAGTCATAGACCTTGCAGAGAAGGTCATCAGTAATACAGTACTGAGGACGTGGACAACGGGCATTGGGCCGCACAGCCTCATCTGGGGAAACAATAGGTGTGGCGATACCCGGTTCCACCGCTGGCATCTGCCCCAAGCCAACCCTGGATGCCTCCTGCATGGCCGCCAGCACCCTGCCATCTATTGTAAGACGTAAAAGTGCCTTGGTGTCTTACCAGCAGGCATGTAGTTCACGTATATACTCCTCCGAGGGAGAAACCATAAAAGCAATGTCGGATCTAGTGCGCCTAAAGAAGGCGCTGGAAACTGCAGGCTGGGCCTGAGGAACACTATACTTTAAACCGGCAAGAGCCGCTCAAATACCGGCTGTCACAGACTCCCCCATATCCTCCTGGGAGGCAACGGAGTCCGACCTCGAGGCCCCGGAGCCCCACTCCTGAAGGTCCTCACAGAAATAGCATCGCCCTCATTGACTGATGCCGTCATCAGCATCAGCCCGAAAGGATTGGAGGAGGGCCTTCATTTGGGCCAGCTCAGCATAGAGGTGATCCACTTTTGCGTAGAACCCCCCCGCATCGGTCCGTCAGGCTTGCTTCGACGGTGCCACGGTTGCAGCCACAGCATGCTGTTTGCACATCGCTTGTCCCTGCGGCAACGGACTAAGAGACGCAGCGCCTGTCCAGTCGGTAGGCTGCTCCAGCGCAGCCAATCGAGCCAGCCTGACCGACCGGGGGATAACGCAGCAGTTGGGACAAGCGTTATCCGACAGAGCCTCCCGCAGATGTTCCACACCAAGACAGTTGGGACACAAGTTATGCCCGTCGTCGGGCTGAAGCGGAGCCAAACAGGTTGAGCAGCATAAATTATCCAGCATCCTACTGCTGAAAGGCGTAATTAATCCGCCACCAACAAGAAGTCAACAAGGGCAGAAAACGCCACTGGCAACTCTGTTTTTAGGAAAAACCCCATAGAGGCTTATGAACTCAGCGTGAGCAGAAACGCTACAGGCGAGTATAGATAAGCAAACTGAATGTGAACGCCACGGTGAGTCCGACAATCAACCAAAGATGATCTCAGCAAGAGCAGAAACGCCACGGGGAGTCGGAAAATTAACCAAAGATATAAACAACTTAAAGAACTCAGCGCGAGCAGAAACGCTACAGGTGAATATAAATAAACAAACTGAAGACGAACTCAGCGCACGCAGAAACGCCACCGGTGAGTCACAAAGATTAATGCGGCAAATCAAAGCGAACAGTAAACTGCTGCCGAAAAAAGAAAAACACTTACCAGTCGTCGCAGCGGCGACCGCTGATCTGGTAAAGGCGAAAAACAGCTTGTGCAGCCCCTGGAGGGCGAGACTTTCCCGCAGCTCCGACCAAAGTAGGTCACGGGGCTACTAGCAACAAGCAGCCAGGAAAACAGTGGTAGAAACAGAAGCAACCAGCTTCATATGACCACACGCCCGTACTCCACACACCTGCGTGCATGAAAAACAAAGGGATTGACACCGGGTGCCATGTGCCTATGTAGTGTCACGTGGGTCCCTGAAGGTCACAGATGACTTTGTTGTCATTAGTACTCGACCTGCACATGCTCAAGAATGATCATTCAGTGCTTGAAGCACCGCCTCTGGCGGTCAGTAGGGATGAAATAGAACCAGTCTCTTTGCCAGAATCTTAACATCAGCATTCGAACGTCTAAAGTTGAGATAAGAAATATCAGATGGATCTTCTGTTGTTTGTGAACGAGAGTCTCTACGTTGTGTAGTACTGCTTGTTAGGGTACAGCTATCATCTTTTAAACCTGATCATCACCGTTTTGAGTTCAGTTGTTTTAGGCAGTTGTCCTTAGGTCTGGTCTTTGGGGTCACAGCCGATAAGTACCAAGGAAAGTTATCTCGCCATCATTATTCTCATGAACAATTGAACAATTTATTTATATATTTTTATAACTTCTATAGTTTTTATACAGCACAAAACTGCACTTTTTTTTACAATATAAATTACACATGCTAAATGTTACAAATGTTTCTTTACTGTATTTTTCGAGCACTGCAAGCATCTATGTAACCAAAAACAAATTCCTTGTATGTGTGAGCATACTTGGATTCTACGCCAGCGACTTGAAATGACATTTGTTTTGAATTGGACTGTATAAATACATTAAATTGAACTGAATTGAAATTAAGTGATATTGTATGGAGCTCCTGGATCGGTGGCCGCATTTAGCCAAGGTTTCTCCGCCTCCTGAGCTCCATTTGGTTTAGAATGTCTGACAAATGTTCTACAAGTGGTTTGTGAATCCGTGAATACTGAACCATGAACGTAGGGGTTTTCCTCTCCCGGTGACGTCATGTGGATGCCAAAGTTTTCAGTGGATAATAAATAAAAAATGTGTGAAAATATCTCATGAAGCAGATGTAAAGCTTACATCTTTACCAGCTAACCTGGACGTAGCTTAGAAGCTACTCTTTGCATTTGTAGGTAGAAGAAACATGAATTGACAGTACAATAATGACACTGTTTATCTGGTAAACTATAATCTAATTTCAAAGATACTGTACTTCAGTGATTGAGCCAATCTCTAGTTGCTATATTGCACAATCTGAAATTCAGATTTAATTAATGAATAGATTAATTGGATAGCTCTAATTGCTACATATTAATTAAAGCCGGATTGCTTTTTAACAAGTCAAATTCGTCTTTTGTTAAAGTTTTATGTTGAAAAAAGTAACATTTCACCAATTTGGCAATGAAATCAACACTTAATTAGGATTGAAAATGATGTTATTCTAGGCTACCCCCCATGATTAGTTTCTTGGATAGTTTTGCTCTATGCTGGTGCATTTCATGGAAATGCACCAGCATAGAGCACCAGCATACACTGAAGCATACACTGAAGCATTGGCACAATGACATGCAGAGACGTTGGTTAATGGTTAAGCAGTTGAATGTCTTTGGTTCTACCTCAGGTTCTGGATCTCTGAGGCTACTAGCACCTGTGATTGGACATGCTGGGGTGTTGTCTTGTTTTTCCCTTACCCTTATTCATGTTCTCTAGTTTCTCTCCTTCCTTCATTATTACTTTTTTCTTTTTACTGTTATTTCCCCTAAATACGAAAAAATAAAACAATTTCTAACAAGGTCAGGTGGAGCCGTATAGCCAAAGCCATGTGTGGAAGTAAATCTGCTAGGCTCCTCCTTGGCTCTGAGCACTTCACTGCTGGACAGGACACAGATAGAAATCATGGTTGATTACATTTAATTAAAACCAGAGCAATTCTTTTTTTCTCAGATGGCCAAGTTGGCAAAAAATTGTATTTTGTGTTCTCTCGTGGTGTCTTTCTATGAAAATTAGCTTGATGACTTGATACGAGTAACATAGGATACTTCTTAGTCGTATCTATTATCGTAAATAATTGTTGAATTAATTTAGATTGACCTGTGCATTTTTAATTGTTTCTTAGAATAAAATGTGTAAAAAACCATTGAGAAAACATTTTTAATAAGAAATAAACCATCTCACTGACATATTCCCTTTCATAAAATCCATATAGACCTGTTTGCATTTTCGTTCTGTTACTTTGGTGTATTCGTTCCCTCGCAGGTCGTGTCAGATTTAGTTGTTTTCTGCATGTCTTCATCTGGTAACCAGCGGATGACAAATAGCTTTCACCTCCACAGAGTGCAAAAGAGCAGTGGGGTAGTAACAAGCCGCGCTGCCAGGAGTGTAACGTGCCTCTGGTCTGATGCTGCAGACGCTGCCAGACTTCTATTTTGGGTTTCGTGCTGTGCAGCTGAAGTTATGTTAGCCCTGGTAATGACGCTGCATAGGGAGCTCATGTCTGCAGTACATGCAGCAGCGAAACATGTGTAAGCTCATTTGCGATTCTTAGAACCCGAGAGGCACTCGGTGACTTGCTCCAAACCTCCATAGGATCTGCCATAATCAGTTTGGGCGCTCAGCATGTGGACGTGTTTGCATTTGACATTGATAGTGTCTGCAGGGACATTTGTAGCACATGTGTGATGAGTTGTGGTTTTCATGGGACAACAGCTCCCTCTCTTGACACCAGTTCCTAGTTGGACTGACCTCAGCACAAATGATTCTTCTTTTAAAGTTACTGTATTTGGTAAGGTATTTGCCCAGCTACTTATTTTCTCTGCTTTTGATCTGATCTTCAGACAATCTCATACTTTTTTTATATAGGAAAAAGTAAATACTAATTTTTCAAATGATTCATTTTATAAAGGACAATATATATCTAACCCAACATGACCCTACATTTACAATACCTCGTCTCCACTCTTTGATTAGTTACATTTTAAGGGGTTTCAGATGTGGATAGTGAATCTGATCCTATAGATCTGCTAGAGCTGCAAGATCAAGAATTAACAAAGGCAGCACCTTTCTGGCAACATGAAGTAGGCTGAAATAATAAAAAAACTAAATCATGGACACTAAGTATAAATATGTTGTTTCTGACCACATTTTGACTGCTGGAGTCTTCATATGACCTTATTGTCCCTCTCTATACATTTTTGAACCAGGTGAAGTAAAGGAAACTCAGATCCATTTAGGGACTCCAAAATGAACATAAATCCCATTTAGTATTGATCAAAAATCTCCTTGATGATGACAAGAACAAACTGATTACATCTGGCATGAAACAACATTTCAGCCAAAGACGTAATGTCCCAACAGTCAAACGTGGCGATGGACGTCTGAAGGGATTGGACAGGTTTTTGCTTCAGGACTTGGACTACTTCCAGGTCATGATTTCATGACTTTCAGGTGAAGTAAAAAAAACAAAAAAGCATAATTGGATCAGTTTCCAAGTTGGTAATAAACACTGAAATGAAGGTTCTGCAGTAGTTTGGTACAATTTAGACATAAGTCCAGATGAGAGGATTTCTTGTGACCCAAAACAGGAAAATCCAGGAAATCTCGATACATTAAAGATATAAAAGGCTGGAAGATCCACTCTTACTTTTTAGAGAGACTGGTTTGCCTCCTAATAAATCAAATATTGCTTTTAAAATCTCTTTATAGTTAATTTTATCTTTGTCTAATATAATTCTGCGATGGTTTAAAGCAGTAAACTATTTTTGACTCAGTTTGGTTTCCCATAATTCATTGAATGCCTCAGATATTTCTTTCGATTATTTAGTACAAATATAAATGTGGTTTGAGAAGTAGGCCATCACGTTCAAAGCCTTGTTTTATCTTGTTTAGGTAACAAAAACAACAACAATGAGAGACAGAGACTTTTGGAAATATGTGCTGTCCATCGTCTCTTTCGCTTTCTCCCGTCAACTTCTTATCTTCGACGCCGTTGCCTCCTGCCTCTGATCCTCCAGTCTTTTTAATACATTTTTAATGCTCTAATGATTATAAGCTATTCCATCTGGAGGCATTCTAACTGTAGCGGGAAAATCAATGGATTTTCCTCTAATGATGGGAGGAAACTTCTTACTTTCTTTCTAGTTGTGGGAGGAAAAAGGACCTTCAAAGTCCTCTGAACACTTAGATCACTCATTCAACCTGAGGCTATCCATGTTAAACATGGAGAGTGATTCGTACATGCGCTTCCTGCTGCTGTTTACCACGGCGGCGGTTGCAGTTGGCTAAACATCCCTGTTGTCATAAGGTCGTCTGACTCTGCAAGATATCATTTCACAGGTCACAAAGCAGCTTAGGTAATGGGGGGCATCTGCCCGTTAGGGAAAGAATAATGGTGATGTTTTTGAAACATATCTGTCTGCCTTTCAGGTCCAAGATGGGTTTGGACAAAGAACCGGGCTTGATTCACCTGGAAACCAGCATCTCTGAAGGACGTGAGTAATTGAATTATAAGTTCAGAGCTGTATTTTCCTCTTGTCTTTGTACTCCATTTGAGGCATTGTGCTAAAGCAGACAGCAATCGAGGGTTGTTTGGACATTTCTGCTGCAGGATAATGTAAAGGGACGGCCGGAGCAGCTGGGTCCAGGGGCCCGAAGTAACAATAGAGGGGAAAGTAATGCATGGATTTGTATAGTTTTTAAAAGAACGGTGGCTTAGCTCAGCAGCGCACATGTAGATTTATTTCACTCATCCACCTGAATGATCCTGGTAGGAGGCATTTCTCTTACTAAAACTATTTTGAACTGTGTTGAATTTGGATTCTTGTGAAATTATACAGATATATTATGTATAACTGTAGCGTTTGCTCAAAAAGTAAGTGACTAAAAGTAAAGATCTCTCAGCCCTGAATGTCTAACACACAGCACCTTACGTTTTCATGATTTTCATCTCATCCTGCACTACAACCGTGGTCTCGTGATTTAGTTATCTGTGTTTCCGTTTTTTTTTTACTTCCAAACTAGCATCTTTTTTTTTTGTTTGAGCCTGATGTGACAGCGGTACGCCAATCAAACGCTGCCGCCACACAGTGTTACAGTCACACAGCCAGAGACCACCACCATCCATCACGCTCGTGCGCAGAGAGTCGACACATATTTGGCAGAGAGGGTGGGGGGGGGGGCAGCCTCAACGGCCACAGAGCCTTGATTGAAGGCAGAGAAAGCAATCGGCCTCTCGATTCATCTGTCAACCTTCCACCGGCCCTTCTTACCGGGGCCACTTTACTGACACGAATGATGTGTGGGGCCGAGAGAGAGCGGTTAGCTGTGGGTGAAGGCTGCCTCTCTTCATCGGCTAAAACCAAATCTGAAGCCATGGCCGGGCATTTGTGTGTGTCTCCGCAGAGGCGCTGTATGTCACATGCAAACTGCAGAACTGCACGGATGCCAACAAGGGCAAACCATTCCCCGGATACATTGACCCCAATTCCCTGGTGGTGCAGGATGAGTATGTGTTTGTCCAGGTAAGTAATCGTCCGGTTTGCCCCAATTGAAAAGCATCAGACAACAGTGCGGGGTTGTGGGGAGATTAATCCAGGGCATACTAAGTGATGTCCCGTTGTTTGGTGTGACGTGTCATTTCTCATGTTTGTGCCTGAAGGTGTCCACTGCAGGGAAGCCGGTCTACTACGTCTCTGCGAAACGGGACATTTTCATGCCGATGAAGCTTCCAAAGTACACCCTGCCCAAGGTAACAAAGCACCACTTCATCACAGTTTAGATAAAACACGGTAACAGATGCTCCTGAGACCTGAACCATTATAAAGTAATTACACAGTCCTAGAAAGTCAAACAACAATCTATGCGGTGGTGCTGCAGTTTGTGGACGTTTTTTAGATTTAAAACGGCAGATAGGAACTAGCTTTCGGCTGGTTTTGGGATCCGATTCATCGTTGGCTCCCTGTGATGGTCTCTTTGGTGTTTTTCAGGGCAAATCAAGGCCAAAATTATCTCTCGCAGCATTTCTAGAATTGTTATTCGCCACTGCTATGGCCTCGCTTATCGCCTCCCTCCTGTCAATTAAACATGTTTTATTCAATCAGTGCGCCAGGGTTGCTGCAGGCTGGCTTCAAGGTATTATCAGCACAGTCAGAGGTAGATGAAGCACACGACCAAGCAGCACGAACTCAGCCTAATAGTTTCTGTCCAATAACTCTCGCCGAGCCGTAATGATTGCCGCGTCCTCTTAGTTAAAACACAAACGGCACAACGGTTCAGACGACTGTGATTAACCCCAGCAGGAGCGCAGAAAGAATAATATATAATATAATAGAAAAGTCTTTATATTTATAATTGGAACAAAGTAAATTATGGGTTTGATCGAAGGAGCAAATTAAAACCAAACAGAGGAGCACTCTTACCTCCGATGAACGTTCAAACTCACTCAAGCATCAGCAGGTTACGGTCAGACCAAAACTGTACTGGTCCCTGAAATAATTGGTGTATGGATTTCTTTTATTTAGATACATTTAGTTACCTTTTATCTATAATTTTTTAACAAAAAATGTATACAAAACAAGCACTTTAAACCAGAGTTAGGTGCCCATATCAAGCTTTAAATGTCTGCAACATTGTTGTTCAGTCATCTGAACATGGGGAGAGCAGGGATCAGATAAACACCTACGTAGGCATGACTGTCAACTCAATCCTAGACAGCCTGGGCAAGAAGAGCAGGGAAGCAGGTAGGATGACCTCTGGAGGAGCTACAGAGATCCACAGCTCTGGTGAAAGAAAAGAGCATACGTCATGTACTCCTCAAGTTCTGTAACTCTAGAGCAGGGGCGTCCAATCGATCGCGATCGCAAGGTATGCGGGTCGGTCGGATGGGCCCATCCATCCTTCCGTTTGTTTTTGATTCACATATTGGAA
>JAVLVB010000913.1:605471-628832 GCA_032876305.1 Orestias chungarensis
ATATATATATATATATATATATATATATATATATATATATATATATATATATATATATATATATATATATATATATATATATATATCATAGTGGTCTGTATCTTCCTATTGTGAGTAGATGCAAGCTGTAAATGTAACTCGCCATTCTTTTTTCCCCTAAATGTATTCTGCTTTTATGTCAATTAGTAACTGCAGATGACTAGTTTCTTACTTTACTGGCCCCAGCATTGCCCAGCTGTTTATAGGCTATTGGATCTTTTCATTCAGTCATTTACTTATACCTAAAGTGCAGCCACCTGCATGGTTGTTCTGTGTGGGGTTTGTTGCTGCTGGAGAAATCCTGAATTCAGCCGTTCACTGTAACAATAACGGTGTGTAATACTGTAGAATGACAAAACATAGAACCTGCCAATTATTGAATGAATGCAACTGTAATAGCTAAACTTTCATCTCTAATCTAATCTAATTAGATTTGAAGAAGTACTTAATAAACAAAAAACAAACCCACTATTTTACATCTTTTACGAGGCAGTTTCTTAATCAAAATTCCTATAAACTTTGCCAGTAGACTTCAGTCAAAGCCAATAAAAATCCCTCTCTAGACATAAAATAAATCATTACAAGGTTTGTCTTGAGGATGGACCTTAATAAAGGCAGGCAGATGGGGGACAAGCATAAAACTATAGATAAACTATAGATAAACTCTAAAAACATACATCATTGGAGGTTAATGCTTAGAGATTACAGTGATTGTTGATGTGCTTACATATGTTTAAACAGCTGGAGGCCGTCTGAAACGTTAGAGGATAATGAGGAGAAAGCGAAGACATGAACTGCGTCTTATAGTTAGGAGCGTTCTGTGATGTATAAACAGTGAAATATTGTTTTAAATGCTAAACCTCCTCTCTGACCTCTCTTCTAGATTCCTTGATACTGTTTTTTCTACATTTTTTTGAAAAACAACACTAAAAAAACTCTGTAGACTAATCTTGGTCACCTCTGTAGGTGTTTGGTTGTATAGTTTCCTACTTGGAGTCGTAACTACGGCTGAAACAAGTGCATAGCGAGCCTTTTAAAACATTTTATTATTTTACCTCACAACTGTTAAGATCAAAATAACCAAAGAATGCTTTTACCAGGAACTATTATATTAATGCAAGCAGTCAAATTATCTAATCTTTTCCTCCTTGAACACAAAAGTCTGTTTGAAAGGCTTTTCAAATGTGACTTGTATTTCTTTCCTACAGTATAAATGTGAATCACCCCCATCTATTGACTTGTTGCAAACTTTTTAGTAAATGAAGATTTTGTTGTTTTAAATGAAACTCACTGTTAAAAGTTCACTGGAAAGCCACAGTGAACAACCCAAGATGTAAATTCGATGTGTGGCATTTTATGTAATTGCCCACATTAGATTTTAACTGTCAGAGTCAAATTACAGTCACTGAGGTCATTTTGCTTTGTAAGGCCATGAATATGTAGCATTCCTCTTTTTAATGGCCTCGGCTGCAGGGTGTGTGCAGAGACGGACAAAATGAAATCTTTGCTGAGTTTTTCTCTGCCGCCGTTTTTTTCTCCTGCAGATTTTTGATGAGGAGTACGCCGTGCTTTATCTGGACCAAGGTGGAGCCTTGGTGGCAATAAGACACACTCCACTACCCATCCGACACCTTTGGTGAGTCATTACGGCGGTCGCTGCCGTTTGTCACCGCATGACTAATTCCCTCAGGCGGGGAGCTCCAAGTCTTAAGTTAGTCAAATAGAGAAGCAAATGAGTTTGTCTTGGCACTGAGCTGATGATATGATTCCTGTTAGAGGAGACAGCAGCCGTGGAAAATGACTGCTCTTACAACTGTCATTCCATTTCCCCTCTCCGTGTTTGAAGTCGTAATGAGCGTAGCTCTCGGTGATCGCTGTTCACTGAGTAGAGTCCCTCGGTCCTGCACAGAATATGAAATAAAGTTGTTAGACACCTCTAAGGGTCATTAGCTTGCACACACAGTCGGGCGGGGGATTATCACGGATCCCTTGTGCAGCAGCTGTTTGTCTTCTCAGGTTGAGCTTCGACGAAGGGCGGCAATGGAACAAGTACAGCTTCTCCAACACGCCTCTGTTTGTGGACGGGGTGCTAGGGGAGCCGGGCGAGGAGACTCTCATCATGACGTGAGTAGAAAAATATCAGTCGCCATTAAAACGCATCAATAGAATGGAAGGGGTAAAACAAACGACATGGCTTCTATTTTTAAAAAGTAGCAGGATTGATCAACAATTCTTAATTTGTCCTAAAAGGAACTTGAACTAAATGTAGCTCATATCTTTGAAAAAAGTCATGGTGTGGATGGTGATGCTGTGGGCCTAAGCATCTGTCGTAGCAGTCAGTGTGGCAACAAATCTGAAGAGATCTCTGACCAAAGTCTGCTGCCATCTGACAATGTCATGACTGTAATGGTGCGCTCACACTGAGAGCGTCTGGAGCACCAAGAGAGTCCAGTTTACATGCAAAGTCAATGTAGATGCGCGTCTTGGAGCGTCAAAGAGTCTCATAGCGCTTTACGCTTGAGCGTCGACCAATCAGAGAGCTCCTTCTATGTGACGTAGTTACAAACTTTCCAACGGGGCGGTGATAATGGCAAATAGATTTACTGTGGCTGTTTTCTCTAACTCCAGTGAAACTAGCGCTGAAATCGACCCTCGTCAGCGTTAAGCTCCTGGAGGAGAAAATCACCAAACTCTGAACGCTGCTGGATTTTTCCCCTAGTTACAGGCAGCCGACAACCACGCTCTCTTGGTTTTTTTATTAAATAAAGCTGAGCCGCTCTCTCAGTTTCATCCGCCACTGTACAGAAAGACCATTGAAGAGACAGGAAGTCCGACCGCAGAAAACAGGAAGTGGGCACACTCAACATCTCAAGGCTGGACCAAAATCAGACATCCGCAAATGGTTCTACCAACTCAGTCACCTCAGAAATTGTCAGGTCATCCCTAAAATGTACAATGCACCAGCGCATCCTTTTTTCCAGTAGCATGTTATATCACTCTTGTCTTCAGAACTTCTTTGATTCTAAGCTGCTCTAAGGAAACTGAGATTTTGTTTCACATTGACATGATGGGAATATGCAGTTATTCCCCCTTTGTTGGCATTGAACAATCCCTGTTTGCACCTTTTCATATGGCTGATCTGCTCCACCTGAGAACTCTGGAGTTCGGCTACACCACACATCACTCCCCAACAAAAAGTGTTGAGGAATGTCTGAACTTTTATTGTTACTCTTTTAATCAGCTGCTCTAAATACGGTTGGGAGAGAGTTGATGTGTTGGGGTAATAAGAAGCCCCATCCAGCAATAATCCCAGACAGAGCTGCAAAACTAACAGCCATTACAACAAAAATGAGTGGCTGCAAAAGTAAAGAACTATGTATTAACCAGGTTAGATCGCTGACAAACTTGTAGAAACAGTCCTGATGGACTCTCCTGTCTGCTGCAGGGTAAGTCTCTGCTTTTTAGTAGGTACACAAACCTGGTTTGGCCTAGAAAACCGTGAAAAAAGCTCCTTGCACCCTGATTCTCCACACAACTTAGGCAGCGGACTGTTGAAGTTAAGATTATGATGTATTTATTCTAAGTTATTGAAGATACGGAGGTCTTTTTAATCTACAATGACCAAAAAAACAGATGTATTTCGGTAAGCCGAGCGTTGCCTCTCTTTCAGAATCTCTTGTTTTCTACATCATGAATAAAAGACAAAAGGTTTTCTCTCAAGGTCTAGCCAACTTCAAAACTTGCTTTCTCCTGATTGTGATCACAGGAGATCAATGCGCTTTGGCGGCCGGCGACGGCACATCCGTCCATTTGAGAAGCATCCAGGAAAATGATCAAAAATGATCAAGCAGACGAGAAAGAAAGTTTAGTTGTGCAGACTTTTAACTGCGTTAGAAATTGGGCAGAATGGTGAGCGTGAGTCAGTGTGTGCCCTCAGAGAGCGGAGTTATGAAGATTCTCTGCACATTTATTATTAGAACAGCCACGAGCTGGGGAGCAGTCATGACGCTGCGCCGCCTCTGTTATTGCAGCAGAGACTCAGGCCTGCGGGGTAAGTTACCAAAGTTGCCGTGGACACATCAATGTTTCATGACACCTGCCATTAATGACGGAGTGACGGCTAGCTGCGGCGCTGATCGGCAGGAGAGTGATGGGTCGCAGCAGGAGAAACGAGAGGAGAAAGAGAATATGACAGAAAAAAACATTGCATTTCTGCTTTTGTTTGGGAAGGAATTTGAAGTTTTGTAAAGACGGTGCTGAGCTTAGAGAATAAGTCCTGGAACTTTAAGCCTCTTGGCCATTGGTTTCCATAAGAGCTTCTTGCACCGCTTTCGTATCAATTTGTACTAATTTCTGCCTGTCATGGTCGAATGCCTCCAGCTCTAATTGACAGATTCTGATTAATATGTTGCTATATGGACGTAAACACACATTCAGCCCCACGCTGATGCACACAAAGCAACTCGATTCAGCTGGAGATGGAATATCCTCCTAGTCCGTCTAATAACCTTCAATTGTTTTTAGATTCTGCTTTGGGAAAAATAAGATGATTTGTTCCTATTAACAGTCAGAATAAAGATAGATTAGATGTTATGTTGCCTCTTTTTCAAATTACATTTTTAGTTTTGAATTGAGTAACATGACAAACAAATCAATCTGACTGTAAAGATGGTTGTCTGGTTGGTGGGCTTGTGGAGGGAGGGAGTCGTCTGTCTGGAGGATCTTTTTTTTTCTGCTTGAGGATCTTATTTGTATTTGAAGCAGACATATTTTCTTCAGTCCTGCTGTGCAGAAACCAAAGGAAATGGAAAAGCTTTTCTAACTAAAGCGGTCGGGAAAAAAGAACAACTCTTTCACTCCTCATCACTTCTTTTCGTCCTCCAGATTGTCTCTTTTGTCTCCCGCAAAGACCAGACTACAAATCTTACAAACTTTGAGGATGACATAGAGTTTTCTGAAACTTTATTCTAGCAGCTTGTAAACGCTGGGAGGACACTCCGCTATGCTTTTCACGAGCTATCCAAAACCTTCCAACATCGTTTAGTATAACGTCTTAGGTGCTCGAAGGCACATTTCACAGGGCCAAGTGCCCCAGAATTTAGGACATCATTTTAACAAAATGAAGCAGGTGTAGAGCAGCAAAGATTATGAGGACTAAAAAAATGTCTGAGCACTCTAAAGAAAGTCAAAAGAGATGACCAGTGACATTTTCCATGGTGTCGGCTGTTTTTTGTCAAAAAGAAGGAATTGCGTTCAAGATGAAAACTCAAGTAAATGTAGTAGTTATCAAACCTTTTGAAGCCACAAGTTTGTCAATGTCGATTTTAATTGTAAATAGTAAATGGTTTTACTGAAAGAGTTAAAACCAGATTTTCAAACAGAGCTTTGCGTATTGCCATGCTTTGAGTGCATGCAGTCATGACTCACACTCATGGTGCGCTGCTGTGGGATTGATTGTTTGTTTTTTTCATACTCTGAACCAGGGACGTTACCAGGTTTTAGAGACAGGGGTGTCTTAGCCCCTAGAGGAGGAAAGACAGCGCGCGCCGAAAATTGTTCAGAGCACCTACAAAGGCTCTGTCAATCAATTATTTTAAGAGCATCAGACCTTGGAGACAAACTTCCCACCATTTGTATTTCATTTGATTTAACTGCTTACTAAAGCTGCTTCACCAGCAAAAGTACACGACCTGAAATGTGATTAAAAACTAATTACTTACATTACTTGCACTACAGGTTTTTGCACCATTCAGTTTAAATTCCGTGGCAATAAGCCCTTTGCTGCTTTGCAATAACTCCTTCCTGTGTGTGTGCAGATGCCCTGGTATCACGGGACGACCCGCTTGACATGGAGCAAATGAATCATAATGATATTAATAATTGCCTCCCATCAGTCAGAGTCAACTTTTTAAAGTAACATTAACGGCCTTGGTGGGGGAGTGTTCTAACGTAATCACTAAACTGGGAGTTTTGCTCGTCCTTTCCTACAAAAATACTCTTTTAAAACTGGCTATCCCTGGGATTCTCAAGCTAGCGCGTTTGAGACTTTTAGTCTCCAGCTAGTTTTACTCGTACCCACAAAGTTGCATTCATGTCATCGGAGAAAGGAAAGAGTTTATAGTCTTAAAAATTAGAATTGTATTCATAAGACTTTGCACTCACAGCTTTTAGATTCAAACTGCCAGACTCAGAAATATTTCTGCAGGATTTTGGATGCAAAAACTTAATTGTCACATAAATGTTAGAGTTGTGCATGCACCTTTTTACCGTATATAAAATACCCTTAACATCAATGATCTGAACATGATATAGTCCCTTCACAATAAGATCTCTTATACTGCAACTTAATATCAATTCTTTGGCCACATCGAGATGTAGATTATGTATCGTATTTGTAGAAGAACACACCTATTACAGTCATTTATGACTTTGGTGATATGGCTTCCTGCCCAAGGAGGCATGACTATGGGAGGCAGACTTTTTGAAAGCTTTTTAGTTGTTTTTATTAATTTTTGGGGGCATTAGGACCACCCTGAATAATGAAAGTAGAAACTGATTATAGGTAGACTGAAAATGGACTTAGACACTTGACATACTTTAACATGCATAAAAAACAGAAAATTACTGTAAGTTTTTTATTTCTATTATGAATGACAGCGTGAAATAGAATATAATAGAATAGAATAGAATCCCTTTTATTGTCATTATACACATTGTACAACGAGATTGGAGGAGAGACTGTGGAGGTTGTTTTTTTTTAATGTTGTCGAGGGTTCCATGCTTCTAAGGACGGATTCGAGTTGCATGTCCAAGTGGGACGAGAGCATGATGGCAATGTTTCGGTTGTAGCCAAACAAGTGCTTTATTGGACCGGTTTGCAACCCTAACCCTAACCAAATGTAACATTTTACCACCTTGGCAGACTAGACTTTTGTGTTTCTCCAGCATAAAGTGCATAGCAGGACTCTTGTGTTTTATGTTAGTCTGAATTTTTCCTTTCACCGGTGCTTCCTCTTCAGCTTCTCATGACCCGGCTGGAAAAAAACAAAACAAAGGACCTCAACAATCGTAACCTGTTTATCTTGTTTTAAGGAATCACAGTTTATTTTTTTCAGTGTTAACTTTAACGTCAACATCAACACTGTAAAGATCTGATTTGACTGTTTTTATCCACAAAAATATTTGTCAAATAGACAGATCTACAAAAGTTTAACTTATAGTGTTAAGTAAAGTTATCATGCTAAATTAGCTCACTGATGCGGAGCTCGGCTGGTTTAGACCTTTATTTTGTTATTTTTGGATAGAAAGATAACTGAGATGCTGAGCGTGCCAGTCTCGTCTGTTAACAGCTTCTGTCAATCACCATCTCACACTTCTTTTTCTCTTTACATAACAACTTTATTTGCAGGATCTTTGGACACTTCAGTCACCGTTCTGAGTGGCAGCTTGTGAAAATAGATTTCAGGTCCATCTTCAACAGGAGATGCACTGAGGCGGACTACCAGACATGGCATCTACATAACCAGGTATTACATCTGCCAACACACACACGAACAACTGTGAAGTGGATGCTTGACTGCTAAAAATGGGTAGAATAGGTGCTCTTTAGTTTAATTCTCCTATTTATAATACTTCTTAGTGTTTTTTTTAAATATAGATTTTGTAATTTAAATTTAAAATTATCATCATTAAAAAAACAATGAAAAAAGGAAAGCTAACATATCCCAAATAGTAAATGTCCAAGGAAAACAGATGCGTCAAGTCTGACATTTAAAACCAGAGAGAGGAAGTCTGTCAAAATTTTAAATACATTCTGTCCTTTTTTGTCTTTAATTTAGTTTTAACAGAAATTTCAGAGCAGCTATACTCCCACTAACCAAAAATCCCTTATAAAGCATTTCTACGTTAACTGATATTTGTGTCAAGTTGACGCATTAAACGTTTCCTGGCAGATGAATGGCCAAAATGACTCTTGAAGTGGTGTCATAGCAGGGTTATGTCCTCTTTGTAGGGTCCAGTATTGCTTACATTCTTAAAAATACAACTCAGCTCATATCCAACTATAAGTTTTACATCATATCTAATGTTTGCAAGACATGCATTTAGCAAATAGAAAGAGAAAACAGCTCCAGGACCTGGGTTTGCTTTCTTTCTGAAGTTTGGGCTGTCTCAGCATATGTTGGTGGAACCATCATGCTTTGGTACCCCAATTGTTCTGAAATGATTTAAAATTTGAGCAGAAATGCTCAATAAAAAACAAGCAAAGTTCAAAGAAAACTTCTTTAAAGAGGTGAATTCACATTAATCTCCTTTTTCTGCATAAGTTTAATAAATGAAGTATTTCTATAATTTTCTAGTTAAGTACAAAAAATGGATTCAGAACTAGAAATTGTAGTTTTTACATATTTTTTGAGTGGAAACATTAGCTTAGAGTAATTTGCAGCAGACATGAGGTTCTAAACTCCTACAGGAGAATTTCCTATCAGTGAAAATTGTTCTGGACCAAGTTTCCAGCTAGGGAGGGGCGGCTGGCCCATGTGAGCAATAGTGCACTGCCCTCCTTAAGTCACACGACAGTAGGAGAGAGGAGAAACTTTATTTTGCTGGTCCAGGTCTGCATATCACTGTCCAGTCAGCACCCTGAATGTCACTTTCCAACTAAAAGCCCCTTTAGGGGGCGAACTCATAGATTTATGAGAGATTATTTTTTTCAAAGTTTGGACCATCTTAATGGGCTCAGGGAGGGCACGCCCCAACGTGATTACATAATACGCACTGATGCATGCTGGGAGACGCACCAGGTACCAGTCAGACTGACATCGGCAACTTCGCTAGCAACTTGAACTCCATCCAGTTGAGGGATTTACCGTTTAGTCGTCGAAACAATGCGGACAAATTAGATTTAAAACAATTCGGACCAAAATTTAAACCTCAAACAGGATAAAATAATAATAATAATAATAATAATAAAAAATAAAAAAAGCTGAGAAAACAATCTGTCAAGGGTGTGTTGTGTTGTGTTGTGTTGTGTTGTACTCTCCAGATGTTAAATCGTAAATATTTGTACTAATACCATAATGGCAGCCAATTTTATACTTTATATGTCCTGGAATGATTTACTTATTTAGTTTTAATATGAGAAATAAAATGTCTTTAATTATAAAGCAGTTTTGTTTCATGTATTTATGTATTTATTTTAATCTTAGAGGGCGAACTAGTTAATTTGGGAATCGCTATAAACTTGACGTAGTTATTCAGAAATACTGTAAAGTTTTTACCATTCATGCCCGATGTTGCCATCTAGGAGCAGGGAATCAAACACATCATCAAAACAGTTAAACCCCCCACCACCACTGCAGCTGGGTGGTCTCTTTTTGACGATTCAAACTTGTTTATTTAGTTTAAAAGTTTTGCTAATGAACGCTACAAGCTGTGCATAAAAATATAATAAGAATTTAATAAAAGCTCCTTTTGCAATGCTTTGTCAAAGCATTCCATGTTCTTAGAGTCCAAAAATAGAACGGCAGAGAGTAAAGGCCGGTTTCTTGTTGCATTAAATAAGTAAGCATAGATGGTGAATAAATACTTACTGTCACAACGTTAAGCTTGTTAATGCATCTCCACCCTACTGAATAACCAAGGGTCTTAAAAAGGATTAAACTTTGTTCTAATAAGCTTTTATCAAGGATAAGCGGTTAAAGATGTTTGCTTTGCCACAGACTCACACCCTTCTCCTCCAGGCTTAGAGTGAGGCTGGACCTTAATCCCCCCCGCCGTCCCACGGTGCATTCGGTAAACCTGCCCGTCAACCTGGTTGGTCCTGAATCCCAGCCAAACACTCACAGCAGGCCTTTATTCGCGGGCCTCTCCTGTAAGTGGCTCAGACACCCATATGCTCCGAGCAGGCTAATGATCAAACCATGGAAGATGACAGGAGTCCGGAGAAGTCCTCTGCAGAAAACAAAAACTAAACACGCTGGAGAGGCCAGGGGAAATATAACCGGGAAGGTTTCAGCTCTTTTTCATCTTCAGAAGCTCAAAAGTCGATTTGCAATGCAGTCAGGACTCTGGAGCATCTCACTACTGACACCTACTGCACAGAGGCAGGACTGCACGGGTGTTTTTTTTACTCTTCACTTGATTCAGTCACACTGAGAGCCACCTGAAAGTGTGATTGATTAGTTTTAAATCAGTTTATATCACTACTGGGAAAACAGCAGCTGGGTTTGAGCAACATAGACAATGAGTGCATTTTACTTTGTATCATGTAAAAATCTTTTTTGGTGACCTTCCTGAACTCTGTGTGCTGGAATCTGCTTTGCAGGGTGAGCCGTGTCTCATGGGAGTGAAGAGGATCTACCAGAAACTGAAGCCCACGTCCAGGTGCGTCATGGGAAAGACGTACTCGGTGACGATGACCTCTGCTCCCTGTGACTGCACAGAGGCCGACTTTGAGTGGTCAGTGCTGCCTTTAGCTATTTATTTCATATTCTTAATGCATGTTTGGTGGTTTTTTTTTGTTTGTTTTTTGTTTTTTAGGCCTGTAAAGGAAAAACTCTGTTAAATTTAATTTAAGTTAATCTCAGGGAAACACAAACGTCTTTAACTGGGTCTGGAAAATAATTGAAAAAATGCTGCAAGTGAAAATAGTGAGTAAAACAGTTCAGATCGTCACACATAAATCTTTAGAATCAGAAATTTAAAGAAAGCTTTGAAACCTTCATGTAATATTTCTTTAACAAGGCTAAACATTCAAATTACAATGGGTCTTATACTTACATATAAACTGCTGCTATTATTTGTTATCCTGTATGAAGGATCAGTGACCCATAACCTGTTCTGGCTGTTCAGTCCAGTCTATGAATATTGACGTTAAGATTTTTGAAACTATAAACCTGCTTTTGAGAAGTGTGAGATGCTTCTTATATTTCAGATCTTGCATCCATTACAGATACATTTTCTAAGAAAATCTGACTACTTTGTTTCTTTTATTACATTATTCTAAGGGTAGTTTATTGCTGAGCATCTAGATTTTAACAACAATCTTATTGGAAATCCACTTATACCCTCAGTAATTTCCAGAATTTCTAACTTACAGATACAGAAACCGCATTGTTGACGGAGTACACAGCAACCTAACTCTGTATGTGAGTGTGATGTAGTCGATCAATGTTTCAGTTCCCTCTCTCTTCTTCTGACCCCATGAGCTAACATCCGTTTAAAGCCACCGGATTGTGTTCGGGGTCACCGACAAGCCAGGCCTGCAGTCAGGGGGTCAATTGAGGGACACGGGACAGATTGCCACGTAATCTGGGACCTTGAGATAGCCGTCACCTACAATCTGTTCCTGGATCACGACTTCTTATATTTGATACCACAGTGTTTTATTTTAGATACGTGCATTAATAAGGAACTGCGAGCAAATGGCAACTGTTTGTTTTTCAAACCATTCGATTTTGCAGTGATGTGCCATAACCATCAGTAATCAAATACCAGATATCCTCGTAAAAAAATGCTATTTTTGAAATATGTGAAATACTACCTGCAGGGTTTGACGCAGAGATTCCTCTCTCTGCTCGGCTCCATGTAAAAAACGATGTGCGCCATGTATCACAGAGTAAATGGTTTCCATCCATCCAATTAAAAATTCATATTAGCCGTGGCTCATTTGAATACATCTGCATTCGTGTGCAAAAGAGAGGAAAATTCACATCTAGAAGGACAAAGTGTTCAGAGGCAAAAATGATCCTTCACAGCAGCTTTCGTGGCGGCGACTCCTGGTGTCAGGAAATTGTTGGTTTATCTGTGCTCACATTAAAACAACTTTCTTTCTGTACTTAATTATATTCCTTTTTGTTTTCATTATTTGCTCTAAAATCTGCAGATTAGACCTCTGGAGGGAGGAAGCTCCTGAAAATAAGCTGCATGGAAAACCATAAATCACGGCGCCTAATAGCTTTCATTAACAATCACAACACTTCTGCATCTGTGTGCATGTCGCTCTAATTGGGGCAATTTGTCCCTATCAGTTTGGGACCCAGTGCTGGTCTGCCTTTTAATTTGTAGCACAAACACCTAATGGGCTGGGTATATCAAATCTTGAACATGGAAGGGGGAGTCCTCCTCCACCCTGGTGTCAAACTAACCAGATTCAGAGTGAAGTCTATGATTCAACTGTTACTAGAAGCTTAGTTATGAAAATTACCCTCAGTTTGAATTTTAGCAGTTTCTTAGGTTTTTGTCGGGGAGTGTCGGCCAACTTCTCTCGACCAAGTTTAGCTCGTTGCAGTTTGCAGGTTTTGCCACTTTTGCATAGATTCCTGCAGAAGACCTGAGGCGTGGACTTGGCTGTTGTGAATATTTGAATAATTTTGAGTCACATTGATGTAGATTTGCTTGTATTAAATCCTCGTTTAGATTAAAGTTTCAGCTGTTTGGCTTGTAAACGTTTTTGAAATATGAAGGAGTTTCATGTTTTCTTGATTGTTTTAAATTTTGGAATTTAAAATGACATTTTGATTTCAGGCATTTTAACCAAATAATAATAATAATAATAAAAATAATAATAATGGATCCATTTCAGGAAATACTTTCAATAAACAAAACCAAGTGAGGGTTCCAAACAAATGAAATTGATTTGAACATCAACAACAGAATTTTCCACTGAATAAACTTGTCAGTTAATGTAGCCAGAGATGTTGACACTGAACACTGATGGATGTAAAGTTGTCTGAACAGCCGTACAAATAAGCAGGACTTCTTTTCCATGTGACCGGCTCGTGTAGCTGTAAAATCCGCCCCCATCATCACAGTTCCACATCCGTGCTGCTTGAAATTTGGCCTAAGATGTTTTAGCTGAAAAGCTGGCCATATATGTTGATCAAACTAAAAAAAAATTCTTATGTAACATCATTCAAACTTAAGCCTTGCTAATATACAGTATGATTTCCTGGAGGTTTCTTCCTCTTGGAGGTTTCTTCCTGTTAAAGGGGAGTTTTTCCCCTCCACTGTCGCTACATGCATAGTCAGTATGAGGGATTGCTGTAAAGTCAACAACAACACAAGCCATTGTTTCTGCCTGCTGATTCCAGAGGAGTGAATGCTGCAAGTCAATGATTCCATGAATCTGCTGGGGTTCCTTAGATTGGAAACTTTTTCAAATTAATTGTTATGATGTATCTTTGATTTTAATTGATTTTCTTGTAAAGTGCCTTGAGACAATTTCTGTTGTAAATTGGCGCTATATAAATAAACTGATTCTTCTTGATTCTTGATTTTTAAAGCATTTCTCTTCCAGTTTCCCCTAAAGCTCTTATTTGTGCTATCCTCTCATGATCTGTTAGAATTTAAGATGCCCACTTATAGTGTTCCTGCAAAGTAGGAGGTGGTTGCAGTTGAGGCCTCGGGGTATTGGCAACTTATTTCCATGGTTTGTTCATGGCCTTAATGGCATTTAAGGAACTTCTAGTTACTTTTTGTCTTTCTTGCCACTGACTTGGATCACTCTCTGTTTTCTCTTTCCTTACAGTGATTATGGCTACGAGAGACGGACTGACGGGAAGTGCAGCCCCTCCTTTTGGTTCCATCCGTCCTCCATGTCCAGGAGCTGCATCACAGGACTGACCTTTCTCAACAGCACAGGGTAAACATGACTCAATTCATTTGTTAAAGCCCAAAGTTTGGACATAATCATTATGTAATAAAAAAAAAAATGGTGGATATCGAAACCACAGTATCAACTTCCCTGAGGGACAGCATCCTGCAACTGTAGACGTGTCTCTAGTCCGACTTGCAGACTCAGCATGTTGTCAAGTTCTTCAGTAATGTACCAATTATTTAGATCAGG
Source organism: Orestias chungarensis (assembly GCA_032876305.1). Classification (NCBI taxonomy): domain Eukaryota; kingdom Metazoa; phylum Chordata; class Actinopteri; order Cyprinodontiformes; family Cyprinodontidae; genus Orestias; species Orestias chungarensis. The sequence continues at coordinate 619,357 of JAVLVB010000913.1, forward strand.
TTTCCTTCAGCAAAGAATCATCTAAATGTTAAAGGACATCAGCCCTTGGAAGGCTGGAGTATAAAATCTTGGATCTAAATGATGATTTGACTGATTGATGTTTGTAAAACAAGGGAAAATCTATGAGTAGCATGATCACAGAACATGTTCTGCTGATGTTGCTAGAATGCTACAGAAGAGCAGCTACAAAGACGCGGTGGCAGGTAAAAATGTCCACAATGTTAAAGTTAGAGGACAGTAAACAGCCAGACGGGACAAACAACCTCAACATGCTGGTAGGAAAACCAGAAACAAGGATGTGGAAGAACAACCAAAACCAGTCTGAAGTTTTAGGCTTTTATCGGCTTCAACTGGTTGAATGTCTTGCTTCTAATTCACAAAGAAAATAAATGTACCTCATTTTAAAAAATTTGAATAGAGAAAATTCTCCACTGTACAATTTCTTAATATTTCAAGAAATAATGGTTAGAGGATTAGATGTCATGTCTTTGATGATGTAAAGTTAAAATATCGATGACAGAAGCTTTTGATTATAGACAATGAAAATAGTGACAGCGAAGACTTGGGTTGTGGATGTAGCATAAATCTCCAGCTGGCTTCTGAAACGGCAAGTTAATAATTTAATAAAAGTCATATTATGAACAAATAAGCATTAATTGATGGCTAAAAAATATTTAATATCACAATTAAGATGTCATTTTTGAAAAGTTAATGCGTCTAAGTAAAAATGTGTTCATTCGTCTAGTAGAGATAATTTAAATATATGAAGAGCTGAAACAAGAAATTGATTAAAATCGGTGATTAAAATAGTTTAAACTAATTTAGTCATCAATCAGTTGCTCTATAATCATGTTTTACCATAAGGGTCTATTTTTAACACAATCTGTTATATCTGCGGTCAATAGGTGGCAGTAATGAGCTACCTAACGCTGAGATCTACCAGTGGAGCAGTAGAAGAAGAAATCAGCCTTTTTTTGCTAGCAGATGGCTCAGGCGACATAAACACATTTGCCCTGAGCAAGATGGCGGAGCAGGAAAATGAACTGTTAATGAATTCAGTTCATATTCATTTAGAGTTGCAGGAGCAACAATAAAGGAACACATGTGGAACAAGACGCTCACCCCCAGCAATGTCTACCACTTACTAACTCTGTTCTAAACATGCTGGTAGAGACACAAGTTCAGATTATTAGGAACGATAATGTCCAACTAAGTCTGAACATTCACAATAAACATCTAATTATTATTAGAGAATAATAAAGGCTGAGATTATTGTTGATATGCTGCAAACTGGTTGTATGTAATTCTACCTCATTTTTGTATTTTATGCCTAAAAATGAATAAATATTTTACATAATTGAGCTCATTTGATCCTTTGAACAAAGTTCAGTGAACGGCAATATTCTCTTGTCTTTTCCTTTTTCTCAATGAAAATTTTGTTTTTAATAGCTTATTTGTGAAAGTAAATGAAAAGCGATCAATTGTAAAACCAACAGAATAATCGATTATGAACATAGTCGTTAGCTGCAGCCCTAAATAGATGTTTTATAAAACATCCATTTTTACTAACCGCTGGTTAAATGCGAGCTCTCCCACCCTCAGCTACAGGAAGGTGGTGTCCAACAACTGCACGGCCGGCGTCATCGCAGAGTACACGGCCAGCCGGCAGCACTGTCCCGTCCAGGCTCCTAAAGGTCTCCACCTGGTCACCAGTGACGCCCGGCTGACGGCCATGCTGGGCGCCAACGTTACCTTCCTCGTTTTCCTGGAGGAGGTGAGCCGTCATTTTGTTGAGCAGGAGAAACACTTTTAGGAAATCCAAAACACATCATAAATCTTTTGGAGTTATAAAAATGTGTGAATGTCAGCCCACAATGCCCACAGCCTCGTCACCCCCGAGAAAATAGTCCCCGTTTTTATGGAGACTAAAGGAACCTGTGGCCCAACTGAAATGCTACTATGTTCCCAGTCAACGTCCATTAGCTGTGTTTGGGTTCGGCTCGGAATGACCGAACGTACTTAAACGAGGAGAGTGAATTTAATTGTGCAGATCAAAGTGCTTTTAGATCTAAATCATTTCTCAAAGAGGGCAGAGAGAGCTCAGCATGGCGAGCATCGAGAACATGAGTTCATGTTTAAATCAAAAAAAGGGGGCAGTCACCGTCGCCGGGCTGCCGGGGATTAAAACCCTTAGTTTGGGTTTTAAACTAAACTTTTTTGGTCAGGCAAAACAATTCTTCCAAAAAACAAACCAACAAAACAAATAAATAGATAAAAATACAATTTACATCATTTCTTTTGTGTTTGTGATTAGGAAAGAACTGAATGGATACGGTTCTAAGCTCACCAGGAGAAATGTGTGTAAATATAAGATGATTCAAAGGTTCTTACTGAAATATAATTGAACTTTGTGTATAATTTAGCCTGTTTCTTTCTTCAGAAAGTCATATGAAGTCAAGGTTAAAGTTAGTCATGAAACACATTTCCAACAACTTAAGCTCCAAAAAGCGCTTCTCAGGAAAATCCTCCAGCTAATGAAAACAAACCTTGACAGGCTCTATTAATTGTTAAGAGGAATTTAAAGAAAATAAAATGTTGACCTAACCTCTTAATGCATGGATTTATATTTAATTGTTAACATATTTGTATTGCTGTCAATATGTGGATTGCTTCCATTTTCGAAACAAGACTTTAAAACTGAGTGAAAAACTCTTTGAATAAAACCTTACATTTTCATAAACAAAGCATTTTAAAGAGCTAAAATACAAAATGTCCTCATTCCCTTTCATGCTGCACTGTTTTATTTAATCTAAACAGTGAAATGTCCCTTTAGTTTACTCTCCTAGAGCTGCGTTTCCTCTGTTTAATACAACAACAATGCTTTATTATACTGTATGGTTATTAAGGTAGTATCCATATTTCTCACAGCATACTCGAAACACGGGAACGTTTCAATCAACATTTGTGATGTTCATACACCACCGTGACTGAGTTCACAATGAAACAGGATGATGGAATGGTGTATCGCATTGCCTAAAAGTTCCATCCATCCATCCAGTTTTGCAGACTCTCATATTAAATGCAAAGTAATCGGGACCTTGCTAGAGGCGCCAGATGTGTTTACTGTGATGAAAGCGCTTATTCTCTGCAGGGAGACGGAGTGAGGACAAGCATCACTGTGGACTTTGGGGACGGACACGCCCTGACATACTCGAACGTGAGCTCCATCGAGGACGGCATCAAGCACGTCTACAAATCAGTGGGAATCTACCGGGTGACAGCCACTGGGGAGAACAGCCTCGGCTCGGAGACTGCCACGGTCTTCCTGCACGTCACATGTGAGGTTTAATAAGATCGCACCAAAAAACAAACAAATCAAAAACAACCTGATTTCGTTTTAGGAGGACTGTCCTCCTTTGTCTTTTTTCATGTGTTATCACCTTGTGTGGAATTGCTGCTGTCACTTGAGCGCGCTCTGGGCTTTATCTCCTCAGAATCAAACAAACAAGGCGAGATAAAGCAAACCTCATTACGCTTCCTCTCGAGTCAGCTTCAGGCTCATATGGCCGAACAACTTCTGCTACATAACAGTTGTAAGAGGAGCTGACTTAGCAGTCAGGGAACAAACCCCACTTCCCCCACACGATCTGTCAATCATGTATGCCAGCCATGCAGTGCAGAGCCCGGCGGGCCACGGAGGAAACTAGTGCACAGAGGGCAGCTTTAGGTTCAGCAGGACGTTCCGGGCTCATTGTTTTCTCTTCATTTAAGCTAATAAAGTTGCGTCTGTGAGTTTTTTTAGTTTTTTGCATGAAGCAGCAGAGCGTGGAGTTCATTCCTTGATGTACGCGTGTGTCCGAGCAGGTCAGCTGGAGCACGTCCATCTCTCCGCTCCCTTTGTGGCGGTGAGGAACAAGGAAGTGAACCTGACCGCCGTCCTGCATCCCAGCCTAGTGGGAACGGTCACCTACATCTGGTGGATCGGAAATAACACAGAGGTACGGCGAGCACTCTCATGTCCGTTTGTGATTAAGAAGCAGGTCGCTCAGTCCGTTCTCCTGTTTGTTCACACTGGCTGCAGAAAATCGTAATCATAACTGTGCAGCACAGGGGGTGTGGCATCATGCTGTTGGTCCGTTTTAGCTGCAGGAGGAACTGGTGCACTTCATAAAAATAGATGAGAGAGTATAATTTTTAATTATCGACGCAAATTCTAAAAAAATTCAGCCACATGTCTTAATGGGTCTTTCAGATGAAGGACAAGCTCAGTATTATAGAAAAAAGCTGCTTACAAACCTTTTGATACAATAACACTAACCCCTGAAGTATTAGTAAAAACAATAAAAAAACAAGACCCAGTCTATAAAGTACGGAAGTGGCAGCATCATGTTTATGGGGGTGTTTTTGCAGCAAGAAGGATCAGAGCTTCTCAGAAAAAAAAATCCATGAGAAAATACTAACATTTGAAAAAATGTGCTCTAAAGCGCTCCAGATGAGCAGTGATCTCAGACTACCACCAACTTAGTTACAGGGTAGTGGAATGACTGCAGTGCTGATGTTGGTGGTTCAGTGCCTACGTTGGTTCCAATGGAGGAAGTGGCTCAGGTGATGAAGGCGACAGCAGTCTCCCCAGTGCTTCCTTCTTCTGTTTTGCATCCTAGACAGAACAAAAACCCGTAAACACCTCTCGAACTGAGACGCAAACAATGTTTTTTAAGGGTTTCGAGCGCAACGGGATGCAGACACAGAGCATCTATCTGTCAGGCCGGACCCATGCGAGGCGCCCCCGCCGACTGGCTCGCTGTCATGTGAACATGTTTGTGTTCGGATAAGGGCCGACTGTCGTGTCAGCTGCTGGCAGACCGTGGCCGGTTTAGCGTCTGGAGAATAAGCTGAGATGGTGACAGTCAGGAGCTGCGGTCTGCTCTCTGAAGACCTGCACACTACGTCCTCTCCCTCCTGTTTACAGGCCTACGCAGCGTAAACAACGGCCATGTTAACCAGCTGCTGACTGTTGTCTCTCAAGGGAAACCTCAGACTCTGACTGACTGACTCTCTGTGTGTGTGTGTGTGTGTGTGTGTGTGTGTGTGTGTCTTCCAGCAGCCGGTTATCACCCTGGAGGGAAGCGTAGCGTGGACATTCTCCAGGGAAGGGATCAATACCGTCACGGTGCAGGTGTCTGCTGGGAACACCATCCTGCAGGACAGAAAAACTATTGCCGTCCACAGTGAGTCGACTCAGCGACTCTATTGAGACTCTGAAAGGGTACTGGTGACATCCTGTCAGCATGTTCACAGTCATTAGGAGATAAAATCACACTTTACACCGTTTAGGTTCCTATTATAATCTTTGCTTTCACTAATCTACACACTAAAGTTGAGCCGACTGCAATATAAAAAGTCTTGTTAATGTCTGAGAATAAGCAGAAATAATTGGAAGATATTAATGATCACTAAGGTTCCGCCAGTTGTTTGGAGTATTGAGTAAGGTAGTCCTGCCCCCTACCTTAATCGTTTATCCATGCACTTGCTATTTGGCTGGCTAATTGAGCCCCCTCTTACAAGAGAGTTTGGAGATATTTATGAATGCAAAGACAATAGTAGCTCATTGCAGGGAAGCTAAAGAAGCAACTCTAATCATTCTAATTATGGTAAAACTGTTACCAAACAGTTTTCTCTTTACTTTCAATTAAGTCTCTGGGCTCCTCTTTTTTAATGGACTTGAAATAAAGGTAAATAGAGACACAAACCTCAGAACTGAGTGAGAAACCTTTATTTATAATCCCTTTGTACAGATGACACAATCATGAATCCGGTTTAGTAGCTTCAAGTTTTATTCTCAACGCCTAAACTTTAAGTTCTGACTGTGACACCAATATCTCAACATAAAAGGCAAAACTAAAGATTTCCTTTTGTGAAAAAGTTAAATTAAATATAAATGTGAAAATGTCAACGACAAGAAAGTTAGGCGACATGGAAAAAAATGACCTTCTGTTTGCTTCCTGCAGACTACTTCCGGTCCCATCTGCTCGCCTTTTCACCCAACCTGGATGAGCACAACCCGGACGTGGCTGAGTGGAGGCTGGATGTGAGCCGGGTGATCATGACATCTCTGATCCAGGTGAAGTTCACTCACTGTGGCTTTAGCTTTACTGGGTGAACCATGAGCCCTCCTACGCTCACAGGGATGATTCCGTCTTTTACGGTGAGAAATTACCTGAAGGAGAGCTGAGGTTTAGATGTGTGTGTGTGTGTGTCTTTGTGGTGGTGGGGGGGGTGAACCGAAGCAGGTGACAACATTTCAGGGTTGGACCAGAGCAACGTTACAGTAAATGTCAGAACTCCTGCAGTGACCCGAGGAGACGGTGAGAGTTGAGCCCAACTCACGCTGTCAAGTGGACGAAATGTTTCCAAATCATACATGACGTGTTGGATGCAGAGTCTGGCTCATTAACCTCTTTCTGACACTTCCTCGGCATGCCAATGTATTTCCAACTGCCACGAAAGGAGCAGTCTGCCTCTTGCGTCATCTCTTCACACTTTTTTGATCCTGCAAAATCTAAAATTGATGCCAGAAATACTTCCATCTCTGCAATCTTCACCGAGCAAGCCTGGCTTTTTCTTTCTTTCTGACATGATTCATTCTTAGCTGTTTTTTTATTTAGTCTTATTCCTGGTGACAACCCCCAGCCTTGAAGGCAGAAAAGTCGAGATGAAAATCAGATTTGATAAAACTCTGTTCACCCAGGTTGAAGCTCATAAAGAAGAAGTGGAAAAGGGTCAGGGTTAGAGAAACGGCGACTCCTGCAGGGGAAGAAGCTGTTTAGAACGTTTCCTTATCTTTTTTTAGTTGCACTAATACGGAAGACGAGTTGCTTATTTTATGCATGATTTTGAGAATTAAAGTGTACAGAACTGCTTTGGATTAAAAACCTTTTGAGAAAACCTATCTATATCATAAGACTTACAATTTCTCTTTATATTTTTTGTCATTATGTTTCTAGAATAGGCATAAATTGCAGTTTTACTCTCAGTATTAAGTAAATAAATACATAAATTACTAAAACTAATCAATGTTGCTGAATCTCAAATTCGTCCTTAAGAAAGCGAATGGAAAGTGTGTCTGAGGATGGAAGAGGGGAGGGGAGGTGGACAGATGGATTTACCATCTCATGGGAACATACTGTTCCTTAGTCGGGTGGTTGTGGTCTGTATGCACCTGTAACATTTCCCAGATGACAATGGCACTGAGGCAGAGGTTCTAAATCACAGCTCGATAGAAATCTTTGAGCAACTGAGTTGGTAGACCAACCCTTTTACGTTTCCTGAGGAGGAAGGTTCTTTGTTGGGCCTCCAGAAGAGAGATGTTCAGTGACCAGGTCAGGTTAGAGGGGATGTGGATGGCCATGAGTTTGATGTTGTCCGCACGCTCCATCATCTTCCCTTGAAAGGTAATAGGTGCGCGCACAGTCTTCCTGGACCTCCTATAGTCCATTTTGACCTCCTTGATCTTACTGGTGTTAAGCAAAAGGTTGTTCAACAAACACCTGGTGCTGGTTCTCCTTTCTAACTACTGGAGTTCCTACCTAAGACCGTCAGCCCAAAAACTCTCATGTTATCCGTCTGTTCATTTAGCTTCACTGGGTACCCCTGGCTGCCCACATGAAATCCAGGTCCCTGCTGCTAGCCTACAAAGTTTTTAAGGGTACGGCTCCCATCTACTTGAATACTCGACCAAAGGCTTATGTCACAGCTCGGTCACTTCTGTCATCAATGAATTGTCGTCTGGCAGTGCCTAAATCACGCTTAAGACAATCCAGACCGTTTTCTTGTGTTGTTCCAAAATGGTGGAATAACCTACCAAGCGTTACAAGAACAGCAGCTTCCCTGTCTGTCTTCAAGAAACTCTTGAAGACAGCATCTCCTATCCTAACTCTTACCCAGACCTCTATACCCCCTCTACTACTCTCTCTGTACTTCCCTCTATCTCTTCACTGTCACCACTGACTCTGACTCAGATTGATAATGAGTGTAACAATGTGACAACTTTGTACGTCGCTTTGAGTAAAAGCATCTGTTAACTGCAGAAACATAAACAAAACTGCAGTTCCTATTAAAATCATCTTGTTCGTATATATATATAACTAATCTGGATTGTATTTTTTTATAATCCAAGCAATGTTTCATAATTTACAGTGAGATTTAAAGCAGACAAGTTTGTTTGCAACCATATTATAATGGCGTCAATAAAGTATTTAACATGCTTTTCATCTCATATAAACTGTATGTCTTCATGTATTTATTTTTCCAACTACTAGCTGTTAAATGCACATTTTTACAGTCTTTGTGAATTTGCTCTCCCCCCTGTGTAGGCCACGGGTGTACGAGAGGATCTGCTTCTGGTCAGCGTTCTCCCAGGTTTACCCACGGCGGCTGAATTTTTCCTCCTGCCAGACAAGCAGCTCACTGATGGTAAACCAGAAAAGAGCTCAGCTCATTTGGATCAGGTGAGGCCGCTGGAGTTGCTGTATTTCACCACCAGATGTCACTATTAATCTGTTGGAGAAGTTTTATTTGAAGAGTCTAATTTTGGAAAGTGCATGAATAATCTGAGCCATGGACTCATCAGTAAGCCTGACAAGTATTATGAGTGAAGGGACAGAGATTTAAACTCACATGATGATTTGGGGGTGGTGGGGGGACTGTAAAAAAAATGAGCCGGAGAAAGAAACTTTCAGCGTTAATCGACATGAACCAGACCTGCTCAGTCTTACCTAACAGATTATGATCGATGCTGAAGAATCCATGGATACAAAGCTTTTTTCTTCACTCCTCCTTGATCTTCTGGAAAGTTCCACCTCCCCACCAGCCGGCCATAAATCTTCATTCGACGCTAGCAATTTTAAAGTGCGGAGTTGGCTCTGCTTGTTAGAATGTAAAACAGATTTCGGTGACCCTGGCATGCAAACGGCGAGAATGTAATTAGTCAAAACGTGGACTAAATTTAAACAGTACAAAGGGGAGCATGGCGGAGTACAGGAATTACTCAAATCACAATTAATTTAGCAATGAGGCAGATAAGATAAATGAAGTCTCTGCAGCAGAGAGCAGGAGATGCGTTTTCTTTAATTATGCAGCTCCATGTTGGCTTCCCGCACGAATATAATTCAAAAACAGCAGCATTTAATTTCTAGATTGCGTATGAGCATGGATGAACAGATCTGTTCGGTTAAAGGCTGAGGAAGTCTGTTTTATTTTAGTGTTTTTCCCAGTTTACCTCTGGGTCACAGTGGGTTTTTTTTAGATGTTGGATCCCAGTTAGATGTCCTTGGTTGTTCGTCTACCTGAAAAGCAGAGATCAAGTGATGCTGCGATGTTTGCATTATGCATCACGGAGGGGAAAAAGGTCCCACAGACAAACACTCATACCATCAACGGCAGCGTTTACATGTGTGGGCAGGGAGGTTGTCGGGGTC
>JAVLVB010000913.1:634245-668095 GCA_032876305.1 Orestias chungarensis
ATATATATATATATATATATATATATATATATATATATATATATATATATATATATATATATATATATATATATATATATATATATATATATAGTGTAGCGGAACATTGTTTTTGGACTGTAAAAAGTGCGAGGACAATTTCCTCCGGGATCATTAAAGTCTATCTTATCTTATCTTACCTTATCCCCCCCAAAATTACGTCCGTGCTCCCACCACCATACATTACAGCTGCAATAGTGTTCCAAGTATTTTTTTGTTGTTGTAGCATAACAAATTTTTCCTTTTTTTCTTTTTAATGAAACTTAGATTGTTAGTTCAATGTTACCACTTATCCCTGCTATATTGTAATTTGCTGAAAATGACTTTTTATTTAATAAATGGTGTGTTTTTTTGTTTTTTTTTTATATTTCTGCTGAAAAAACACATTTTAATTTGTGCTTCTTTCTGCTTCTGGTCTCTCCTCAGGATGTATGAAACCTCATGTACACGTGAAATTCTCCACAGAACTCCCCACATACATCGTCTGAAGCCTGGACTGGAGCGATACTCCAGCTTCTGACATGGATTTATCGTTAGTTTGGTTTTATTTGTTTCCATTGTGGACACCATGGTTTGGAGCTTTATTCCTGTGCATGTTGGAGCCGGCTGACATACTGCGCTCTGCAGAAAGCAGAAGAGACTGTGTACAGGTTTTTTTTTTTTGCTTCTTCATTTTACTTTCATATTTTTGAAAGAAACATTTTGGGATTTGAGCGTGTTTCTGCGAGCTGAGAAGAAGCTGAGGCACAGGAGACAAGGCGGAAAGTTTGGGTTTCTCTCACGCATCTCAGTAATGGTTTGCTGTTTTTCCTGATGTAAACAACAACAAATGATTTATTATTTATTCATCTAAAAAAAAACTTTTCTGAAGTAGTATATGGCAGTCAGTTGTTCATTTATTTTGTAAATCATGAATGTCTACGTTAGAACTTTGTGTATTTTAATAACAAATGTACTAAAAGAACGAACACTGTTATAAAATATGACTCAGCTATTTCAAAACTTTTGATCTATTCTCCTCAAAAAGCTGATTTATGGCACAAAGCAGGTTTTCTACTGAAATATTCTGCTTTTATTTCTTTTAATTTCCTTTTCAAACGCTGAATTTTCAGGATTCATTCGAACTGTTTAAGTTTGTGGCCTCTAATATTTATGGTACCTGCCAGTCTGTAAAAGGCTCTCTGCTTCAGAGCTATCCTCTCCTTGATGGGACCTGTCCCTAAGCATGTGAGCAGGAGCTAAAGGACACACGTGACACTGTCCGCGGTTCTTAATGACAGCAGGAGGTGGAGCTTATCGAAAAGCAGGAAGCACATTGAGATCCAACTGATTTACAGGAGAAGCCAAAGAGCGTGGCAGCTGGAGAAGAGAGACACATGGAGTAGATGGAGGGGAGCTCTTAGGGGCCACGAAGCATCAAGAGCATTCTAGAGGGCAGTATAAGTGGAGAGGGACTTCTGAATACTTAATGTGGCCCGTCGAGCTCAAGGCCCGCTAAGGTTGGTGACACATTTAGGTTAATGTTCTGAACCGCTGTAGTGAGGCAGCCGTCTTCATCCCGGACGCGGGAGCAGGAGAACTGGAGCGCAGACGGCTGGTTTAGATCTGTCACATGGAAATGCCTGATTGATGTTTTCTGGAGCTCCTGAGGGTTTTTCCTGTTTTAATTTTCAAATCAAAATCACATCCAAACAAAGCTGGTCGTCTTTTTTTCTTTTTCCATATGTAGCTCCTTGCAAGATTATTCAGAGCCCTTACAAACGCTTTCTATATTTAATCTTGACTTAATGGGACGGATCAACACAAAGTGAACGCTTATAAAAGTTTGACACGACTTGGCCTCTACTCAAACTTGGTCAGATGAAAAACTAATGTAAACTGAAGATTTCTAGACTAGATCTGGGCCTAGGCTTTGACTACACCACTAAAACATAAATGCATTTCTTCCTAAACCAATCAATTATTGCCTGAGCTTCGTGTTTACAGTTATTGGCCTAGTTGAAGAATCTTGCAGCTCAAGTTTTTATTCTCATCGACTTTGACCAGCTTCTCTGTCACTGCTGGCAAAAAAGTAATTCATTAGTTAATTACATTATTGCACTCCATGCCCAGTCTTTTAGTTGGAGTTGATCTGTAATTGGTCAATCGACATCCAGACCTATTTACTCCTATTATTTATGTCTGGCTGTCTTTGGTACTGGATTATTTTCTGCATGTTTAAGGAAACCCAAAAGTGTAGGACACAAAATGTAGAACTTTGAGTTGATTTGTCCCATAAAGTCTCAATGCCAGACTCACACTGCTGATTAGCTCTGGTTTTTAAGTTTACAAAGGCTCGATGGGGAAGAACAGCGACAGACGTCTCAGAAAAAAAAGCATCTCTGGTTCCTATCAGTGAAGAATTGCAGATAATTGAGTAACACAACAGCAAGTGTCTGAATTTGGATTCTATTTCTTCTAAAATGAATCCAAAACGCAAAGAATCCTGCTGGATCCAATAGGGGATTTTGTTCCAAAGTACTTGATTTGACATCACAGCTTCAGGAGGAGCAGGATGATAATGTGGAGGATTTTTACACTAATGCAGGCACACAGATGGTGGTTAACAAGCAAGTAGTTGTCAGAATGTACTGCAGGTCACCCAGAAGCATGAAGTCAGGGAGGCCAGCCTGGAGTTATGGAAAATATTATATTATTTTTTTCCTAATTCAGTAAACAAGCAGCCGGACAGGATGCGGATTAATTTTAGGATATTTTAGTAGCTATTTAAGCTCGACCAGACCCAGTTCTTATTTAGCCATATCTATGTTAACAATCCAATTTTTTTTTCTCTTATAAATTTTTTAAATGTAGTTTTAATGTTTAAACTGAAAGCTTACTTTTTTTTTCAACTACATTTTATTCGGTTGTTAATTCTTTTTTAAATTTTATCACCACTTAAATTGTGGCCAAGTTAGAATATTAGACCTTTTAAAATTTTGCGTAATTTTACCAAAACAAAATATAAAAATTCCTTTCGTCCAAGTTCAGGAATATAGTTTTAAATTACTTGAAATGCATCAATCAAAAATATTTTTTTGTAAAACTTTAAATTGGGTGAAACAGATCTGAGCGCTTTTAAATTATCGTCACAAATGATGCAGACAGACTCTTTATGGTAGGAGCAGAGGGGATGTCACATGGTGTGAGGTTAATGGTTGTTCAGAAGGATTTCACAAATTTAAAAAAAGGGGAAAGAAATACCAGTTAAATTTACTTGGTTTTCCAAAAGGTTGCCAACATTTCTAAATCCAACATGCTTCATATGAAACAAAAAAGAAGAGCAACTTGTTTGGTTGATGTCTCATTCTCTCCTGAGGTCTTGTAGTCTGATTGAAACATAAATAGTTTCTTAAATGTCTGCATTTTTATCTCTTTTTTTTACCACTTTGCTGTTACTGAAGGTGGCTTAGACTGATTTTTCTCTACTACTGGCCTCTAGGATGAGCTGCTAGTATGAGAGTTTCCAATCAGCATTTGGATTCAGTCAAGTAAAAATTGGTTAAATTTAGTTGATTCCTGCGTTCATCTCTATGATTTACAGCTTCAGTCGCAACTTTATAACTTTAACACATAAATTGTTTTGTATTTGAATGTGTCTTATCATCTGCTAATAGAAATTAACGCTTAGTGAGATGATAATGATCATTATGGTACTTTTTATTGCTTTTGCAGGTTCAATCTTTCAGTTGGTTTTATCAAACTTTTAAAGGAGAGATGTTAAATGATATATTGTTTGGTTAAAATCATTTTCTTACATTTCTTTTTTGTTAAAAAAACTAATAGAATTTTGGTTTTTGGTTGAAAATGTTATAACAGGAATGTCAAAGGTTTCTGTCCTGCCTTCCTTTTAAAGTTGCATATAAGTGCAGACCAGTTGTAATAACCAGAAATCCAAACTTTACAGGAGTCTGAGCAGACGTAACCTCTGCTTGGAGCTGTGAGTCTTGAGATGAGCAGTCAGGAAATGTTATCTTGTGCTTTCTGGTTTGGACGTGCTGAGATGTGACGGCTCTGAACGCTGTGGAAAAGCATCGCGGAGCTTTAGACCACTCCCTCGCCAACTCCTCCTTGCGGGATTAGCAAGATTATTATTTTTGTAGAGAAATATGAACAATGATCCCGAAAAAATCAAGTTTTATTACTGTACAGCTTTTGTATGGGAACAGACAGTAAGGTAAAGTGTTTCTGTTTGACCTCAACTGTGCCGTGTGTAATTGTTTAATGCATTTACAATCATATTTATTAAATGGAAAGAAGTCTGTTACCTTTTCCTGTTTTCTAATGTGATCATATTCTGTTTTAGTTGTACGACATTTTAGTTGTTTTCTTCTAATTGTCTATTTAGAAACAATAAACCAAATAATCCGAGCAGAATGGGATTTGCCAGGATGTCGTTGGCCTCTTTTGCTGAGGAAGCAGATTCTTTGGGTTCAAATGAACATTTACATCTGAAGCAGTTTGATTTTTCCAAACTTTTATGATACCAAATCACATCATTATTCATCATTAATTTGAGTCCAAAGTTAGAAAAAAAACACAGGAAAGTTTTAAATCACCATATATTGTAGTGCTAATTTATATCAGCAGGTGATAGAAATGGACCATTTACACTAGTCCAAAACCATAACCCTGATCCTGAACATGAGACTGGCGGACCTCTTTGCTGTTTTCTGATGACAGTCAGCAGAAAAGATGGAGATGGAAATGCCAAGTGATAGCTCTAGTTATCAGCCACACACACACACACACCCATCTACGCTTTACCGCAACCATCAACGAAGGTTTTTCTTGTGTCAACTCAATGCAGAGGTGCTTTTTAGCATGTATATGGCAAAAGGACAAACCTGCACAGCCTCAACCTCTAAATAAATGCCCTACTTCTTTATTTTTTATTGACTTTTTTTAGCAGAAGTCGTTTGTTTTTCGATATTAAAACCCAGACTTTCTGTGAAATGTCAAGGAAAGTCTGAAAGCCCTCAATAAATCATTCAATGAATTTAGAAGGGAATCTGGACAGAAGATGATTAGAAAACTAGACCACAATGACCTTAATCAGCAAACATAATTACCTCTGTCCACATATTTATCTATAGGGCATATATTATGGGTGGATGAATATGAAGGGAAAGTATTTTAGTCCACAGAGTCAAAGTAATGCTAGTAAATCCCTAAAAATAACCTGCATCACTTATACTACGCAGACGCCGCTCTTCATTAAAATGTGTAAAACTTTACTTTCTTCCAAGTAGTACGTTTAACACTGAGCTTTTATATGGGTGAAAAACCTAATATTGTACCTCATCCACCCTCATACGTCATTTCCGCCCCTCCTCATTTGTCCTGCTCCCTTGTCTGCTGAGACTGTTTTAAACCAGTTTGTTAAGTTAAGAGGATGCGGCTGAAATTAGGGAAAAGGAACTGAGAGGAAGTCATTAAGGATGAAGAGGCTAATGTCAGCTGGGATATCACCTTAACAAGTACCAGAGCCGAGTATAATGATGCTGAAATGAGTGATAGTGCATAAAGGATGGGGGGTAATTATAGCCGGCCCTTTTACTCTTACTTATGCAGCTCCTGGAATAGCTGCGCTCTGAGCAGCAGTCATGCTAATGATGGCGGACGCAGAAAATGGCTACAACTGCTGAGCGGGTGTGCTGCTGCACAATGGATTCTATAAAAATAATAATACAAATCCGATCTGAGTAATAATAAACAGTGAGTGCTCGACTTTTCCACCTCAGGAGTTTCGCAGTGGGAGACGGTTTTTAATGCAGGCTTCAATTATTGTCACTTTATGAAAGGACGTCAAAGAAAGGCTTTTGGTGGAGATGAAACTTTACTGCTCCGTTTACACTATGCCGCTACGTTGGATACGTAGCTGTAGTTTTAGCAGTGTGAATGGGGCAGTAACAGTGTTTTAGACCATCAAAGTTGCTCTATACTAAATAGTTTGAGGTAAAAGTTATTTTATTGAATGAGTATTTTCCCTTTTGACTTGTTATATGTAAAATGTGATTGATTTATGTTATTTAATGGTTAAAATGTTTGAAATTAATACATATGGGCTGTGTAATTAATCTTAAGTTAAAAAATGTGAATATATTAAAGGGCATTTGTGATTAAAAATATTTATGCTTTTAAATGCATTTTATAAAACATATTTTTTAATCACTGTGGGGGTCCCTTAGGATTGGTCATCTTTTAGGTAATTCGCAACCTCTACAATAAGAAGTAATGTATTTTAATATTGTCATAAAAAAAGAAACAAAACCCACGATTTTAATGCTGCAGATGTATAACTCAAAATGAAAGAATGATGGTGTGTGTGGCGTTACTGGCTGCACAGAAGCAAATTACCTGGACATTCCCATGACCAAAAACAATCTCTAAACAGTAGGGATGTGTGAGATCTTCTGCTAAGGGAGGTTTTCATAAGAAAAATCAGTAATGTCTTAATTAATGCAGTCTCACAAATGAGTAGCTGTCGGCTTGTGATGAAGGTAAATAAAGGTTTTTTATTGACTTGAAGTCTTCTACTTGTTGTTATGACGCTCAGTCAGGCGTGAACATACATATCTTGTTGTCTTATACATCAACTCACCGCTTGCTCTCACAGATCGGATAAAAAAAAAAACAGCCCACTACTCAAAAGTGCCAAAACATTAGGTTGCATCAACTGATCTTACACCTTCAGCCAATCTAGATGTGTAAAAAGTGATCAGGATCCGGTTTGATTAGGAAATGCAGATGCAGCGTTTTGTATTCTGCTGATGTTTCCTCCATTCAGCGTAGAGGTTTTCTGTTGTTCGCTTGGCTCTGAAGGATCTTTTTGTTTGGACAGCAGAGGACTTGCATTCATGTCCTCCAGCCTTTGCATGAATTGACACCGACAATAAATTTTGGAGGAATTTATAAGAGGGAATTCTGATTACCTAACCGAGGCTTAGCCGAGGCTACATAACTGAGTATTTGTGTGTTTTAGCAGACGTGAAATTTAACAGTTTATTTTCTGCTTCTCTAAAGTTTAAGTTTGGAGGATCCATTTCTGATAAATCATCTTTTCTTTTTGACAAAAAAAAGTTTCTTTTTCTTCTGGGTATATCTTTGCGGCCATGCCTTATGATCCAAACAAAGCAAATTCTACCAGACAGCTTTTCATTAAAATTCAGCATCAGAAGTTCTTTTTTTTGGGGGGGGGGGGGGGGGGTTCAGTTGTAAAGCAGTGAAATGGCCCCTGACTCATCTTCATTAGGACACCCTCCTGCAGACATCACAGCTGCTGTGTAATTTCAACCCCAACATGGAACATTTTTGTGCTGCTGAATGTTTTCATACATTTTTTTAAGTTATCCTTATTAACCACGACTGTTGTCATCGAAACAGTTTACATAGTAATCATAGTTTCCTGTCCTTTAACTCGCCTGTCTGTCTGTTTGCAAAGACATTTTTACAAACTGTACTAAAACCTTTTTTTTTGTGTTTATCTGACGTTTAATCAGACTAAACTTTACAGTACATTTAATCATTCAGATGTTTGTGTAACTGTCTTCAACTTTTGTAAGAGTCTCATTTTAAAATGGCTTGGGTCACATGTTTTGGGTATCCTTTAACAGTCTCAACAAGCTCTCATCTTGACTGGAGTTTCTCTGAAGCTTTTCAGAGAGACAGACAACAACGTTTTGTAACTGGTCAGATCAAAACTTTGACTTAATTCAGCTGAAACTACTTTTTTGTGTAAAGATACATGTTAAGCTTCAAATGTCAGATTATTTTAACTACAAAAGATTGTATTCCTTTATAATACTATTTATAGAAGTGCACCAGTCCCTCCTGAAGAAAAATACCCTCACAACATGTTACTAATCATTTATAGTCTAATCTGGATTTTTCTGTTGCTTTTACAGATGTTGTTTCCTCTTATTTGAGTCCTGTCACCCCAGGTTGGCACGGGATTCCCCACATGTTTGTTGTTCGTAGTATTTGCAACTAAAAACGTCTCTGGGACACAGAAACCGTTGTTTCTGTCTTTTAAGGCTTTCTGCTGTTTATTATTATGGTTTCATTTAAGCTTCCGATGCATATGCAGACAAAACCCCGAAATCAGAGCAGAACTCAGTAAAATTATGTTTATTGACAATTCAATATAAATGTTAAACAAGGAACTGAATCCAGGGCGGTACTGGGGAACTGGGTGCTCTGTAAAGGACACGCAGGTGAGCGTGATACTTGGAAGCAATGTAGTAGAAACAGAAAACATTCTTACAGAGATAGAAGGTTAGTTACCAGGTAGAGGTCAGTGGAAGTGGGAGGTTGTAGGTTGTAGCTAGTGGTAGAAACTAGTGATGCGCTCCCAGCAAATGCTGCAGATCCTGGTGGTGTTCATGGACGGCCTAGGAGGACAGGCTGTGCAGAGAACAGGGAAGCACAGTGATAGAGATAAGAGGAAGCAGCCACCAGTTGTGAATTTCTGATCAAGAGGAAAAGAGACGAGTTCAGAGATGGAACAGGTGAGTTTAAAAAAACCATCTCTTTGGAACAGGGCGTGGGAGAAAAGCTTGGAAGGAAGAAGACACAGTAATTTATCCCCGAAGAACATGGAAGACCACAGAGGGAGACTTAATGTTAACATGCTGCATAAACACTCAAGTGAAGAGGGACTGGTGACGGTGTGAGAGCCCAAATACCACAGCAGCTCTCTGGGACGCCCCCTCTTGGAAGACTTGTGGAGGAGGAGAAACACAGGAACCCAGCCACAACCCCGTTTTCTGACATGTAAACTTTTATAACCCTACTTTATCCAAGAGTTGGTAAAGTTTACTTTCATTTTAGCAGCTGCAATTTTTAAAGTTTTTTTTTCCTGATTTTGTCAATGAGTCAAAATGTCATCTACAATTAACATTTAAAGCAGTCGACTTTTAAGGTTGCTTTACAATTTGCTTTCATTTTTGTACTTTTGGTAAAACATGACTTTATTCGGATAAATCTTCCCCCTGGTTTTGGATGCAGTACAGCTATGAGGATGTTTGCTCTCACTCACTTTTACCTTCAGGGAGTTGTTAAATTCGATAACCGTGGGACAAAAAACAACAGGGGGCAGCTGATTATTATCTCAAGAACTCAAAAATGACCTGACCTACACCGTTAGATCACAGAAGAGATTAAAAGGAACCTTACAAAAGAGCTGAAAGACACGATGATACATTTATTTATGTATATATATATTAATTCACTGGAAGAGGTGAGAAGAAGATGCTTAGAAAGCTTTAACCTTAGATGGTAACAGTACAGCAGTAAACAAAGAGATATAAATTAAAGTCGGATAACCTTGATTGCAGACATGCGTACCAGGCGTAACCCAAATCTATGAAGCTGCAAAACTTAGAGGAGAACTTAGAAGTCTCAGCAGAACCTGAGGATTAAAAACAAGGATACAGCAGATGCTACCAGAATACACATGCCTGTGACCAGAACACAAGGCTCCTGAAACACCGACCAAATGTCACTGTGGCCATCATGCATGAATTAGCATATTCATGGCCCATTCATCTGCTCTGTTCCAGCTCTTTACATCTGTTTTCCTCTGTCCTACATGCTGCGCCTACATGCTCTGTGTACTAACACAGCCTGATTCCTAACGCAGCTGCTCTCATTTACACACAGATGCAGTAACGAGGCTGAAGTGCTTCTCTGATGCACCTTTGCCATGGATTCCTGCCGCTTTATGTCTTTCATCCTTAAGTGTTGTAAAGCCGTTTCAAAACTCAATTTTCTTTGCAGGATCTCTTTGTTTAAGTGAAAAAAGCACATACAAAATGTGAAAAAAAGTTTAACATGGCATTCCAATGTTTCCTAAATAAAGATATAAATTGGTATTTAGCGACGACATTAAGGTAAACCTGTCGGAGGTTCAACGTTCAGCACAACAATCGCCTTAAACAAAAAGTCTGAGAGTCGTGATGTTTCAGTTTCAGTTTAGATCGGTTCTCTGTTACGACGTCGTAAAAGTTTAAGTTACTCCTTCATGATTCATACAATAATTAGCATTGTTAGTCAATTAGCATGTTTAGTTCAATGATCTTCTTTCAGTTCCAGTCGTCTCAAACTTCAGTTCTCGATGGTTAGCGTCCTATAACTTTTAGATCCGTTACCTCCACCATTGAATAACCCTGAATTCTGATATTATAATTACTATTAATATTTTAATTGTCACTTTTGCTGCTTTAGGATTTTAATTGTTGTTTATGTATTTATCATCAGAAATCTCATCACTGAGGCATAAACAGGAGACAAAAACTACAGAGCCTTAAATTGACTTTTTAAAATGAGCTTACCTGCTGCGCTTGTATTTTCCAACAAGCAGCTCTAATTTGTTCTTGTCTCTTTCTGTCTGTCCTGCTCTCGCTTGTCTCTACCTGTTTGATTTTCTCTGCTTCATATCTTCAACCCACCAACGCTAAGGTTAAAGGTACAACGGCAATATTTAGAAAGAAGTGACACTATTTGGGCTTATAGAACTTGGTACATTCTTACTTTAGTTAAAGACAACAAACATAATCATTTCTTATCCATTGGTTATTATGGAAGCATTCATGGCTTTCTCTTCTGGTTTAGTTCTAGACTCCTAGCTTCCTAGGTGTGTCTCTCTCCAATGTAATAACTTTGTTATTTAAATAAAAAAGGAGACAGCATTCATGCCTGTGAATTTTTTATGGTTTAATACTGGAGTCCCCAGTATTAAACCATAAAAAGGTTTAACTGGTATTTCTGTGCATTTGAACCTCACCTTCGTGCCAAAGGACCAAATGATTGTATCGGCCCGATTTTTGAAAATCTAGCTGCCAGCGCCCCCTGTCATCCTCGGGCAGATGTCCCATCCCATTGAAGCATGTCGTGTTAAAAAAAACAATCCTAACTACTTTTGACGAGAATATTTTAATATTTTACATAACTGACTAATTGTGGATAAAAGAACAAATTATTGTGCATGCAGTTCAGCTCGACCACCCAGCCCTTAATGCTTGATGGACGCATTACTGGTTTTCTTTTTCTATCACAACTGTCTTTGTCTTTTTTTGTTGTTGCAGATTTCGACCTTTGAAGCATCGTCTGGTGCGCTTGTGAAACAGCACAGCGTCTGTCTGCCTCTGTAAAGCCTCCTCACTTCAGTTAGCTGCTGCCTGTCATCAATCCACTTGTCATGATAGGAATTTAAATTTAATCAGGCGACCAGAGTGGAAGAATTCACAGGTCTTTTTACAGAGATTTGTTCATGTCTTCTAACACCTCAGTTTGTGTGCGTTGGTGTGTTTTTGTGTGAGAAACCATTTCAGCCAGGCATGCAGTCCCTCCTTATGGCATCCCACATGGAGTTTTGGATGAGCGGTATAATTTAGCCTCAACAGGGGGAGATGTAGCTCTGTCAGTTCTGCATCCCTACCAAGACGCCTGAGACTCCAGACAGTGACGAGCACAGGCGTCCTGCTGCTCCAAGGCAACTGATCCGATTTGAACTTGCAGTTTTTGTTATTTAATGGTATTTTCCAAGCAATGTGTCATTCCCTGTTGTCTGTCTCTGCACTGACGGAGAGCGCTCCTGGAGCCGGTGGGGAGTTAATTATGGCTGTCTAAACAGGGACAAACTGACTGTGTCCTCCTCAGAGCTCCGGCTGCTGCGCTGCCTGCACGAAGGACATCCATTCTGGGAGTATTGCCGGAGACGTTTCAAGGAACGAGAAGCAGTAAACATTTGTTACGAAAGAAAACACATGAAGAATTTAAAGAAAGACCGCTTACATACGTCATAGGATGGAGACCAAGGTCAAAAGCAGCATAATTGCTTTAATGTGTTGGTTAGTTTGCATTTATGCGATGAAGTTCCACCATTTCCACAATCATTACAGGATTTATAAAACAATTACTTAAATATGTTATTGGAAATGTTACAAAAATAGGTTTTAAAGATTTGTAACTAACGCGTATAATAATAAATTCATGCTCATCTTCCTAACGTTCTACAACTTTGTTTAAAGTTCCTGTATTAACAAGTTCTCATTCATTAGGTATATTTTGTTTCAAGTATAGTTTTACAATATAACTTTTTTCATAAACTGTTGCAAATTAAAAAGTGCTTTTAGCGATTGATACGGGGGAAAAGAACCAATAATAATAATAATAGGAAAAATGTAAATGTAATTTAATCACAAGGTGACTTAACATCCAAAGTTGAGTCGCTACTATAATTAAGATCTCCCAGCTGTGCTCTTATTAGCTACCATGGGGTGAAAGTGTATTCATAAATATT
Organism: Orestias chungarensis; assembly: GCA_032876305.1. NCBI lineage: Eukaryota > Metazoa > Chordata > Actinopteri > Cyprinodontiformes > Cyprinodontidae > Orestias > Orestias chungarensis. Next base: position 646,628 of record JAVLVB010000913.1, read on the forward strand.
AGTTCCATACATCAGCTTTAGCGGTCGCATTTTGATCTGTTAAGCTTCTGCTGACAATATTTAGCAGCTGGCGGTGCTTATTAAGGTACTTTCCTAAACTTAATTACATTTCGTAGGAGCTAAGAAGCAATATACAGTCACTTATAAAATCTCATTTGACTTTCCTCAGATCCTCCATTCTGCAATGTTGACTGAAAACTTACTCCCCAATCTCATTGTACAATGTGTAGAATGACAATAAAAGGCATTCTATTCTATTCTATTCTATTCTATTCTATTCTATTCTATTCTATTCTATTCTATTAATTTGCCAATCAAGAAGCCTTCAGTCTGGATTTACCAGAGTCTGATATGCCTGCTATGGATCTGTGCCGTAAACACCTGTGTAAAAGATTTTTATTTCATTAATGTGTTAAAGTGTTTGGAAACAAGATAAATATAAATGCTCCAAATGTGTCGCTCCACAATCATTAGTCCTGGTTTCTTTACTCAGCATCCACAGAAAGTAGCGCTATGCCAGGTTTGGGTCGAGTGAAACTCTCTGCCTGGAGATGTTGCCTCTGACATGCCCAGTTTTCTTGAGGATGGCTTGGATGGCGATCTTTGGATGTTCCTGCACCTTAAAGACCATCAGCCTTAACAGTGTAGGTGTTTCTTCACTTTTGCCACATCCTCTGAATTTCTTGTATTTTTCAGAAAAATGTTGTAATGTGTTAACTGGAACTTAAAGGCATGTAGATGTGGTCTTATCTATACCCTCCTTTTGTTTTAATCACAAACAAACTGAAGGGACATTTTGTTTGATTCTTTTTTTACCTGTTGAGTTGATTAAAACAGTTATTCCCAGTTATTCCTGGTCTTTAGGATGTGTTGGGACTAACCATTATGGACCACAAGAAACATGGAAGCTTGTATATGAACTATTAATTAACCCTCTCAGTTCAACGGATCCTTTCTTTCTTATATTCTCACATCCTTTAGCTCCTGCTATATTTATGTTCATCCTTTCTATTAGTTTATTTATTATGCTTGTCTTAGTGCTGAAAACTGACTTCAATATTTTTCTGGGTGGTTGGGGGACAGAACCACATATAAAAAGTAAGAACCTGCAAATATTTCAGATCCTCTCTACATAGGACAGTAAATCCCTATTTAAATTGTTCAACCACAAAAAAAATGTGTACAATGGAAATTGTTAAACACTATTGGAAAATCTAATATCAGTGTCAAGATAAACATACGATGCTATTGGATTAACTGCTAGGAACCTACATATTTTAGCTTTTCAATGTGTAAAACATATTTTTGACATGATCTATGAAAACATCCACAGAAATGTGGATTTTCTGCAAATATTATACATATTTACAGTGGATACTGACTGACCTCTGCATGCATTCCACCTCTGCTGCACCCATGTTTACCTCTGACTGGTTCTCAAAGTTTCCATCCCTGCCTTTATATATGCACACATTGGTTTTTATTGTACATCACAGGATTTCTGTTTGTCACTCTTGCCTGTTCCTTGTCTTCTTGTCCTGCAATTTCCCCTTGGACCCCACTGTGTGTCTCATGAGTATCATTCAAAAAACTCTGTGTTTGAGTCCTCTGCTAACCATAGCATGACAGACCCAAAAGTTACAATAGATAAGAACAATGTCAGACATGCTCTTTTACATACAAATTGCTTGTATTTTATCTGAAAGTCGTTGACATTTTTAATATTGTCTTTGACATTTATTCTACAGCTTGAAGAAACATGTAGACCAAATGAAAAGATTATTCTTTCAGGGGTATTTATTATTTCAGGTCTATCAGAAGGTGCCTAACCTGCATTACTTCATAACGAACTGCAATACGGAACCATAAAACCATGTAGCAGTAATTACACATTGATGGCATATTTAATGAAATGTTTAATTTCAAGCTCATATACATTTATGAGATTATCAATTTGACGTATTAAAATGAGCCACCTAAGCTCTCAATAAATGTGACCTGAGTTCAACAGTGCAAACTAAGACACTGAAATGAGACATCATTAAATCTGCTTTAAATATTAAAATAAAAGTACTTGTTTAATGAGAAACTTTTGTTTCTGCATCATGTTTTGAACATGTAAAGCACTTAAAACTGCCTAGCTTCTGATATGTGCCAAACAAGAACAAATGACTTAATTTCTCTTTGTTTCCACCAGAGTGAAATTGAATCGATCACCTCATCATGCCTACAGCAGTTTATAAGCTGCTTTTACTTTTGTCTCAGTTTACCTCTTTTCTCTTTCATTGATGATGACTCAACTCCGTCAGCTATCAATCCTGAAGTATTCATCATGAACTGCAGGACAAATGAGGTTACATTTACTTTGGTCCTTCTCATTGTTTTTCAGAGACTCATTGTCTATAAATACATTTCTAACTAGACTGGTTTCAGTTTCTCTGCCTCTGAAATCAGGATATCTGAGCTCGAATGTTTTCAAAGCACTGACACTTTGTTTATGGTGAAATTGATGGGTCATTTTATTGCAACAACATACTTTGCCTCTTATTGAAGCAGATCTTCTGTTCTCTAATATGAAACTAACATATAAAAAGTAGAAGTAGCCTCTCTAACCTGGTTTGTACTCATTGCGAAGAAAAAGGAAGATAAATCTGCAACAGGAAAATATGGACTTAATATAAATTAAATAATAAAAAATCCTTAAAGAACACTTCTAAATCAGTGAGAAGGTAGCTGGGTAGTACATTTCAATAGATAAAAAACTGACATTTTTGGGTGAGTTTTGGCATTCACAAATAAAATTAAGTAAAAACGAAATAAATAAATAATAAGCTGGAAATTGCATTTGGTTGTAGCTTACAGTTTGAGCCACTAGATGCCACTATAGCCCTCAGACTACAGCTTGTGTGTGAATCTTATTAGCGTAGTGGTTTAAGCATAACTATAAAAAACTGTAAATGTACTACTAAATACAAAAGCTTTGTCTCCCCACACATACATGTCCATACATAAAAAACGATTATATCAATGCAGATCTGGTTATTGTGGTTGAAGAAGCTGAAACCAGCATGTGGGAACATTTCAGAATGATTAGAGAGACAGTTTGGTTTGTCTTCATTAGGTTCTGGATAAATATCTTGTAGAGGGAAGATTATTAACCCTTGGATTCAGGAAGACTATGGTCAGACTGTCCAGTTTGAAAGCTGTTAAATATGAAATGATTTAACGCAAGCTGAATTTGCATACATTTTTAAACAATAACATTTAGCATGTATAATAATTACTTGCAGATAATTTCTTTTAAATAAATTTTATAAGTTATGAACACAAATAAACTTTTAATTGTATGCATTTGTCAGTTTTATTTTATAGTTAACATTTAATAATCATTTAGGCCTGAAGAACCAAACTTTTTTTCTAAAGATCTCCAGTCATGTTTAACAAATAACATGGATTTTGCATTAAAAAATTAAAGTAAAAATAACCCCTTTAATAACCCCATAATCTAATCTTAATTGTCATGTCTTATTAGCTGTTCTCAGAAAATCTACACAAGAAGTATTATTAATTTATGAGTTACTTGTTTAAAACAAGTTGTCAATAATTTCCTAATTAATTGTAATTAATTTTTCTTAACCCTTAAAAATATTCAAACATGTTTAAAGCTTTTTGTCCTCTATCTAAAGAGTCACTGTGGACTTTTGCTTCATGTATCGGGATATTTTCTTTTATCACTGAGATTACTCTCTGCCGTTCCGCCTTCCTGCACTAGGTGGCACTGTGTTCATATTGTGGCACTCCTCATGAATACAGATCTTCGATCAAAGCACAGAAACTTCCTTTATGATCATTTATCGACACAATGTTCCGTATTTACACTTCACCCCATCAGACGATCTCTGTTGCTGTGGTAACGGGTGCAAAATGAGCTCCGGCGGATCCACACAGTGTAATTTACTCGCCCTGTGAGGAGCGAAAGACGCTGTAATGCATGCAGCAACTGGCTTGACTCAGCAAAGGTCACAGGAGACGACAGCACTCTATGGGAGCCAATTTGCAGGGTTGTCTGGGAGGGCTGAGGTGCTGAGCTGTTAGACCCTGCTGGCTTACAGCTGCGCAATAAAAGTCGAGTCTCGGGAAGTGATGTCCTGTAAAAGCCAAGTCTTACTTTAACACTGTTCTGTCCTGGTAATCCGAGCAGCTGAATTAAATGTCAGCCCAGCTCAGTGCACCTGGAGCTGCAGCCTGGCCCTCCGCACCTTACAGGCAGAGTTATAGCATGTTTTACAGCTTTGCTGGACCACCTCCCCCAGATCACATTAAAACACAAATCACATTTTCCTCAGAGACCCTTTTTAAGGCCTACTGGGATGGTGCCACCACCCAGCAGCTGTTTAACACCTTTATTATAGGGCATACGGATTTCAGACCCAACGGAGTGTGTTTTTTGTTTTTGCTGTTGAATAAACTTGAAAATGACCTGCAGGACCCTAAACAGTAAAATCATTTCCTCTCTTGTTTTAGGGTAATTTCAACTTTTTTTTTGATAAATTTAAAAACAGACACTAAAAAACCTTTCAGCTGCCTTTACTCTTAAATCTATATATTCTCCAACAGCCATTTTGATTGTGTGCTTAGAGCATTTGAATTGTTTTTATTCTACTAAGACACTATAATGTTTTTGTAGAAATGTGAAATGCTAAGAACATTAACAGGTTCATGTCAGTTTGTACTTTGCTTGGTCATCAGTAACCCAGTTGAAGTGACTCTGTCAGGATTCTGTTTGTGGGCTTTCTGAGTCATGGGACTGACTCATCTGGCAACAGCTGATATGTTGTCACGTAAGTTGCCATCTGAGCCTCTTTAGGATCTATTTTAGCAGAGAACATGTATCTGGAAATGATGTTGTGCTCCGCACAGATACCAACGGGCACTGACAACAATCAGCGGTGGGGGGTGAGTGCACTTCCCTCCTGCCAGGATTTGATTACGATGTGGTTTAGCGTTGGCGTACTGAGGATTACACAGCGGATTTTTCTCTGCCTCACTCACTAACTCCACAGACTGAAGCGCACTATGTAGTTCATACCAAGCCTGATTGTATATATTCTAAAATTCTGCACAGATTTCTAATTTCTCTTAGCTCTCACTTATAGAGAACTCTCTTGTTTCATTTTGGATCTTTTAAATCTGTGGTTATAGATCTCTTCTTTCAACAGGAATCCCCAAGAACATGAGGTGAAAGAGAAATGCAGCCCTCAACTTACCTTAGGATGCTAAAAGCTACGTTTGTAACTGAGGCATTGAACAGGGCGTGAGTGAAATTTGGTGGACCTGAGACAAAGGCGTCCCGGTGCATTGGGCTCCCGCACGGTCGGAGCGTCTGGTCATTCAACTCAGACCTTCTGTAAAACTGCCCAGATTACGCTCACCTCCTTTTTTTTATCTAAACAGATAATATTGAAGCTGCTGTTGTAGAGAAAGCGCAGCTGCATGACATTCATATTACTCCTCTGTGAGCGCTTGAAGAACAATGCACCAACATATGAAATAATATGACTTTCCCTCAGGTCAAGTAAATAACTGCACATACAGAACTGGAAGTTTATTTTTCAGTTTCCATGTTTGTGCACAAACACAACAGAAATTTAAACCTGGTCCCACTTTTTTCTTGAGATGTTTTGAACCAACAAAGAAATAAAAATGAAAGTTGCTGTTGTTACCGTGGTGGAAGATCTGGTTGGATTAGTTTAAATAAGTTGCGACTGCATGCTAACATTTGATTTTATGTAAAGATTCTTCAGTTTTTGTTGTTGTTGTTAAAACTTTGAGATGAATAAGTAAGAGCAATAAAAACGAAGATTGCAGGTGACTCCATGTTGTTTGCGTAGGTTTAGTTAAGCAGCATCCTAAAGATGAAGATGCTGATCTGTGTTCATTAAGCATCGGCGTGGACAGATGGAGAGTGCATGCTGTTGAGCTCTTGGTCTCAATGAATTTCATCTGAGCCTGATCTTCAGAGTTAACTATTAATTATCCTTAAGACAAGATTTAGGTGGAACAATTGAATTTTCAACAAAACCACATGCACCTCTTAGCATTATTTAGTCTCAACATTCAGCATATTCCATATAACTATATCTTTCACTAGTTTAAATGACTGTTTAGGCCAATCTAGAAAACATAAAAGATTGTGTTACTGTTTTAAAAATGTAGATTTACATGTCAAATGTCTCATTTCTCCTTATTGTAAAATGTTAAAGACCTGCAAGCCCGTTCAGTGGAATACAGACAATTATTTCTCTCTGGTTTCCCTACTTTTTATTTTTTGTACTAAACAGACACTTTAAACACAACAGATTAATTACTTGACATGGTGGTCAAGTCATATTTTGCTTGTTAATTCTCCGGCCGTGACTCATCATACCTCAACTGGTCTCAGAGAAACGTGGTCTCCTGTTTGTTTCTTACTTAACCTTTTCCACAAGCTTCCAGAGCACAAATGTGCTTTATGAATATATTACCATTTATTAGCAAAATCTTTAATTTTGTTTATATTAGAAAAATAAAATGTTCCCAGTGGATAAATGGAATTAAAAGTATACAGGGGGAAAACAAAAGAAAAAAAAGTTCATTTCTACTTGAGTATTTTTGTATTATAAGGTTATGATAAGGTGATGTTTGTAAAGAAGCCCTTATTGGGAAACTTATGCATCAATATGAGGCTCCATGTTTTCCAACACACACTGCAGAGCACCTGGATCATGGTCACCGTTTTCCTTTGTGCAAACTGCAACTTGCTCAGAGTTTAGTTGTTTCAGTTAATCTAGCAGGCTAACCTGAACTGAGCTCTCCCCAACAAACAGTTTTCACACGATAATTGTATTTATTGGAGATAAACATATTGAAAACAAACTGTGTGAGAAAGTAAGTGCACCCTACAGCTACTAACTAAATGTTGCATCACAGGAGCAAAATCTTACATCAAGTCTTTGTGATCCCTGTGATAAAGGGTTTTTACACATCCTACAAGAGGAAGTTAGGCACACTCAGCGTTATTGGCTGAGTTTTCACAGACAAATATTAAAAGTTCATGCTACTACAGATTTTTCTAGACATACTAGACACACTAAAGCCACATTCTCCCATTTTGAACTCACAAACACACATTTACTGAGAGATTGTATAGAAGTGTAAAATTTGTAAAAAAAAGAGTAAATTTGTACAAATATGAAGGCGATCTGGGCCGTTTGACTGGCAAATGTCGATCAGAAACTGGCTCTGTTACTCCTGTCGGAGGTTTCCAGTCTGTGTCTAGGAGGTCTGGCGTCTGCAGAGATATTAGCTGCCCGTTTACTGACTGTACGTACGGGAGGTCAGCCATGATGAACCTTTCTGCTGTGGTAATTGTTGGCTAGAACTGCTAATGGCTGCTGTTTTGATCCTGCTTTCAATAAATCACTTGATCATTTGCAAAGGGCAAGAAAGATTTTGTGAAATTAGATTACTTTACATGTTGCAAGTGATGTTCGTCAGGGTCCAGATGGAGCATTTCAACCCAGACCAGGTCACTTCCTGTCCTGTCTATGCAGGCTGTTCTGTGTCTTAAGTGAAGAGACAGGCTGTAATGTCAGACCTTAATGATTCCTGCACACTGAGCCTGTTGTGTTCATCTTTTATGCTACAGCAGCTGTATGTCACACTGAGGATCTCTCAAAAGCTGTGGTTTTAGCAGACCATTCAACAGTGTTGCCTGGACTCAGGACAGGATGATCCTAGATTTTACCTGGAGCATGGGGCGTCTTTCTCCAATGAAACTCCATCGTTTTATATGAAAACCTAACCAAGAGATGAGCAGCAGCGTTAGGCTGCATATTTCCCCTTCTCTGTGTGTAGCACTCAGAATGTTTTTAATAAATTCAAAGTTGGAAGTTAAGTCAGAGACTGAAAATTTCGGGGTTTGGGATGAAAAGAAGACTTCTAGTACAAAAACAAGAATAAGAGATAAAACAAACTTTTTACCATAATGTGAAGGTTGTAGATAATAGTTTTGTTTAATCTCTACCATGGATCTCGGACATTTGTCCCGAAGATATCACCCACCAGTAGGAACTGGTTTAACAACACAATATAAAAATTAGTAAATCTAGTAAATAACAGGTAAAAAAAAAAAAAGTTTAGCAGTTTGAGTTTAAGATGAATGGAGAGAAGATCTGTTACTTTCAAGTCTTCAGTAACAATTTTCAAGGTAGGTGTAAATAATCAATTCAAACGGCCACATTTGAACCTTCATCCTAAAAATTTAAATGTATCTGGATCAGCAGGAAAATAAATATACAATATATTTCACAATCTTACAGAGCCCCTCTGGTGACGTGTGAAATAAAACAAAAAAATACATGGCCATGAATTAATAACGTGTGGGAACGAGATCCTATTCTTTAACACAGAGGGAAAGTTAGTACAGCTCCGTAGAGTTAGTTGTCTCCCGATGCAGGCGGACTGACTGAGGCCTCGGCTCTTCGGTTTCTCCTTCCTAGGAAACATGGTTGTTGATTTAGGGACGGTCACTAAAGTTCAGAACCGAACACTCTTAGAAACAAGAATTAATAGCTTTCTTGTTATGGCACCCACTGAATTTGAGAAGTTTTATATTTCAAACCTAATGTTTATTTTGAATACATTTTTATTTTAGGATTTTCTTGGAAAATGAATCATCTACATTATAAGAAATGGAACAAAAAAAATGTCATAGAAAATTAGTAGCTGAGTAAAGCCTTCCACTATTAAGGGGCAGAAATTTAAAAGGCCATTAAAATAAAAAAACACACAGTTTTAAGGTGAAAAACTACAATACTAAATGAGTTTTAAAACCTTTTAACCATTCGGGTCCCTAAATATTATGCAGATATTGCATAAAAAGCATTTAAAAACGTATAAAATAAACATTTTACTTGTATTTGTAACATTTCCAATTTAATTTAAAAAGAGCCACAGTGGAAAGGTCAAAGAGTCACATGTTGCAGAAATTTGAGTTAAAATATTCAGTTTGTGTTATTTAACTATAGATCGGTTCTGCTTGGAAATGATGAAGCTCCTTCTTCTTTTAGGATGTTGATTGGTTTGAACGAGGTGAAATCTACATATTAGAACTGATTATATCTAAGGGGAACATTTAAAAAAAAGTACTTTAAGCTTTCAGCTGCTTTCTACAGGATGTTTTGGAAGCTGTGAAATTCACTGTCTGCAGGGTGTTTGGACTCTGAAGCCTGATCCAGCTGACCTGTGGGACGAGGTTACACTCCAAGCAGATGGCCAGTCCATCACTAGGCCAAATTCAAAAAAAAAAGGCCACACCTGGGGCCTGTGGAGAACAACCTTTAACACCCTGGCTATTCATATTCAGAACAAATAATCTTAGTCAAAACAATTAATTTTTGAGTGAATGAATTGTAAATTTAATATTGCTGCTTTCCATTGCTGGTTTTATTTCCCTTTGGGACAAATAAATATTTTTTGATAGAAAACATTTTACACACAAACTAATTCTTTGGTTGCGGCTGTTGGTCTAACAAAGAAGCAACTCTTGCCCTGTAACCCTGCATGGATACACTCGCTCTAAGCCTTTCTGTTGATCAGGATTTGTTGATTTTTCTTTGGAACATAACTCCAAAGGTTTTGATTTTTTTCATGTAGCATATTCAAAATATTCTGAAAATAATTAGAGGTTGGGAAAGTCTGATGTAGCAGCAATGCTACCTCGCTCGTTATTGTGAGGCATTTCCGTGTGAGGCAGTTTGCCCATATTAATAGTGTTTGAACAATAAAACAGGCATTTATTAGTATTTTTAGGAGGTGTCTGGGAGGATAATAAGCGTTTAGGATGGACCCCAATGAAAACCAGAGGTCTACTGTATACACGATGGATGAATTGAACTAATTCTCATTTACAGTATATAAAGTGAAACGTATTTCTAGTGTTTCGTGTACTACTACTCATATATGCAGTGTTTACAGAGAAAATATCATGAACAGCTCTTTCAGGGTTATTTTCTAGCTTTGATTCATTTGGCACGCTCACTCAAAGTTATCTGGGGTTTCTCCTCTCCTGTTTGCTTGCACGGCCTCTCATCTGCCAGTCAGACTACTGCACATTGCTTCTGACAGCCGGAGACTGCTCTGCCACAAGCCGACCACACAAGTTGGGCGGATGTGACATGAGACAAGAGCGCCTTCCACAGCTGAAAATCCAAATGGAACCAAAAATGCCTCCACATCCACTGATGATCGGTTATTGATCAGAAAGGTCATTGTAGAAGACACTGTTGGCTTTCGAAATGGACAGCATCTGTTTAAATGATTTGTAACATATCCAGACTCATTTTTATAGTACTTCATGGGATATACACTCACTGTCCACTTTATTAGGTACATCTTGCTAGTACCGGGTTGGACCCTCTTTTGCCTTCAGAACTGCCTTAATCCTTGGTGGTGTAGATTCAACAAGATACTGGAAACATTCCTCAGAGAGTTTGATCCACATTGACATGACAGCATCATGCAGTTGCTGCGGAATTGTCAGCTGCACATCCATTGTGCAAATCTCCCATTCCACCACATCCCAAAGGTGCTCCACTGGACTGAGATCTGGTGACTGGTGAGGCCGCTTGAGTCCATTGAACTCATTGTCATGTTCAAGAAACCAGTCTGAGATGATTTGAGCTTTATGAGATGATGGCGCGCTATCCTGCTGGAAGTATCCATCAGAAGATGGAACACTGTGGTCATAAAGGGATGGACATGGTCAGCAACAATACTCAGGTAGGCTGTGGTGTTACAACAACGCTCAGTTAGTACTAAGGGGCCCAAACAGGGCCAAGAAAATCTCCCCCACACCATCACATCACCACCACCAGCCAGAAACGTTGATACAAGGCAGGATGGATCCATGCTTTCATGTTGTTGACGCCAAATTCTGAGCCTACCATCTGAATGTGGCAGCAGAAACTCATCAGACCAGGAAACGATTTTACATTCTTCTATTGTCCAGTTTGGGTGAGCCTGTGAAAATTGTAGCCTCAGTTTCCTGTTCTTAGCTATAAGTGGCACCCGGTGTGGTCATCTGCTTGTGTAGCACCTCTGCCTTAAAGTTTGATGTGTTGTGCATGCAGAGATGCTCTTCTGCATATCTTGGTTGTAAAATGAGTGGTTATTTGAGTTTCTGTTGACTTTCTATCAGCTCCAACCAGTCAGACCATTCTCTTCTGACCTCTGGCATCATCGAGGGATTTTGGCCCACAGAACTGCTGCTCACTGGATATTTTCTCTTTCTCTGATCATTCTCTGTGATGGTTGTGCGTACAAAATCCCAGTAGATTATCAGTTTCTGAAATACTAAGACCAGCCTGTCTCGAAACCAACAACCATTCTGAACCTCCGTTTGAACTGCAGCAGATTGTCTTGACCATGTCTACATACCTAAATGCATTGATTTGTTGATTGGCTGTGTAAACAATAAATTGGACAGGTGTACATCTTCAGATCAATCAGGTTCAGCATTTTGGAAATTGGTTAATCACCTAAGCCGGAACTTCTATAGATCATCCACTTACTCTGTTTTTTAGTGTTTATCCCTCTCTCTTCTATAGACACAGGTACTGCCTTTGCTAAAAAAGCTGTTTGTACTATATTAGGCATGAAAAATGCCTCCGTAATCTATTTAGCTGTGTTTCTTATCTGAAGATACTAATTTCCATTAACTTTTAACTTTACTTTGTCTGAATGAAGGAACTCCTAGATCAGTACCTGTTTATGTTCTGTGTGTCGAATCTGTGTTTCCAAACCACAAATTCTTTGGTTGGACTTTTTCCTCTCCATTGTCACTACACGTGTGCTCAATCTGTGGGAATGGTGTAAAATTAGTGCCACAATTTGACAGTTTTCACATTTTATATACTAAGTATACAAATGAACTGTAACACAAGTTCTGATAGCATGTCACTTCGCGGTGGCTCTGCGTTCAGGAAAGGAGGCGAGGCAACAGCTTGCAGCTGAGATGGAGTTTATTTAAAACTGTACATTTGAACCGACACCCTCCTCTAGTGAGACAAAGAAGCTGGCTTTATACTTTGGGCAATTTCACTTATACGAGGTAAAGGGGTGACAAAACAATACGAGAAATAATTTACAAAAACCTAACACACAACAATAAATGGTACCAATAAATATTTACATGCATGCAAATTATTAGAACTAAACTAATCTAAGGTCAACGTAATCAACGATTACGTTTAACTAAAATAACTCTTCAGAGTACTACCACCTTATTTGAGAATGGTATGCTCCAGGAGCTTTCTAATAGCACTTGTCTCCCTTTGCTGCTCCACCCTGCTGAGGAGACACACCTGAAAGGTAGGACAATCAATTAACCTCAAATTAAAACAGACTAACATTTCCTTACATTCCCCTGTCCAGGAGGGATGGCCAGTCCCTGTGTCTGAAAGAATGTTTAAATAAATGTCAGTGTAACTGAAATAGAGAACTGAAACCAAAAAGCATTTGTTCTGTAAATTAATATCAATAATCATTAGGGACGGAGCCCTGGTCTCCATCACATGGCGTTTAAAGCAAATAGATGTCTGTGACAGCAGATGCTAGCGTCATGTGCTTCACTTTCACTAGAGCATAGCTGGAGACTCTTAGGCTAATCTCCAAGCATCCCCACTATCGGAAATCTCAGAGAAACTTGTTAATTCACAGTTAACATTGTTCCTTGATGAGTTTAGCATCCATTTAGCTCTTCATAGCACAGAGTAACCCCTGTTGAGGGATTTTGATGCTGTTGACTATGGTAATTATGTTTATAAGTCGATAAAGTGCAAACAGCTTTTTTTATTTTCACATTTACAGTAGCAGGTAGGCCTCAGTGGCAGCATTCTGAAGTGGTTTTGGTCCTATCTAACTGAGAGCCTTTATGGTAAAAGCAGAGTATTTTTTCTTTTCTTTGAACCTCCTTTATCTAGGGTCCTGTATCTAGAAAGCTTAACCTCTTCTTCTTCTACTATGCACATGAACAGCAAATGTATGGGCCTCCAAGGCGGGTTTTATGCCTGATACATAAAAGCCCTTTTTTCTTTCTTAAGGATATTACGGCTTGGATGGCCCCTAAATGTCCTGAATTTTGAATGAAAAAGTTCTGGGTAGTTCTGTTTGGACGTAGTGGACCATGTCAGACCTACAGTATTCTGTTGATCTACATCTCCATTAATGTACAGTAAGCCAACAGTTGTGAAACTTGGTTTTAAGAAAGAAGGCGATGTCCCACTCGACAGTCAAATAAGGGTCACAGTTGGAAACACTAATCTGTTTTTTCATTTCGTTGTGTTGGGGATCCTCTACTTCCCTCAGAATAAGCAGCTCCTTATGTCAGCAGCTGGTTCAACACGCTGCTGCACACATAATAGAGCACATTACCTGTCCTTGCTTCTATGCACCGGCTACCTGTGCACTTTATGTACTTTGGAGTTTAGATTATAGTCCATCTGGTTCTTTTCTCAGGTCTGCTGATCTCAGTTGTTAGCAGACGCTTAGAGGACACTGGACCTTTTGGCTTTGTTTTACTGTTTGGTATTATCTTTTTATTTACTATAGACTGTTTTGTCATTGTTTATGTTTTCTTTTTCATCTTTGATGTTCAGTGTTTTTTTTAAATACTAAAGCTGGTTTTGAAGCCCTTTGTAAATGATGATGATGATGATGGCATCACTGATTTGACATGTTTTTGACAATCCATAAATCCTTCCTTTTTGTCCCCCATGTTTACTCTCCTGCTGGTTTTCCCTCAGTACTTTTATGCTCATTAAAGTCCCCGTTCATACGAGCTACTCCATCATGCTCATCCTACTTGAACTATAACACATATCAGGCATTAGGTAACAAGGGTAAAACAAAACAGCAGGAACAGATATCCAAATCTAAAATGGAAAATGAAAAGTAAGTAACGTTACTTTTATTCAGTTTTGTTTGAAAGTAGTTTAAGGCAGCCAGCACCAAATAAATAGGTTTTTGTCATAGATTAGCTCGTCTGTTTTCCATTTTTGTTCAAGCCTTTGAGTCGGGTGTCACACAGTGCAGTCCACTATTTTTGTATAAGTAATTGCTGATTATTCATATTTTACCCACATTAGGAGTCTTAACAGTCTTTATTTGCCATAGATTCATCACTAGGTTTTGTCTTCAGTTCTTTTGATTTCTAACAGCAGTTTCCTTAGTTAAACAAAGCCTGAAACCTTATTTAAAGGTAATGCATCAAACTTCACAATCATCTATAATGCTGACCAACATTTATTGCTTTACTGATTAACGTTTTTAGTTGACTAGTTTTGCTGGTGAGGGACCATCCATGTGGGGGGAGCTTTTGCTTAACTCTAGCTGTTATTAGATGGGAAGGAGGCTTCACGCTGGAGTGGTCGCCTCTCCTCAGCGTAAAATAATATATTCAAAAGTCTACTGCAATCATTTCTAAAACCAATCACATGCAATAGTTCAAACTTATTTTAATAAAAATACAAATATTTTTGATTAAATATCCCTTGGCAGGTTGTGTACATTCAGTTTGGAATTTTAGCTCTTTAGAAGGTTTCTGTCACAGTAACTCATGCTCAGCTCAAATGGAAAGTCTTGCAGTTGACCCCCATATATTAGTGAAAATTTCAGTAGAATTTAACTCCAGAATACTTGCGAATTAATGGCCTATGTGCAATTTCTTTTCTAAAATGCTCAAAAGAAAATGCAGCTTGGGAAGCTACAATAACCAGTTAGAATTGGTTTCCATTTCCAAAGCAGTCAATGGAGAAGCAGAATAAATTTTTCCTGCTGCTGATTGGCTTAAAAGCAGAGGAATGTTAGACTGTAGATGTTAACCGCCGTGCATAATAATGCACACTGGAAACTGGTGTATGAACTATTAAAACAGGGAAGTACACTTTTTTTGTCTTCATTTAAACTGATGAATTTCGTTCTACATACCAAGTTTTGGACCGTAGCTCATAGATTATCAGTAGAATAGGGTGAGGTTAGTTTTACCCATCTTGCACCATCCTTAAAAAGTGTTCATCTGTTTAATTTCATTATCACATTGGAAAAGGATGAGTGGACACTTTTTAATCTCCAATTTATCAAACAACCCAAGGAAAACCATTTAAAATCAGGCATATTTACTCTGCCATAAACTGAAAGATTATCTAACTTGATTTGTCACTGAAGCATCAGTTCAAAAACTGCAGCTTTTTGGAGAAACTCATACTAAAGCGTCTTGGTGATCAAAACATCACGAAGGGGTAAAACAGTGCTCTTAAATTAGTTTAACAAAAAAGAAAGTCTGAAATGTCATAATTTTATGAGCTCTGAATCGATATACCAAGGCTTGAAAACACCAGTCTGTGTCAAATGAATTTAACATACATATTTCACATTTTGGTGGAGGTACTGGAGAAATCAAAAATTTCAGAAGGCAACCATTGAAACATTTATGATAGTAGCTCCCTAAAATAAAATTATGCTCTAAACTTCGTCTAGAGCAGAATGTTTAGCAAGAGAACAGTGGGACACATCAAGACAATTCTGCGAAACTGGACCCAGCCATAGTGACTTGTTCAGTCTAAATGAAGCTTGATTCATTACATCTGGCAGATGGAGGACAATGAGACCATCGTGATTTGACCATGTTATGGCCAGCAGACTCATCACCTGCAGGAGAATGACACAATCAGTGAACTAATAGGGGGAACTAATAATTCCTCCTACTGAGATAAGTTTCCTTTCGTTTGTTTGAAATGTAGATGAGTTAGACATTGGTTAATTGTCTTTTAAGAGAGAATCATCTTATTTCTAGTAAAAATGCTTGTCTTGGTTGAATAAACATAATTTGAAATCTACATCTTGCTGTATTAAAAACCTTCGGGCTTGTTGATGTTTTGCTCGGTAAACTTACATCATCTCCTCCACCAGTATCAAAGGTTTTTAATCAATAACAGTTTTAAAGGTTTGTGCAACAAAGTTAATTGAGATGGCTTTCTTTAGTTGTAGAAATCTGAACTCTGGACTACGACTACGATTTTTTAAATGTGGTCATTTGTCCCTAAAACAGACCCAGCCTTCTTTATCAGGTTGTTGAGCCTTTTTAGGTCCCTTGCTCTGAAGCTGCTGCCCCAACAGATGATGGCAGAGGAGATGAGACTCTCAACAACCGACTTATAGAAGATCTGCAACATCTTGCTGCAAACCTTGAATGATTTTAGCTTCCTCAGGAAGTAAGTCGGCTCCATCCCTTCTGTAGACGCCTCACGGTTGCATCTCCAGTCCAGTCTGTTGTCCAGATGAACACTGAGGTATTTGTATTCCTCAATCATCTCTACGTCTACTTCCATGATGAAAATAGGGCTTGATCTGACCCTGTTTCTCCTGAACTCTACAATCATCTCTTTTGTTTTATTCACATTCAAGATGAGATCTGTTTTGTATTATAACTACAAGGATAACTTCTGTACAGTATTTTCTCCTTTATTCCTTTTTATTGTATTTTTATGTAAATATAAATTAATATATGTCTGTCATTCTGCAATTGGAGAGCTTGAAATTGCCATCTGATTGACAATAAAGCTTATTTCTGTTCTAATCCACTCCATTGTTCAAAACAACAGGCACTGAGTGAGTGTTGAACAAAGAAATGATTAAAATCAATCTGGATTTAATTGAATCATTTAATCATAGGTTTGCACAGATTTTCTTTTGCAACTTATCACTGAATCCTCCCACCAGGCACAAGTTGACAAAATTGATTAGTGAAGACCATCTACTTAAAGAACCAACTACAATTATGATCCAACTTCATTCTTGTGACAAAATAAGTAGAGACCACATCAGTTGCCTTGTCACTGCCTCCAGTTATTGATGGTTTCCTTCTTCCCCTTCTCCCCTAACAGCATCCTGTGGGAGCTGCTCTGCCGCAGTTTCACTGCTGGACTATCTGGAGCTTAAAACCAGTGCTGTGAGTGAACTTGGACAGAAAACAGAAATGCAGCTCAAGGTGGAGCAAATGTTCACTTTGTGCGAAAAAGTAATGTGAGATCCTAAGTTATAAAACTAAAATGGGACAAAAAATGTCAAATTAGGTAAAACAGCCCAAAGAAACGTAAAACAAAAGTCGAGATCTGTAGCAAGGACTCGCTTCTGAAGCTCATGAAGTTACCATAACAACTGTTAGACTCAAGAACAGTTTACAGGCACATAAGGGGACCGATGGTGGGGTTATGGGGGTGAATGGGGTTTTCGGGTGGCTTTCCTGCTTAGTCCTGGGCCGTCTCGCTGCTCGACGACATTGAGGATACATGTGATGGGCAATAGCGTTATGTCTGGGTCAGGTTGTTTGGTGCTTCCCAGAAGAAGTACCTCTGTATATAGCGATGCCTGGTGTCTGTCTACCCGGAGCCCACTGTGTTTGGGACTGGGGTTCATGTCATTTCCTTTGTGACATATTTTGCATAACATATGTGGGATCTCATCCAGACTCAGCAAAAACAGGTCCATATCTAGTCTTTCTTTTGATTAAATGGGGTATAAAACTCTTTGCAAATCTGTTTAGTTTTCTAAGTCTTTCTAGTTTTTTTGCACTAAACATAAAGCATAATTGTGTTTATTTCAGTGAGTCATAGGCTGTGGAGAAGCTTTCCTCCTCGAGGCTGGAAGGAAAGCTCTCTTGAGGATTTTGAATTAGAGGTGAAAAACATGCTAAAAGCCTTTATGATTTTTAGCCACTATTTTCTTGAACAGATTGTTGTTCAATATTTACTGGCTTATTTGGTTTCCTTACCTTCCCATGATGGAAGCGTCTCATTTAGGGAAGAAAATTTGTGGTATATTTATAGGCGTGCTGTTTTTAAATGGCTGCATGTTCTATTGGGTAAGAATTGAAATGCTGTTGAGGCCTTACCTTGCCACTTTTGCATGTGCAATGGCTTTTAAAACAATTTATTTAAAAACATAGATACACTCAAATCTATATAGCTTAAAAAAATGTGTGTATTTAAGACGCAATTCAAAAAACCTGCATAATCTCGCTGCAAGAGTATCTGCTTACTTGACCTAATAGATTAATGAATCATTCCGTTGGTCTAAAACAAAGTAGAACTGTCTTAATGCTAGCTGGTATCTATCCTTCTGCTAAAGCTCTAGAGAGGCTACAAAGGATCAGAACAATCTAATATTACAAATGCAAGGTGCACGACCACAGATCAAAGCTATTATACAAAAATGTAAATCGGCGGAAGAACATTGGTGGAATTAAAGGACTAATGTCTCAACAAGTTCTGAAGAAACTCATCCATTCGTTTCTTTTTTGGTCTCATTGATTACAGAAACAGTGTCTTATGAGGTCTGCCAAATAAAATCAATCAGAGAGCTCGTTTGATCCAAAATGCAGCTGTTAATGTTCTCTCTGAGACCAGGAGAGTAGAGAACATCACCCCAGTTCTAAAATCCTGACACTGGCTCCCTGTACTGTAGCTCAGAGAGGTTTATAATGACTTAAAGGCTTTTTCTCCAACATTCATTAAAGAACTGTTGTCAACCTTCAGGATCACTCAGGTCTTCATGTTCCAGTCTACTCTCCATCTCCAGAACCAAAACCAAACATGGAGGAGCAGCATTCTTTTTTTTATGCACCACAAATCCGGAACAAACTCCCAGAAAACTGCAAATCAACTGAAACACTAAAAGCCTTCAAATAATGACTGTACACATATACTTTACATGAAATGTCTGTTTGGAATAAGTATAAAAACAACATAAATCTTAAACAATCCGTTGAAGTATTTGCATTTCTAACAAATAACTGCTGCCAGCTTATTTTATATATTTTTCCGTATTCCCTTCGTTTTACATTTTTCACGGTATGTCAAAAACTGTTGGAAATATTATATTATACATCATAGAAAAATTGCGTTCAAAAAGAGTTGTTGGCACTTTAGAAGCTACTGTAAACCTGCAAGCTTTTTAAAACAAGGCACACAGTCTTTCCAAGGATCTGATGTTTAAGATAGTGTTTCATGGATGCTTCCGATTATTCATTATTTCTAAGGTGGCACAGACTGTTGCTCACTTAAAACTCAGTGTATGCAAACCTAAACACAAGAGATTAGATGTGTGAGAGTCCCTTTGGACTTTTTGGAGTCAAACAGGCCTTTGTGACTTCAAAATATAAAAATCGCAGTGACACACCTCTGGTATCTCTGGAGCCAAATCAATCTATCTTATTCTGGCACAAGTAACAGATAATCATTGGAAGTGTCAACCAGGTGCGATGACTGAAAGACCCAACTTAATTTTCCTGAGGGCCACTTGTCATTGAATGATGGCAGCAGCCCAGCACCTTCAAAACGACAGACGTGAAAGATGTGGTTAGTTTCAGTGGCCTACCGACCGATTCAAGTTTCATTAATTAGATCAAAATATATCAAACATCCAAAAAAGAGAATTTCACTGCTTATTTGCTATGTAAAAGACATTAGAAAGTAACCTGATTCTGCAGTTATCCCAAAGACAAGAGACAACTAAAAACCTTTTGATCAGATTTTATTTTATTTATAATGAAAATTAGTTTTAAGCGGAGTATTACCATAAAGTTAGGATTTCCAGTTTGAATCAAATCATTACTGCTGAACTAAGGAACCGCCTGAGTGGCACAGAGAAAAATGTCAATGTATTGCTTTAAGATTTCACTGTTGCAATTATCTATTATGTGTAAGAAGAACTAAACAGATCAAAGAAAATCCTGTTGTGAAGTTTTAATGAGGGTCAAAAGCTGAAATCCTATTTTGTAATCTAATCTTATCTTTACTAACAAATCCAGACATGATCTTCCCCATTTCCATTTTCTTATCCAAGGATGAAACATGAGAACCAAACAAATTCTTTATAAGATTCTTAGTTATTGGATTAGTACTTTTATTAGTAGCATACACTCCAAACTTTTAGTTACTCTTTTTTTTAAATCATTTTTTCCTGAAGAAGGGTCAGAGCTGTAGAAGCAGAATCAGGCAAACAAACCAAAGGGAAGGCAGAAGGCAGAACACGAGGCAGTTGTTCAGAAATCAGAAAAACTCAGACAGGGGCGAGGCAGAAACGAGGTGAGGATCAGGCAATAAAGCATGGAAGGAACGATGCACATCTATTCACAAAACACTTTAAATAATTTAATACTTGCTCTTTTTATTTCTTGTTTCCAGGCATATTTTCATGCACCTACTACACCGAAACAAATTCCATTTATGTCCAAAAAAACGTACTTAGAAGTGAAAAAATCTCTGATTTCTGATATTATAAAGACACTTGGTTAGAGGGTTGGTTAAATAGAGAAGCACATGGGGAAGTGGGCGTGGTCGATTCAGGTGGAATAGATAAACAGTCGAAATGGGAAGCAGCAGAATCATAAAACTGAAACCAGGAATAAGTTTTAACATAGCTGACCAAAAAGTGCTTCTCTCGCTGAGATAAAGTTTTTCTGTTTTAATGTGTTTTTCTACCTGCTGAGCCTGTTGTGCCATTCGGACGTCAACTGAAAATATGGTAAACGGCATATTTTGTAACTGAGAGTACTTTATTCTGTCAAAAAACATTAGAGATAGAAGCTTTATAAAAAAAAAAAAAAAAACATTTTTGAGGAAGTATTTTCTAAAATAATTTCATCATTTTGTATGTCTCATCCATTTAGAAGCACAAAATTAGCAGATATCTTTGTATTTTTTTGTTTTTGTTTTATGACATCATTTCATAATATTAACTTACATGTTTGGATTCATTATATGTTGTGTTAGTAGTAGTGTTACTCTTACCTGAGTATTATTTTGTGCTATTCTACCCAATTCTGCACATTGAGAACCAAACATGAACAGCTCTGATGAAATGAAGGTTAAGTGTTTTGAAGAGCAGACATGTGGCGTTCACTTCAACAACAAACTATTCATGATTGCTTTACTCAAAAGTTTTGAGAAAGAGGCTCGTCCTGAGACTGGGGTCTGCATCAGTGAGGGGTCCACCTGTGGCCCAAGGGTTGAGCCTTCTGAATTCTGCATTACTCTCAAGACTGAGGTTCATGCTGGGATAAGTCTTTTTTATAAGTCTGTGTCCCAGCATGAGCAGCAATATTGAAAGTTATTTCAAATTCAGAATCTCCAAACGCCTGGGATCTACTAACTTTCATATTTATTTTGGAAGTATGAACTTTTGGTTTTCATGCTGAGCACCAGCTCAGCTGTTTCTGCGGAGTTATGATCGAGTTATAACTACAATTTGGAGAATGTTAGATTCTAAAATGTTTTCAATACAATATTCAATCTGTTATTAAAGGATGGAACAGCCAGTATGTTTTAAACGTCACTCTGCCTTCATGTAAATACATTACTGTATATGAAA
>JAVLVB010000913.1:668195-705483 GCA_032876305.1 Orestias chungarensis
TTCCGATCCTCAATGCTGCTATGTCCGAAGTCCCATATTGTGTTATTCTGTGTCCATATTGTAGATTTTGTGTAGCTCAAATCCTATTTCTCGCATAGTTATTATATTCTTATATTTTATTACATTATTTAAAATTGCTATCAGGGTGTAAACTGGACCGGGGGATTAGAATTTTCGTCCCACCTCATGTACCACATGTAATGTGATGACAAATAAAGATTCCTTAATTCCTTGATTCCTTAATTCCTTGATTCCTTGATTCCCAGTCACAGTGTTTATGATACTGTACATAGTTTAACATACAATGGGGATTTTGATGTGTTATCTACTTTTTCTCAGATGTTGAATGAAACTGTGCAAGACCAGCTAAGCTTTGAAATAAAATAAATAAATAAAACACTCATCTTTTTTAGCCTGTTTGATTATGGCTATTAGTCTTAAGATTGTGTTCAGCAAATATTTATGATGTTTAATAAATTGCATTTAGCCAACATTTTCCAAAACAACACACTTGAAGATTGTTTCCAATGCTCTGAATGAAGAGCTGATTAAAGCTTCCTTACTATGAGTGAGATGTGCTTGTGATCAATGAAAGCCTCACATATAAATAGTAGAAGGATCACACACAATTTTTCAGTTATTTTTACATAACCCCCCCCAAAAAACAGGATGAACAATAAAAAGAATATTTAATTCAGTCTTTTAGGAAATATTCTTTTTTTTTCTTAGTATCTTATTGGTAAACTGCATATAACTCATAAAATCCTAATCAAAACCTTTTAAAAACAGTAATTTGAGGTCAAAAATAAAATGATCTGATCGTGTTTGTACATCCGACGGCAAAGAAATAAATGGGTCAGAGTGAACCTCACTACATGTCAGGTACACTATGTAACTGTTAAACCCTCATAACTAATCCCTATATGAGTCTGAAATAGCTAAGCCAATCACAACAAAAGAAATGCACACAAGCTGTTCTCAGAATGACGGTTATTACATCAGACGGAACCTGGATGTAAGTCGTTCTCATCAAGCAAAAGTGTATAAAACTCGACATCCTGCAGAGCTTTGGTGAATCGTGGCGCCAGCATGTCAGTCAGCTATGGGAGTACCAGGCATTTTGCTCAGCGTGGCGTCTGCACTAGCGAATCCAACAGGCATGAGATTTCACCACTCGGGGCTTATTTTCCGAGAGTGCTGCAGATGGTGTTTGAAACTTTACAGGTTAAAAATGACGCACAGTTGGGTGGTTCTGCTTACCCACTCGTAGATCTGGTACTAGTGCAGTCTGTCCCTGCTGAAGTGTGAACATGCTGGAGAGGAATGTACGCCTTATATGCATCTGTGTGTTTACTTTTAGATGCAATTTAATGAAGGAAACGTTTGCTTGTCGTGAAATATTTCGAAGTCATGTTGATTTAAAGAAATACAGTCAGACTTGGTAAATAAAAAAAAACAAAGACAAAGAATCATTTGTCTTTAGAATAATTACATGCGCTCAGCTAAAATTGACAGATGTTGTTTTTGTTTGAGATTTCTTTTCCTTTTTCTCATCTTACAAACAGCCTAAAAATCATTTCACTTTCTAGACAAGTTTTTTAGTTACACTATAGCATATAAATAAGCTATCCAAAAAAACATTACATATTTTTTTTTGAACACATTAAAAAATGTGTACTTCCTAATACAGAACCCTGATATTTAAGAATTTTTATCCCTCAAGAAAATAACTTATTTTATATTCAAAATGGAAAAAATAATAATATCCATATCAAATTTTTTAGTGACTTGCAAAGATAAGCATCACAGACCAAATATCTATATGACACACATGCACTACTGATGAAAATATTAGAGAAATGACTCAACAATAACTACACTGTGCACATGCTCGGTCTACCATGTTGAAAATGCACTCATACAGCTAGGCCTTCACCCCCAGCCATGAGCCTCACCTAGCCACCATTACACACCACCCATGGGCTACGATTAATTTAAAGGGCTTACTAACTGCAATCATCCAATCAAAGATGACAAGTACGTCAACAATAGGCAGTAACATCTACAAAATTCTCCACAACAAGCAACCTGCTCAACATTAACTTCTCCAAAACCGGACATACAGACTCGGACACCAAGGCTCATTTAATCACCATGGGCAGAGCTTTAAACTCACGGCGCATAAGAAATCACACACGCACACACACCGACTGAGTCAAATAATGATAATTCATGAGCATCATAAAATTAAAACCTAATTTGAAATGCACAATACGCCAAACACCACTACGCACCATTACACACCATTAGGCATATCAAACTCGAGGCACAAAAATCCAACCTCAAACTACTGATATGAGGATGTATAAGGGATCAGCTGACCTATTTAATTAAACTATTTGGGCTTGCATTTTTACACAGTAAACCTCTGCAATTTAACAAATACTGAATGTCCCAGTGTAATATTAATCCTGTGTGAATAATAATCAAGATGGCTCAGAACATGGGCTACCTTATTACATGCAAACCAAGTCCATCTTTGTAAAGTGTGCGATAGCCCGTCATCCAAGGAAAGCGCTGATAATTTCAGTCTTGAAATACCTTTCCACTTTATTTGCCTTTTCTTTTAATTCAACTTCTGGAGTTGGCCTTCCGTATTTAATAATTTGTAGCTTTTCTGTGAAAGCCTGCCTTTAAAAAGGCGAAGCTATTAAGCTAGGCACAACATCACTCTGGTCTTCCGAAAGTTCGCTCTCTAACTCCCTCTCACGGTCTCTTACCGCTCTACATCTGATATTGAAGTTAAGACTTCCAGAAGGTCTACCATCTTTTTTGTTTGTTTCCTGCCCACTCAAAATCAAACCACGACTCGTCAACTCACCCCTCACTCTGAAACTAAGACACACAGCTTGGCCTTCTTCTGGACTCATGAAGTCCAAACCAATCAATGAGCCAGATAACCGTGTCTTGATCGATTCTGACGATTCTGATTGGATAACATGTTTTTCAGGACAGTAGCTCCTTCTTTACTGACGTGAACTTAAGAGTAGATGTACAACAATAGAATGTAGATGAGAGAAAATGTATCAAATGCATTATAAAAAATGAAATTATATTAAACAAAAAAAACTTTTAATTTTCAATTTTTTAAAATAAACAAATAAATTTGATTTTATACTCTTATTGTTTGGTCCGTAAAATTTAAAATTTAGAGAAGGCCTAGAAGGCCTTAAAGGTTCCCCACAGCTGTAAATGTAAATTATTTCAATCGTCTGTTTTTATCTAACAAATGAATTTAAGTAACTTCATATTTTTACTTCTTATATATAATATGTTAGACCATCCTTTTGCAAAGGGTGTGAAAAATTTACAACTGACAGTGCGTACGCAGTTTAATTCAATTCAATTCAGTTCATTTATACAGTGCCAACTTAACAACACGTTAGCCCAAGGCACTTTGCAAGAGAATTCATTACAATCTAATCATACAAACATTTCAGGGTATCATTGTTATCAACAATTACCAATTTAGTTTAGTATTAACATTAGCTTAAAGGGTTTTTCTAGCTAGGGAAACCCACCATTTTGCATTGAGTTTTTCATTCACTCCTCCCGGACCAACGTGCAGAGAAAGTAGATTATAGCTTGTTTGTTGTTGTCTTTGCAGTAATCCCTCATAGAAGGCATGCATGTAGAGATGGTGGAGAGGAAATCTGGCTCAGTATGAGCAGCCATCTGCCATGACTAACTGGGGGTTGGGAAAGAGTTTACTGGGTTATCAAATAGAACTACAGAATTTATCAGGCCAGATAAAACTTATTACTCTATTATTTCAGTATATTTTGCATCTAATTTAGTTTTCTGTCTTTTCAAACCCCAAGTCGGTCATGGCAGATGGCTGCTTGTACTGAGCCTGGTTCTGCTGGAGGTTTCTTCCTGGTAAAGGGGAGTTTTTCCTCTCTACTGTCGCTACATGCATGCTTAGTATGAGGGATTGCTGTAAAGTCAACGACAACACAAGCCATTGTTTCTGCCTGCTGATTCCAGAGGAGTGAATGCTGCAAGTCAATGACTGCATGAATCTGCTGGGGTTCCTTAGACTGGAAACACTCTTCAAATTGATTTTTTATGATGTATCTCTGTTTTAAATTGGCGCTACATAAATAAACTGATTCTTGATTCTTGATAAAACACTAGTGCTCCAGAATAGGGTGGTGTCTAATACTTTACATTTAACTTGGTGAAAATAAAGGCTTGGATGCAGCTGGTCATACACTAAAGCCCTTTCTTGTAGAGCTCTTGGCATTGGTATAGAAAATTGCTTGACCTGAAACATGAAATTTGGAGGACTGTACTGATTAACTAGGTTTGTGATATCAACAGTATGCAATATGAGCCTACCCCTGTGATTTGAAATAGTCTACTACATCATGGTCGAGTTGGTGAGGTTCTTTATCACTTTCACTTTGTTGTAATACAAACAGCAGTTGATAGTAGAATATTTAGTTGTGAGTAATTGGACCTTTTCTGCATGCTGGTTTGTAGAAAGCTTTCCTTGCCAACTGGTTACAACATCTTACAACAGTGCTTTCTATAAACCCCACATGTTGGGTAATGAGACCATCCATCCTAAGTGTCAGTAGATATAAATGCTGTCAAATATCTTTTGACGCATCTGTTCTGGGACAGTCATTAAGTGTTGATTCATTGACTATTGAGTGATTAAGCAACTGCTTGTACCCCAATCACTTAACTTGGTCATTTACCTTTTTTCCCATTGCTGAACTACATATGGAATAACTTTCTTACAGTCAAATAGTTTCTTTCGACATGCTTCAGTTGATATCATTCTTATAAGCCAGTTTATGAAATTATTTCATTTCATTAATGTTTTTAATGCTTGTTTTCTTGCTAGATTAGACAGCACATTAATCCAGTGCTCACTGCTCTTAAAATTGTTTAATTTGTTTAGTGAAGTCTTAATGGCCTTGCTAAAATGTCCCTATCTCTGAGACATGCTTGATAATCTCTAGAGTCACCTGGCCTTAAAGACTGTCATGCTCTATTAAAAGGGTTTGGCTGGAGCGAGGACTGGTTTTTGGGGAAAAAACATTCAATAAATACTAATATCTGAAATAGTTTTATAAGTAAAAGTTTAATTGTTGAGTCCTATAAAAAGGTTTTCGCAGGTCTTTGAAACTGTTTGAGATGTTAATTTTTCCCATTTCTCTTGTCCAACTTGTCAAAGACAAGGGGAGGCTGGTGAAATATGAGCTCTGCAGAGTCCACCGCTGCACAAGAATGATTTATCGCTTGTGCTACATCAAATGTCTTCTGATAAAACACATAAACATTAAGCAGTGATTGTTTTACATTTCGACTATGCATCATCTTTATGTTTTGATTATGAAGATAGAGGAAAAAATACAATGTGAGGTTGCTTGTGTTGTAAGAACAAAGATGAGGAGAGTAGCAAAAGATCTGGACTTCCATCCTCCTACGTGCTGTGATAAATGGGAGCTATGAAGCTTCAGCTGAGGCCATCCATCATGAGCCATGGAGTTAATTAATGTAGTAGGAGGTGAGCCAATGAGGCTCATTTTATATGAGCAAAGAGGAGTTGGTGCCATTGCTTCAGACCCTCAGAAGAACTCCCGCCTGGAAATATAGCTAATAGGACGACTCAGATCAGGACACATGAGGAACAAACATCTTACTGAAAGACTCATGAAAAGCACGACAGATCACTGCAGCTGTAAAAAAACAAAGGTGTCGCTTGCCATGTAATATGATGAGCTATAACTCAACTCCAACTGAGCTTCGGCTGGTTTTCCTAATGAGTTGTAGTTCACCATTTTGTGATTTATTGGAGCGGTCATATTAAACACTCTGTGCCTGTAAATCATCCCAGAGGAAAAGCATGCACCCAAACAAATATGTGATGATGCATTTAGTGATTTATTTTCTTACATACAAGAACATGCATCCTTAGCAGGATAAATGTTAGGGATGAGTTTGAATAAAGAATCATGTTTGATGAAGGTATTAGATATTAAGTCTTTGACAATGAAGCAATGTGAATTTAGGTCTACGATTTTAAGGGCAGTTTTGTTTGTACCATTCATTTTTTGCTATCTCAAACTGTATCCTGCTAGTGTGAAAATGAAGTTTTATTTTTTACTTACCACATGTTTTAATTTCTATCTTTACTTGACATCCTACATGGCGCAGTGTAATGTCCACCTGTTGTAACTATGCCAAAACAAATTCCTTGTATACGCAGTAACGTACTTGGCAATAAGGCTGATTCTGATTCATAGGCAAAGGAAATCAATCAGGCTTCAGACAAATATGAAATCCGACTAAAAGAAATATAATAACCATCAGCTGTAAGTCAAACATATAAAGAGACACTAAGATGCTCGCAGAAGAGTTTCAGTAAACACTGTTTACCAGTTTCAACGCAACATATCTTCTCTGACCTGTATACATGATGATTGTTCACTAAATAACCCCTAATGCCTTTTACTGAAAAGCTTAATTTATTCACCAATTCCATTACTGATTACTGTCATAATAAAGGAGGCCGAATACTTTCCAAATAAGTTTTCATCCGTCCGTCTGTCCATCCACCCATTATCTGTACACCTTTCTCCATCTTACAACGGGAGAGAGGCAGGGGTACACCCTGGACAGGTCACCATGATCTTTGATCATTGTAAAACTTTTTATCTATTTAACAATAAATATCTACTTTAAGTTTATCTGTAAGATAAATACCATATAAAATGCGTTACTGTCTACAGTAAAAACAAAATGTGAAACAGATTAAAGGGTGTGTATGTTCACACACTGGATGGTTTGTACCTGACAAATATTTTCTCAGATGATATTCAGATGAGAATTTTTTTTGTGTCTTATAGAACAATAAGAATTAAAAATCAATTCCAAGCTTGTACCCATGCTGAGGCTTAAGGACTATTACAGCTCCATGTCATGAAAATTGTGTTTGACTACCAAAGTCTAAGACTCTATGTCATTTGTTGCTAATCAACATAAAAGGAACACTTTCCAAAACAGAAAAGTGGTCCGTTACGTTCCTGTTTTATCTCTAACCAAACAGCTGCACTCACTGGTGCGTTTCTGGAAACAGAAGCTAGAGTTACACTGAGGAAGTATGGGTAAAAATAAAGGAAAAAGCGTAACAGTTCAGCATCAGAAACTATCTTCTGTCAATAATTCCAAGCAAGCATGGAGGGAATCCATCTGTATTTTTCAGTATTTTCTCACAAAGCGTTGGAAACTCATTAGTATTAAATCAACTTGACAACTCAGAGAACTTGGTCCAAACATTGTTGAATTGGACAATAATAAATGTTTCTATATTTCATTCAGTGGGTGTTCTCTGTTATAAAGGCAATAAACATTTGTTTAAAGCAGAAAATCTTATCTGTTGTTAAACAAATAAAAAATCTAGCTTTGTCATGGTGAAGAGCGACTCTATTTGTGTGTTACTACTCTCATCTGCAGTATGATCATGAGCTCTGGGTAGAGACCAAAAGAATAGGTTCATATAACAAGTGAGCGAAATCACTCCATCCTTTTGAAAAAAAAATGTGGAAATCCAGGAATAGTGCTCAGAGTAGAGCTACTGTTAAGTGTCCCTCCGGAAAGACAACATGGACACCAGGACACTGTTTTTTTGTCTGGCCTTGGAACACCTACGGATTCCCCCTTTAGAAAGCTGTTGCAGGTGGCTGGAGTCTTTCTGATCAAGTTTCTGCCACGTTACCTAAACCTGGATAAAGAAGAAAGGTATGGATGAATGAGTAGATTGCTAGATTATTGGATAGAGTAAGGATAGATGGATCATTGGCTCAGACTAAAAGTTGAAATTAGTGCTATATAAACTGACGAGACCTCCTTTACTCTTTAGATTTGAACACTTAGTCCTGAGTGACGAAGTTAGTGGGCCCCTGTTAATATTAATCAATATAAATGCTGAAAACATTGTTATGCATCATTGAGGGGTCACTTTAAAAAGGGTGATGTGAGAATGTTTAAGGGAGAACCCTGATATAAGATAGACATAGTTGAAGTCAATGTCCCCCTGAGCAATAATGTACACCATCGAAAGGAGATGGTGGTCATAAAGACATGAGAGGATTGTCGGATGAGGCAGAAAGGGTTGACTTTTTAATGTGACTTTTTTAATAGGAATTGGGGGACAAATATCTACCGTACTTTTGTTAAAGAAGCAACAGCTGGTTGATTGTTGTTCTTTAGCTGTTCACCCGCCTATGCTTACAGATGTGCTCACAGGACCACACTAGCACAAAAGATTGAATTGCATTAGGTAGCAATGCCCAGCAACTAGACAACCAACATATAACTTGATAAGCTGCTTCAACTATCTTCAGGCACTTTAGATATTAATTTCTTATTGTACCTTTACGTTCTTATTCATGTTTATTTAAATTCTATAACAGAAAGTGTCGGCTTAGCTTGGTTCAGCCTAAAGATGACAAAATGAAAAAGATAGAAAAAAATATTTAAATAAACGGCTGCTATACATCAAAAATATTTATCTTCATCTTAACTCACTGCACAGCACAAATTAAGC
Source organism: Orestias chungarensis (assembly GCA_032876305.1). Lineage (NCBI taxonomy): Eukaryota > Metazoa > Chordata > Actinopteri > Cyprinodontiformes > Cyprinodontidae > Orestias > Orestias chungarensis. The sequence goes on from JAVLVB010000913.1 coordinate 676,819, forward strand.
TTTTTATTGGGACATTCATAAAAGTATGATAGATTGATCAAAAGTTTCCTGCAGTGTGTCTGTTTCTGTCAGCAGAGGTGTTTCCTCTTCTTTACTAACCAGACTCTATTAGATCTGCATGTTGTTCCCTAAAAAAGAAATAATTATTTAGAAACTTGGATCAAAAGTCTACATAGGGGCAACTATGTACGAAAACTCCTTGTTATCATCTGCCATCATGATTCCACTGGCATTATAAATGTAGCGTTTACCTCTGAAGCGATCCACAAACCTCACTTTAATGTATTCTCATTTGACAGCAGGCAAAGTGATAAATCTCCCCTCGGACCGTTTTAGACGAGGTAACTGCAGTATGGAGAGACAAAATCCAGAAATGAATAATTCATCTGACGACAAAATAAAAAAATAAAAAAAGGTGCTCCAATTACTGCACATTTGTAGCTTTGCTGTACTCCGTGTTGTTTGCAGTTTCATGTGGGCTTGACGGGGGGAGATGAATGCAAGATCAAAGTTGGCTTTCATGAGTCTCAGGCAGGCTGTCGTTTGGGGTTTTCACTTCAAATGCGGCAGTTATACAGTGTTTGTCACATTCTGCCGTAAAACAATAAGGAACACATTTGTCTGACTGACTGTGGTGGATGCCTGCATACAAACGACCGTGGGAGTGAGAAGCATTAAAATCGGCAGAAGAAATGTTAATGAGGTAAAATTCTAATAAAGCTGTTTACAGAGAAATAAGTACATTTTACTTCTTTTTTCTAAACAATTTAATTAAAATTGTTTCACTTTTAAATATGCGTACTAATGAATAACATCCCTTAATTTGACACTACGCCGTGCAGACGGTTATTTGATCCAGGAAAGTGGGAGGATTTTAATTGGAATGGATGTTTTCACGTTTTATAAGTTCCTTTGGTTGACAGTAAAATCTCAGTAAAAACTCATAAAATATTCCCAGGTGTTCAATTTATGTTCTTTAAAATAGGAAACAAAAACACAGAAAAGTAGCGTCACCAGTCCTGACCCAACACAGCGCTGCGAATAACATTGGTATCAATGCAGAATGCATAGCCTTAACAGATATAAACAGAGACACATTCTGACACAAACAACACTCTCTAATTTGACTTATTTGCACCCCAAACAAAATCCTCCACTCTCCATTCACCCCTTTCTCCGACCCTCTTAAGATGCCAGTTGTGGAAGTGAGGTGGTGTTTCGTGATACTCGTAACAGATATTTTCTTCTCTATCAATACCCTCATCCAGCTTCCTGTTGTCTTCAGCATGTCAGGCACTCAGCACTTAACACTTAGATGTCTAACTTAACACTCATGATACGTAAGAAAAATCTTTCATTTATGCTGAAACTGACAGTGATTGTGACTGTTGTGCGGGTTTTATGGATAGAGCTAAGGGACAGTTTTCTACTCTATTTTTTTGGTAAAACTGTACTGCACATGTCACACTTAGCCTTAATTCAGAAACCTCAGAAAAATTCCCAGATTTTGCGGTGAATTCTGAAGCATTCCGTCCTGTTTTCTGCTAAGAAAACTGTGGAAATATGCAGAAAATTGTGAAAAACGTGTGAATTGCTGTTTCCAAATGTAGGAGAATAAACCTGCTTCTCCTAAATCTAGTAAACAGCAAACATGTATTTCTACGATTTCTACGCTTAGATCCTATTTATGTGGTGGATATGCAGCTTTGTAAGAATTATGCGCACCCCCACATATTGTGCGCCTTTTTCTTGATTTTGTGGTATTTTCTGCAATCATGGAATCACGATTTTCTGGAGGCACTGTTAAGTGGTCAAAGGATAGATAGATAGCCTGTTTGGAAAAATATTTTTAACACTTAGAAATTATTTAAATGGATTTCAATTCCTTTCATACAGACTGTGCAGGATTGAATGTGTTGAATGTCACAGTTGGTTTAAGGGTAAAAGACTGCCTCCATCTGTTAAAAATGGTTCTAAAAATAATCTAAAACAGGAGATTATTTGATGCTCATAGTATATTTCAGAAAAGAAAACCAAAGAGCAGAAACGTTGGAGCTCCAGACAGCAAAGATTGATCTCCTCCATTGAATATTTTCACCTGACAGCCAGGAAACAGATTGTGGATGGAACGGCCTTACAGGTCCTCAGCAGGACATCTATAACAGCTCCTTTTATTAATGTCGTCCAAAATGCTGCAAAGATTCTTGAAGATGTCAGAGCTTCACTTTACAATTCTCGCTCAGATCTTTTTTCTTCTTCTCTTAATTGGCTGTTTACAGAGACGAAGAAAATATTCCACTGCTTATGGCAAACAGATCTGCAAACGATGGCTTTGTTTTCAAATACATATCAGTACAGAAACAATTACTCGAATTTGGCCTTCCTATTCAGCGACCCCCCCACGCACATCACTCCTTAAAAAACAAAGAAAAGTCATGAATATTTATGCATCCTCATTCCTTGACTTGATTGATTTGGATCCCTGCCCAGACATTTAGTACCAAAGCCATTTCCAATCACTTGGTGCATGTGGAACGAAACATGCCGTGAAGAAGCCGGTGTGTAAGAAACAATGAGTAACTAGTAAATACTTTACTTTTATTAAATTAAAGCTGCAGGAACCATTTAAACACTCAACCTTTGTCTCTTATTTTTTGATTGAGTATTTGTTTTAAAGATATGTTTTGTATTTTTGTCTTGAAATGGATATAATTAATTTTTGTTAGAGATGTAAATAACAAACAATCCTATAAAATAATATTTTTTTTGTTCCAACATTATGGTGGGTCAGGGGTCAACCCTTCATCTTCTTAAAAAGCTTGAATATGTAAACCCAGGTACTGTCTGATGGGCCACATGTATTGTCTGTCTTGATTTATAGTTATTCCTGTAATATTTTCTATTATTCTTATTAATGAATACCAAATACAGTTGACCTGTTGATCATCTTTGTTTTCAATCACTTTTTTGTAATTTTATCTGGCCAAGTTTAATTTTACAGTCTGTTCGAAACAGAAGGCCATGCTTGCTGATTACAACTTTCTTTCTTTAACACATTAAGCATAAAAGAATAAATATTGTTTTGAATCCAAAAACAAACAAAAATGAACTCAAAAGGATGAAATATTTACCTGCTTTTTTATACAATAATTGCATGTTTAGGCTTTTAACCTGATACTTACTTAACCTAATAAAGATGTTTTGTTGACCAAAACTGTTTCAGATTGAATGGATTTATTTAAAGGTTTAACATTCAGTTTTTATTTAGGTATTACTGTTTGTTTTGCTGCATACACCAACTGATAAGTGCACTAATAAATGTTACTAATACTGACTGCAATGATGTTTGGAAATCTAAAATCTCTTTCAAAACTTTGGAATAAATAAAAAAGTTTTTTATAAAACAAGCTGGATCTGCAACAGAGAGAAAAGCCTGCAGGAATTCCTCAAGTATGTTTAATCTGCACCATTCTTGAGAAGAATACCTGACCCAGTCCAGTAAGGACCAGCAGCTTTCTCCTGCATAAACATTCCAGTATTCTTTTAAAATAGAGAACTTTTCACACTAACTCTCTGGACACTTCTTACTACTTTAAAGTTTTGTTTTCTCTGGAATAAACTTTAAAATTATAAACTTTATACAGTTTTTTTTCTTCCTGGTTATTTTTAAATAAATTATGCAGAGTTGAACTCAATAATCCTTTAGGCCCATTTTGTAAGATCAACAGATCCTTGCAAAAAGTTGGTGTTGTTTTGGAGAACAGCATGCATCCACAGAAAGGAAGCCTTGAAACTATTTTAAGGTAAGTCAGAAACAACAAAAAGTGGAAAACTTGTTTAAGGGTCTACAAACTTCCCTATTGAGTGCTGTAAATTGGAGCTTGTCAGCTTTGCTTCACTCTGTGAGAACCATCAAATTTGTCAGACCTGAAAACGCAACCCAAAAAATTCGACTGCGAGCTGCAGCAATTAGATAGCAATTTCCTGAGCTTCTGTCTTTTATTCCTGCATCCATTGTTTTATTTTTGACTACAAACAGTTTATATCTCTGAAAAATATAAAATATTTTATATAAATATGTATTGTCTTTTTGTTCTTGAGTAATACTCCAGACAAGACTGACAGTAGCTTTTATCAAACTAGATTTGGAACATTTGTGTTTTTTCCTCTTCAGCTGCTCAAACTGTTTGGAACAATCTACACCAGATGCTAAATCAGTTAATTCATACAAACTAAAATTACAAATGTATTCTCACTCTCACATGTTATTTGCTTTGATTCATTATGTAACTCTAAATAAAATATAGTGAACTATATACATTTGGACTATTGAGTGAAACAAAATATCACAAATTGGTTGCATTGGTTAATACACTTTAAACTTAAAACTTTCTCATATTCATAAAGCTTCATTTGGGTTAACAAATCAGACTTTAAAACAAACGCATGTATATATGACTCTGTGAATAAGGGAATACACCAAAATAGAAGCCCTGCATTTTATTTTTATCTTGGTCATTGTCTGTTGGAATAACAACTGTTGAATTTCTATTTTCCATCTGGAGGTGATCTAAGTCTTGCCAGCAAAGGCCGCATGCATCCGTAGCTGACACCGACAGAAGAAGGTGTTGAGTCTGCAGTATTCTGCTGTTCCTGTGTTTTTGCAGGTAAACTGGGCTGTAAAAACATTTATATGTAATGGACTATAGTAGCAATAGATCATAAGTTTATTATAAGGTAGTACATGTCAGGCTAAACAGTGAAATATCAAGGTTAGAAAAAGCCCAATCCAGACTACAGACGTTCGTGTGAACTAAACAGATATGAGCTAACTCCTGAAAAACACATATAGTGTCACTCAAAGCTGGACAAACATATGAGCTAATTTATGATTAACTTACAATCCATCATTAAGTTTTTACATCAGAACAGCTAAATAGCTTCATAACCTCACAAGTAAAACTAATACTGTAGGACAAATGTAAGAGTTCTGAGATTAAGGTTACTAGCTGGTTTTCCTACAAATGTTGAAGAAACAGACTGATTACAACCAAATGAGCATTCACTAGATTCAAACATAGAGAATGTCAGGAAATGGGGTTGTGGTTGAGTTTTCTGCTGCCTCCAGTCTCAGGTTTACCACCGGAGGGCTCCTTGGAGGCTGACTGACAAACTGGGTGTTCCTGTGTTTCCTCACAGCTGCAGCTCACCAGTTGATCAGCTCTGCAGTATAAATGGAGTGGTCCACCAGTCACTCTTCAACTGGGTGTTAGTTACTTATGGTAACCTCAAGCCTCCTCTGAGCTAACTCCCTGTGTGCATCTTGTTGGCTTTATTGTGATTTCCTTGTTTCCAACCTTGATTTCCAACCCAGGTGGACTTACTCTGGTTTTTAATGATTCCAAAACTTGCAGGACGTAAGAAAATGCAATTTTCATGTGCTTTGGCCCTGGTGCTTTGATGGGATATTGACACTGATGAGGTATGAAGATTATTAAGAAATATAATTTAAGTGGCTGGATAGCTCAATTGGAATGTCACCAGACTTCCAATCCAAAGCTCATGGGTTTGAATCCATCCCAGGGCAAAAAGCACACCACAGCATCCAGTGTGGGTCCTTAGGCAAGACCCTTTGCGCTATTGCCTACCTGGCACCTGCCAATCTCCTATAGGATCAATAAAGTATACATTAAATATTTTCTACATTTTAACAATTTTGGTTAAACAAAAATGACCAGAGTTAAAAAAACAATTGGTTTTTGTACAGATTTTACTTGATTTGTGATGGTTTAGTCTGACGAGTAAAAAAAACAAAAATCATGTGTAGGTTATATTATACATTTAAGATGTTTTCATAACTTTGATTTTTGTATTTGTTTTGTGTCAAAATGTTCATAAATTTTATTTGGTTGTAGTCCCATTACCTACTGGTGTACATGAAAAGATGCCCACTTAGTATTTACTCCCACGACCTTCTATTTTGCTCTTGTTGTACTCTCAGGGTTAAAGAAGCAGCCAAACAGAATAGAAAACAAGATTTTGTAGTCAAAAAACACTTTGCATGCACTGGTGGTTTCCAGCAGACAGCTGCACCGGTCGTTTCAGCCTTCAAATGTTTTACTGCAGTCCCTTCACATCTCCAGCTGTCCTACTCCTGAGCATGGCCAGGTTTTCCCCCTAGGGGGTAAAAAAAAGGTACAAAGGAGGAATTGGTGGACTGTGTTTCAGGGGGAGGGAGGATAATCCTCTCAAAGGAACATAGATGTATCATCAAGGCTCCAGGAAAACTGTTCCCCCTCAGCAGGAATTCTGCTAAAGGGCGATGATGGTGAACTGAAAGACTCTCAATACAGTTTTGAAAGAGTTATACAGATCTTTATATGAAATGACATCTAACAGACTAAAGACACTACAGTGACAGGTGTCGACCATGACTGAGTGGTGGTGCTTTTAACAAAGCGCTTTGTCGTGTAAATATTTTTCCTGGATGTCTTTTGCTGAAAAAATCACCATCAGACAAAATTGTAAAATCAATTTAAATCCCCTGAGTATTAAAATAACTTCTGTTCATTTATTTTTTTTATTCCCTTTCATGGAATGTCTGCCAAATTTGAAAAAGGTGTTGTTGTTTTTTTACCGTAATTAATTTTTTTCAGGCCATAAGAGTAGTTTTAATGATTGCATCAGTAGTCCCAAGCTGGCCTTGTCAGCTTTCTGAAGTGCACTTTATCTCTTTCCTACTGACTGCTCAGTACATTTTATTTAGATACCTTCATTTCATCAACTCTCTAATGCTTATATTTGCCCATGTTGCAGAGGTAAAAGATCTCTTCTCCCTATAACATCCATTGAGTAAAATTCCCCGGCATTTCATGGCAACAAGGGATATACAATTTTTAAGCAAGTTCTGGTCAAGCTTCTGGTTTTCCTACTAGTAACACAAATAATCAAAATGTGGGGCAGACATTTTGTATGGATGAACCGCTTAACTTCTTTTGATATAAAGTATCAGTGACTCTACTTCAAACGGGCTTTATATGATAGATCCCTTGACTCTGTCTTTAAGTTTAGAGCAATGATTTTGACCAGCAACCTTTAGACTAGTTTGAGTGATAAACAAGGGATCTCAATTTCTACTCTTACAGTTTTAGATATAGGGCTGGAAATCTGTTTTCTTATTATTATTGAATAATAATAAGAAAATGGCAAAACAAACTCTAATAGTCCCGCGACAGAGGTGCCCTATAGACCTGCCATCCTGCTTTGGAGCTGTGGGTTGGAGTTAGGCAGCCGTCTGGGGCATCCAAAACATGTCTAAAACTTCAAATTGGATGTGTGTACATTTTGATTTTCTCCAACTGCTCCGGGAGCTGCGTTGACGAGTGTCAATTTCAGCGGTAGTTTCATTTCACCCGAATTAGCAAAAGTGCGGACAAATCTATCTGCCATTATCACTTGCAAGTCTTCCACCCCGTTGGAAAGTTTGTCACTACGTTTCATAGAAGGCGCTCTCTGATTGGTCGATGCTCAAGCAGCCAGCGGCGAAAAGTCCATTCTCCTAACTTGAGCGTTTGTAGCGTTTTGGGCGTCTAGAGGACCAGACGCTCAAAATGCTCCTAATGATCTGGTCTCAACACATAACTCGAGCAACGCTCCGTGAGACTTTTGACGCTCTAAGACACGTATAAGTAGACTTCGCAGGTAAACTGGACACTCTTGATGCTCCAGATGCTTTTGGTGTGAATGCAGCATAAGGTAGAAGGTCCGCAGGGCAGTAGTCTAGGGTCAGGAATCTTATGGGGCCGCATTTTAGCACCAGATTACTCTGTTTTGCAACATGACAGGGTGACCCGGAATTGTAGTCACCACAGTGCAGACATTTAAACATGTACATTTATTGTATGCTGTATTAATAGTAGTTCAACATTACCAAAGATTACTGCAGCTTTTTTGGACGAACTTGCACTTGAGCAGAGTGATCTAAAGGCAATGTGGAGCAGGGATCGTAAGACAGAGCATAACTCACTGATGGCTGGTTCGGGCAAATTAACCCAATGTCTTGGATTGACTTGGGAGGACGGAAGCAAGGGACACTTGCTATTCTCAGACTAAGACTTTCAAATAATCTGGGCCTGTCTGTCTGCCAGAGGGCCATGTATGAATCCCCGTAAACAGGTGGGGAGAGAGAGACCTGATTAGGTGCAGGAAGAAGAGATCCAGTGAAGAGGATCGTTCAATCAACATGCAAAGTGTGACGTAAAACAAGGACAGGCCAGAATCATAAGACCTAAAGGTCCTGCCTCTATGTTATTTCGTTCTCCGCAGTTAAACATAGGCTTACTCTGCTAATCCCTTGTCTCTGTGCCTTTTAAACATACTGTACTCTGTTGTCCGTTTTTCTTTGAATGATGGTTTGGTTGTGATAAATACCTAAATAAGACTTGGAGATGTGATTAACACCAGCTGGGCAACACCTAACACCTAACTTCTGCACCTTTAATTAGATTCAGTGAACAATTTCCAGCGTCTTGTCTTTGCAAAACACACACAGCTTGGCTATTAAATCTTCCTCGTGGACAAATGGCTTTGCCTGAATCTGTCATCCCAGACTGCTGGACTAGTCCCAGAGTCTGGATGAATAACATGCCTGAGGCAACAATGTAGAGGGACTGTTCCAAGAAACAATGTTGCAATGTGTGCTGCTAACTACAGATGATGAACTGGAAACCAAAATGGCCCCAAATTGTAACAGTAACATATATCCAGATTTGCTCTGGCAGCAAAAACCAGCTTGCATTTAGTGTTGAAGTATAATAAAAACTAAACCGGGCTGAGTGATTTGCTGTGTGGTAGTTTTTTTCTGCTAAAGAGTCGAGTTTATAATCACTTAAAATGGCTACTCAAAAATTAAGTGTAAATGTTTGATACGTTTGAACAAAAATGAATAAAGAATTAAAAACTTTTAAATACTTTACAACCACATACTTCACTCTATCTTATTAGATGCTAATTGTACTTGATGGTACTCATACTTGTATTTATAAATACAATTAATTTAAAATTGAGTAAAATGTATTTGCATCTTTTAAAAAACAGTAAATCAAGGTTGCTTATAGTGCTTTAAGCTGAGATGCTGATACACAGAACCTGTAGCATACTGCACATATAATGTATTGTAACGAACTTGTGGTACTACATTAAGGGCTCTTGTGAATTAGAGAGACACATGAGCAACACAAAAATAAAATATTAATCATTCTTATTTACTGTAAATTTTGGATTTTCTTGTAAAAAAGTGAATTTATCTAGAAACTGAAGTGTTACTTAAATGTATTGGGACCGCTGTGGTGGCCCTAATGCAGTATGAAGGTAATGTACACACTACGGCGTCCATTTATTCAGTCAAGCAAAAAAAAAAAATATGCGGGATAAGGATAAGTTTCCAATAATGATCAAACTGAGAATGTTTGGATTTTTTACTGTTTTAACATAGAAACTGCATAATAACATTTGTTCAAACTAAGCTATAAAAAGTATCTGTACCCATTGGTTTGTCTGTGCGATGTTCACATGGTCTCCATAAGTTTATCCGTGAGCTAAGTAAGTACATGGATAAATATGTGGGCAAATAGCTGTTTTTCATAACTCACTTAAATTTTAATGCATTCATTTGTTCTTAAAATAATCCAAATAGTTTCTAATATGTTTTATTTTAGAATAAAATGTAACAAAAAAATCATAGACACTTTAAAACATTTATTTGTTTGTCATCTTTGTTGGAACTGCTCCTAATGAGGTTTGAACGAACACCTTGGTTGTGAAATTTTGTAAACAGCCTTTATGGTTTAGTGCAATAATTTTTTTTCTCGATTTATTAACTCCTGGGAACTAGTCGTGAAGGTCTTCATTGTTTAGTACAATTTCTTATTGCCTGCAGGAGTGCAGCAATCCCCCCCACCCTGAGTTTCTGTCAAAAACCAGCAGGATGTTCTGTTTTTTTTTATCTTTCTCAATGACTTTTAAAGCACGTTAGTGACCATTTTAGCAGCTAATAATAAAAACATTGTCATTTAATGTTGATTGGGAATTTATTCATATGGATCAGGTTTTGGGGATTAACTGAATATTTTTCTTCTTTCTCTAAATTATTGGGCTCCAAGGAGGCGATATTTGTAGGCGACCACTTAATATTGAATTTTTATTTTGTGAAGGCTGGATCGTGCTAACATCTGCTTATGCATCAGGGTTATTAGGAGTATTTCAGTAATGGCATGTTAATAGAGGTTGATGAAGTGACCTGAAATCCACAGTCATTTAGTGCAAGTGTTGAGCTAATTTGGGGCAAAATATCCAGTAAGATATTTCACTGATGGTGGTTTGTGTGCTCCTGTAACAACACCAAGTAGCTAATATTCCTGAAATATTTTGAATTCAGCACAATGAGCATTTTTAAACTCCCACAAATGCAATGAAAATGATGGGGAAGTGGCTTCAATGCCAAAATGCTGGGATGTGGTCTGCAGGTAATACTGGCCATACAAATGACTGCACCAAAACATTTGCTTCCTTCACTGAACTAAAACTGCTCTGACATGTTCAGGTTTGTCGCTCATATTTATTTCATTGTGTATCAGCAAAAGTTATTTGATGTGGGTGGTACCTGTTAAAATGCTGCCATTTATCCTCATCTTAACAAATCACCTTGTGTAAAATCTGAGGTGCTGGATTGATGAAACAGGAATGTGAATGCTGACCCAGCAGCATGGCCCAAGCACAAACATAAATGAAAAATTCCTGTCTTTATCAGAGAAGTCTCTCAGACGAGTCAGAAATTAAATATTTTTTTGTACTCTGTAAATTAGTTTTTAACAGGATGAATCTGTAAGAATTTGTTGGATCAAAATGCTAATAATATATATATATTGTTTTTCCTGCTTGCTTTTTAGTGCCACATTAGCGGTAAGATTAAATAGAATGGTTGTTGTTGGTCAGGCACAAAAAATCTGGCTTTAGGGCTAGATGCTGATCCCCCCTTAGATCCCCTCCTGAGGTTTTTCCATGTTTGCTTACCAGTGACATCTGAGACCTGTGACATCCTCCCATGTGGAAAAATGTGGCTTTGAGGGTGATTAGTCTCTCTAAATTGTCCTTATGTATGAGGGTTGTCTATCTTTTGTGTCTGTGCTACCTCTGGATCACAATCTTCACTACAGCTACACTCATTGCTATAAAGTATGTACTGTAAGTTGAACACTCAATTATTAAGATGTAGTTTTGATATTAAAAAATCTGCTTGCCCAAACTCCCCTGAAAAGCTCCTGCAGATACTTCCTCCAAGCATTCAATTCAAGTTAAATTCAGTGTAGTTTATATAGACACAATTCCCAACACATACCATTTGAAGGCATTTGACTGGATAATTAGTTTTAATCCAATCATGCTTACATTGCAGTTAGTAGTTATGAACAATTAATCAAGCCAGTCTATAAGATTAGCTCAAAGGTTTTCAATTAAAGTACACCTAGCAGATTGCATCAAGCCATTTACGTGCACCATTCACTCCTCCTGCTCCAGCAAAGAAAGTTGTTTATAGCTTCTGTTTGTCTACGGCTGTACAGCAATCCTCCTTGCTTAGTATCATCAGCCATTTGCTATGACCAACTGGGTGTTTGAAAAAACAGAAAACACAAAAAGAACATGATAAAACTGATGTAGGTGTACTTTCCGTGTAAAAAGTAATGGGTGATTGAGCCAGACCAAATATAGCTTATATGGAGAGAAAAACATTGACAAAAAGATAAAGTTATCAGCTTTAGAAGTAACTGATCAAAACTGGATAGAAAAAAAGTAGAAGACTAAGGAAAGCCTCTGTGAGACTTTATAACCAGAACCGCTTCAAAGAAACGTAACTATAAAATCTCTGATTTGTTATTTGTTCATGCTTTGTACATTAGTATTGCTTTTTATGCACATACATCTATCCACATCTTGCTGTCTTTCAGTCATCCTTCTCAGCCGCACTTTCCTTTTAATGTCATCATGCATTTTAACTTACTGCTGTCTCCCTTAAATTTCCTCACTGTGGGACAATATAAATATTTCTGTTCTATTTCCAACACATCAACATTGAATCCTTGCAATGACGCGTTAAGGTATTCGTCCCTATATGCGTCTTTAAGTGTACATGTTTTAGCACTATTCATTTGTTTGTGTTTTATCTCAGGTGGAGGAGTTTGACCTAAATGTGTCTGTAGCAAGTCAAACAGCAAACAGGACATGTTGTTGCTGTGTAGAAGTGAAATGTCAGACAAAATTGAATTGAAAAGCTACTTCAGTTATAAAACCACATTTAAAAAGAAGGAAGCTGGTGCTGAGGCCTGAGGACAAGACAAGCATGACACAGGAACCAGCAGGAGCAACCCTCTGGGACACCAACATCCACACTGAACTTCATGGTAATTGTAATGGTTGTGAGACAAAGGCGAATAGGATGAAGACCATTTCAGTAGCTGTTCATGGATTGATTTGGGTTTAAGCAGCGCTTTTATCTGAAAGACCTTTTTAGTAATTATTTCATCAGCTCACTGAGCCCCAGTGGGATACGTTTTGTTCCTAGTCTGACAGAAAATCAAGCATCACCGACCTTTAAGCCGATATTTATTCTTTGCCAAATTGCGGTCATGGTGTTTAAGGTGCATTAGCTCTGTTGCTTGGTGTCAATTTGAGTGGCCATAAATCACCAACAAAGAATGTTGAACTGGTGTTCACTCTCAGTCACATGGGTATGACAACTGTTGTTGCTTTGTTTCTGAACAGCAGGCTGCAGATTTTCCTCACAGGTCTCCTGGTATTTCCGAGGAACAAAAGCGGCTCTTAATGAGATGTAATTTAGTTTCTGTTCAAAGTGAAGTGGTCTGATGCTACCTGACGAGTCCTTTATAATTCAGAGCCACTGATGTCTCCAAACCTTTATTAAACTATTCAACAGAGCCAAATTTGAAGGAAAAAAATCTCTCCATTTGGCAACCAAATGGAAGCACTCAGGCTCAGTGAAGCAGAATGCACCAAGGACAAGCACCAATTTCCTAAAGAGTGAAGGAATGGTCCAGGTTGTCTTTTTATAGATGAGATTCCAGATGCCTGATTGGAGATGGATGCCTTTCATTCAATTCATTCTTTCATGTAATATCGTCGCACACGGCATCTGTACTCCTCTCACAGAATTTATTCATGTAAATCATTTTCATAGAAAGCAAATCAACAACTTTGGAAGAAAGAATTTCAAAGGCATAAAACAGCCCGTACACAAGTTGCATCGGCTAGATTTTAATTTGGAAAAAGAAAAGGAAACTTTTTGTAAAAACCACTAAACAAAAAGGAAATAATCAGTTTTTCCTACTTGGAGTTGAAAGGCCAACATTAATGAGATTTAGTTTTATTCTTAATGACAAAGGCAGAGGTTTTCCAGGGTACTGCTACTTTTATTTATTTTTCATTTAGTTATGTAAATATCCTTTAATCAAATGGGCAGAAAGAACATAGAAACGATAAAAAAAAGTCTTAAGGCTGGAAATCAAACTCTGACTGTGCTGTGGTCTGTTAGCATCCATAAAAAGGGCGCCCGATGAATGGCTACACAATACATGTTGCTTCTTAACAGAGATAACAATCGCAATTCGTTTGTTAAAACAATAGGCAATCTATTAAAAGGTATGATGGCATAAAATAAAACAGCTCACTCCAGAGTTTATATTTAATATTAGAAACTTAACTGTATTAGAAATAAAAAAAACTTGTGTTGTCTTCAAGTTGTTTAAGGTCTGTTGGAGCCATGGTTAATAATAAAACTTTGTAGAGAAAGAAGAGTAACTACCAGAGGAACCAATTACTACAGACTACGGTCCTTTGAAGGACTGTTTATCAACTATTGTTGGCTCCCTTTAATTTGCGTATTAGACAAGCCGCTAGGTGGACATTGTAGTAACAGCTCTCTATTACATCCTTTAGAGTCTGAATCTGCCTATAGACAGGTGGTTGATGTTGTCTTTTGGAACAGTCAGAACAAGCTGGGACTCAAAACAGTAAAACAGTGGAGATGACCTCATCAGGAGCCCGCCAGCCATGGCAGCACTTACTCTCTTGAAAAAAATCTGTGATGACTGTGGAGTCCTACAAGGTCCTAGGCACAATGATCTTCAAGGACCTGAAACAGTAACATCAACTCCATCATCATGACAGCTTAACACAGGATAACTTCCTATGCCTGTGTGCACGTCTCCAGAACCAGAAAGCATGCAGAGAAAATGCCCACTGACCCTTCTCACCCAGGTCACCATGTGTTTGGACTCCATTCATCAGGCCAGTGGATCAGGTACGTGAAGACCTGAAAGTTCAGGCGACAAAGAACCTTTCCAAATGCCATTATGCTCAAACAATTGAACACTGCTGTACTGTTAATTAGGGTTGGGTTGATGTATCAAATACACTCGATGTATTGCAAGTTTTAAAACCGATGATGGTAAAAAGGGCTTAGTCGCAACCATCGAGTGTAAATAAATATTGAAATATTAAGCAACCACTATACATTGAGTTTTGTTTATCCCATACACTAAAAAAGCATCACTCCCCCTTCCCTACCTGAAAACATTCAGCACGGCGCATGAGAACAGAGACCCTGAGCAATAAACAAATAGTGCGAGAATAGCTGGAGTCCCACAAACTAGTTCCAAAGAGAAACAGCACCAAAGTAGTAGTTTAGAGTTTATATGGAGGATTTTGAAAAGAAAAGCAGTAATTTGTGTCGTAAAACCATTGCCATTGAATGTAGCTGTTCAACAAGTTTGTTTCACCACCTAAGAAGTCACCCGCTGCAAACTTTGTTGTAAACTCTGTATTTTACTGTTCCTTGGTTTACATAGAATTTAAACTGATTACTACCTTGGTACGATTGCATTTGATTTACTGTTAAATAAACCTCAAGATAAATTATATGATTGATATATTAATTTATTATTATAGTTTTCTTACCTCCAGAAAATGTGGTAGTGTGTTTTTATTCTTTTTATTTGTGTTATGAATCTCCAACTGGTTTGTTGTTAAAAATGATCATCATATGAAAATTGATTAGGGAAACTCTGGTAGCTTTGACTATTCTTGGTTACGTAATTTTATATTCAAACTTTAAACTATATTTTTTTAAATTTAAAATCAACATGTTTGTTTTTGTACAAATTTCCTTTTTATTTTAAATGTATAAACAACTAACCTTTCCCTTTTAAAATTATTTTTCATGTGGATTCTTGCATGGTGTAATATTTTTTGCTGCTGAAGTCTGGTTTATTAAAAGTGTTGTGTTGACCACAAAAAGAGTTTATTAGTTTGAAAAAAATCATTTATGTGAAACTGATGGGTATAATAAAATATTTACATTCATTCAGATTCTGCCTTCAGATAAAAAAAACACGAATGTCCACGGGCCCTTTAAAAAAAATTATATAAACTAAAATTGGGGGTTATTTAAAAATATCGCAATGTCTATTTTGTATCACGACATACATAAAAAATTATATCGCAATGTGGAAGTTACCTCATATCACCCAGCTCTACTGTTAACGGTTAGTTCAATTGCACATCAAAACTGCCTTTTCAATTTGTGTAATTAGCATACGCAGATTGTTTTGTTTTTACATTACTTCCAGTTCTTCTTCTTTAAAATAATTTTAGATAAAAACTTCTGTGTTTGGATGTGAACAGCCAGGTGGAAGGACCCCCACAGCAGTGCAGCTAGCTGAGAGGTCTGCACAGAAAATGACTTCAGACAGTCTCCATATGGGGCGTTATAGATCGTGAAATTGAAAATGAAATCACAGATGCCGTCGCGTTACATCTGGGGGATCAAAATTCAACAAAGAGTCTTGAAGTGTCAGGATGTGGCAACACATCTGCCACAAATTTTTTTGCTGAGGAGAGACACCTTGTGACAGCTTTACTCGGTGCATCGTCCTCATTTTTATGCCGACTGAATACATCATATTTTAGATGTCACTCAAACATGAAGACATGGGTGCTATCCAGCTGGCTGCAGCAGTAGTGTGAAGTGTGTGATAATCAGGGTGAACAGTGTGATTATCTTCCTTATGAAGTACTTTATGATTAAAAACTTTAATAAGTTTCAATCCATTTAGGCCTCTTAAAAGCAATCAAACTTGGTAAATGCTTCAGAATCCCTCGTACTTATCTTTTAATGGGTTATTTTAATGGCTTGTGCTAATCCAAATATCTAAATTATTATCAAGATGCTGCTATCATGTTGATGTTAGACTCTGATACATCTGCCTTATCTGTATCTACAACCAAACTGAACTTCTTAATTGGCCTCTTTGACCTTCAGTAACTTCATACGGGTTTACTCTAAAAGTTTTCCCACTGAAACAAATGATTTTAAACAAAATTTTGCAGTTGTTTCACATCTTAATCATGCTTTTTTAATCTTGTTTGGACTACTGCAACAGTTTGTTCTCTTACTTAAACAAGAACAAACTTAAACAAGAAGGATCTGTATCCTGTTTTTCGTTTTTTGTAAATTTAAGACCAGAAAAAACAAGTGAGGGCTGCAGGCAGGCCTCTACTCTTATTTCTTGCTGTTGGGACATGTTTTAAGTATGGGACTCTGAACCGTTGTCTGAATGGATGGACATCCCTACAAAAAATGATATGTTAAAGTTAGCAGCCCCAAACCAATACGAAGATTCAACCATTTACCATCACAGAGCCCTGGATGGTACTGGATGCTAACTGTATACTTCAAATGGAAGCCCTTGATGTGGCAGACTTCAGACCCAATCCAAATGCTTGAACAGTTCTACAACAGAACTGCTTGCTAGGAACGGTCCTAGCTTTGTCCTAATGGTCTGTCAAAAGTGGGTAACACTTTCTTACATCTCAATGCACATCAGTCCTTCGTCCCAAATAACATTAGTGCCTTCTATAAAAAAATAAAACCTGTCTACAGTACTGGGTGCAGCATTGCAGCCCATATTTCAGCTGTCACTGGATACACACACTGTCCCTAAAGCCCGGAAGACATCATACATAATCCTACTTGCAAAGAAAATCTGTCCCAAATATTGTAGTGACCTTAAACCTGTAGCAGAAACTAATTAAGTCACTTAAAAAAAGCATTCCCATCAGTTAGTCTAGTAAAAAAATGACCCTTACCAGTTTGCATACAAACACAAGAGGGACACAGAAGATGTTGTGGGCATCCTCCATGCACCTTGTGTCTCAGGGTTTGAGTTTTTTCTAGGTTGTGCACTGGAGGTCGCCAGAGCTCCAGTCTGGCTGGAGCGTTGGCCTCACCTGTGCAGCTCTGCACAGGTGCTCTGCATCACCTTGATCAGCTGACAAGTACATAAGGAGCGGTGGATCTACTTCTCATCGCCTGAGTGTTAAGCAGCTACCGGATCATCTCTAGTGCCAAAAACTCACCTTCTCCGTTGCTTTCATCTTCATCTGTTTTGGTCACTGCTCCTCATGCTCAGCTCGATCTGCCCACTCCAGCAATAACCATCTCTCAGCCGCAAACCTCCTGGAAAACCAAACCACCGACAGTTTCCTGTATCTCAAGCCCTCTCCGTCCTCCTGCCGTCCCCATCTTCAGCCCAAGTAAGTCTGCCTCAGCTCACCAGCTCCGTCTCCACTCCAGAAGCCGCCCGGTCTCCTGCTTCGTTCCAGCCGTTCCCCTGCCACTGCCTTGCCATTTCCCTGCCAGACCCACTTCTGGACATACACACCACAATTCATTCAATAAACTTTACATTACTTTAACCTCTGAGAGTTCTCCGTTTATGTGGGTCAGAAGACTGAAATTTATGACATTTTGACAAAATAACTAAAAGAACCTAGTAAAAATTAATAAGCAAGAGTAATGTTTGTTGTCTTTACCACATATTTAACAGAGTAAAAAATATAGTATCGCTTTAAAAATGCGTGCCCTTGGGGTCAGCTTTAACCTCATTTAGACGACTGCTTGTTAAAGTAAACCACACCTAACCTCCCCTGTCTTGAATAACATCTACATTGATGATTGCATTATAAGGTCACTTAATCATCATGTAAATACATTTTCAGATAACACTGATTGGTGGCTCTACTAACAGGAATGGAACTATGACGTTTGTGACATGACAGTGTAAGGAGCCTGTTGGAGTGGGGCAAGCAAACCCATAATTAATCTGTCCCTCTTTTCTCTCTCTCTCTGTGTTTTTCCTCAGCCTGAGTCTCATCATCATCACTTACACATGTTTTTAGTCATCCTGTCATCTTCTCCACTGCTCCACCTCCTGCTCCTTAGTATTAAAGCCTGGTTCAATCATTCACTGACCACGCGATCGTACGTTACCTTACCTCTCCTAGTTGCTTTGTTCTCCGGATTCCAGTCCTCAACACTCCCCCTATAAGTCCCCCCTGCTGCTGGCCTGGTTCTCTGTCGCTGGTGTCTATCTCCCATTTCGTGTCCTCCAGTTTCTTCCATTAGTTTATTTCTTGTGTTGTTTTTTTCATCGTAGTTTCTGGTTTTTCTCGCGCCCCTTGTTGTTGTTGTTTATTAGTTCATTCTTTATTATCTTTTATTTTTTCGTCTGCGTTTTTCTTCGGTTTGTTTTCCTCCCCCGTGCCGCATTGTTTGTCAGTTCGTGTTCTGTTCATTATTCCTTCTGACAATAAATTATATTTCTTTCTTGCAATCCACCTCTGCTCGAGTCATATTTACCTTTCATTACATCTTTTTTCAAATTATTATGATTAATGTGTGTGATGTATTGTTATGTGTTACTTTAAGGGAATGTATCTGACAGATTATGTAAACCAAATTTCCAATAAAGCTGTATCTTTTATCTTATCTTGACTTCTACTTGTGTACAACCATCATAACCAAGAGGAGCTGAGTCAAATCACACTAAGCATGTAATACTGGTAAAACAGCCATAATTACATTTTTAAGGTTCTGTGTCGACTGGTTACGGACAATGGCGTTGAAATTTCACCCCAAATTAGCTTTTGATTTCTTGCTGCAGTAATAGAGGTTTGTTTTCAGAAACATTGAAACTTGTAAAAGTTTCGGACAATAATTGAAACTGTAGTACTTGGTTTTGAGTGGGATGCTGTGAATTATCCGAGTGTTTTATTCAGAAATGCCTTCCTTAAAAGAAGGCTCTGATTGAGATCCTCTTACACTGGATGAAGTGTCTAAAGATTGCTGTCATCTATGCACCAGAAACCAAAGAACCTTTATTTCAATGTGTAACCCAGCATTTTCTGCTTTTAGCTGAGAAGTTGGTGCAGTCTAAACAAAACAGTGGAGTTTTGTGGAGGCATGAATTAAAGCTGTCACGTAACCTCCTATGTTATATCTTCAACAGTATGTTTACATCGCTATTTATCTTTTTCGTCAACCTGTCTGTTAAAAAAAAAATCATTATATTGGTGCCACAACCTTAAACATTTCACTCAAAGGTTATGGGCAAACTGTATGACTTAGCGCTATCTACGTGCTATTTAATAGGTTTCAGATTTGCAGGTGAAACTCAACGTTTTCTGCACATTGTAAGACAGCTACATCTCGTGGGTGAGTACAAACACTGTCCCACAGCAAAAGAGGTCTCTTGAAATTCTCAGACAAGCAGAATCAGGAATCAATAGTTTCTTTGCCCCGTTTAAGCGATCCAGTTTTAACGTCATAAGCCCCAGGATCTCTGCTAATCATTAGTGAGAGCAACGAAGCAGCCCCTCCTCTTCTCCACAATTCTGTCCAGCTGGTGCCGAAACCTTGCACATGAAGCAGAACGACTCACAGGGGAGGGATTATACAGCCTCAATTTTAAGCTCAATAGCTCAAATTTGCAATATCAACGTTAGCAGGATCTTGACAAGTCTTGCTTGGCTAGTGCTCTCTGCTGAAAAAGAAAAAAAACTGCTGGTCTCTCAAGCCTGCTTAATCAAGACTGATTAATCAACCAAACAAGTAGGTTCGTGGCCATGTTCAGGGCAGGATTTTAAGTGAAAAAAAGACAAATAGTGAAACATGGGTCTTGAAACGAGCAGGTAGTTACAGGGAACTTCGAACTTCAAAAACTTGACATATGATAACTGGCGGTCCGGCTGCTGGTATGCTAGGAAAAGCTGTGCTGATGCTCAGAGTCACAGACATGTTTTCCCACCTTGACGTGTTGCTTCCTTTCAAACAGGATGTCAGCACAGTCAGCTGGGAGAGCCTGTCCTTTGGCAGAGCCGGGATGATGATGTTAAAGGTTGAGCTGAAATCCAATAAAAGAATCCTGGCATAGGTTCCTGTGGAGTTCAGGTGCTGGAGGATGTACTGAAAGGCCAGGCTGAATCCATCATCCATAGACCTGTTAGCTCTGGAGGCAAATTGAAGGGGTTCCAGGAGGGGGTCAGTGATGAGTTCAGGTGTGAGAGCACAAGGCACTGAAATGACTTCATAACCCCAGAGGTCAGGGAAACTGGTCTGAGGTTATTAAGGTATGTGGTTCTTTGCTTCTTGGTTACAGGAATTATGGTTGATGTCTTGGAGCAGGCTCAAATATGACATGTCTCCAGTGAGGTGTTGAAAATGTCTGTGAACACTAGAGACAGCTGATCAGTGCTTCAAGCTGGCTGGTAAGACAGAATCTGGTCTAGCAGCTTTCCAGGGGTTCTGCATTATGAAGAGTTGGTTGATGTACCTTTGATTGACATAAAGTGGCATCATATAGGTAGAGGTGATGATGGAGGTGTGGGTGATGATTTGTTTTCTGGCTGGAGTAGTTGGGAGGTTTCATGGGGGGTTGTTGCAGGACTGTCCACGTCTCTTAAAGCAGCAATAGAAATCATTCAGGTCATTGGCCATGCATAGGTCATTAATCTAGTGGTGGGAGGGGGGATAGTTGGCTTTAGTATTGTAATTAGTGATCTGCTCGAGCCCTTTCCAGATAAACACAGATTCACAAGATGAGAACTGCTGTTGGAGCTTCTTAAAGTACTGCCTTTTAGTTTCCTTAACTGCATTGCTAAACTTGTACTTTGCAGCTCTGTAGCTGTCTTTGTTCCCACTCCTGAAGGCCTCTTCCTTATCCAACCTTAACCTTCTGAGTTTGGCTGATGGTGGTGTAGTAATGATCCAGAATGTTGTCCACTCTGATCGCACATTATATTAAGTGTCTATATTTAGGTAGTTTGTGTTTGAGGTTAACTTTGTCAAGGTCACCAGCGACATGACTAAGTAGTCCAGATTGGTCTGCTCCAAGAGCAGAATCTGGTCAGTGAGTTTGCACTGTGCGCCTGCACTTCGGTGCTCGGTGGGATGTAAACACTCACCAGGATGAATGAAGCAAGCTCATTGAGGCAATAAAAAGGTTTGTAGTTAAAAATTAAAGATTTCAGGTTAGGTTAAGCATGCTGCTGGGTCAATGTCACATTGTTACACCAACCGCTTTTAGGTACAAACAAATTCCTTTACTTTTAGCTTTGCTGGAAAGATCCATGTGTCTGTCCACTCTGTAGATGTTGAATCCTGGCAGCTGCAGGGCAGTGTATGGTGCTAATCTACAGCGCCACTTCGTGAAGCAAATAACTGCTGATGCCCGAAGGTCCCTGTTTTTCCCCAACAGCAGCTGTAGTTCATCAATTATCTTTTGCAGTGAGAGCACAGTGGAAAGAAATATTTTGGGTAGCGATGTTTGTAGTCCGCGCAGGTGGAGATCAACCAGCACTCCGGCCCGTTTCACCCAACATTGAGTTTACTGCGTGAGCAAATGTGAGCTTACCTTTCACCAAAATGTACAAAATGTCCAGTGTTGGAAGCAATATTGTCGAGTATAAATCCATTTGTGTGGTAGCCTTGATATACATGAGCTCTTCTCTGGTTAAAGAGCTCATGGGCACCATCAAGAAACCAGTTTTAAAGCAAAAAACAAACAAAACAATAACATGCACCAACACACCGAGCTAGCCATCTGCATCACAACAAGAGTCCTCTGATCAGACAATAAACGTTCTTGGAGCAAAACAAAACCAAAGATTTCAAATATCTACCCTGCAAAAGTCTACCTAAAGCTTGTCCTTGCAGGGTCAAGTTGCTGCATCACTTCACACACCTCTTTGAATCCAAAGCAGATTTGGAAGAAGCTAGTTATTAAACGTTTATCATGTTGTTTAGCTAAAACACTAAACATGCAGTTAGCTGAAACGAGTCACAAAGTTTTTGAAAAGCAGAAATTTTAATTTACATGTTCTGCTCTAAGTGTTGTTTGCACACATGTTTATGATTGTCTATACGGTTTCACACTATGTAGCGCAGAATTTAAATCAGCACATATATTGTCATTGCTGATTTAACTTTTCTGCTGTTGAGATCAAATTGTTCATTCTCTCAAACAGAGTACGGCATGCAGAGTTTACCTGATTTTCACATCAAGCTTTCTGCGTCGCTATTTTTCTAAGACTAGGCCCTCCTCCCGACGTGCAAGTCTATCTGTAACCTGCACTGAGTGTTGGAGTATGTGTTCGGGATTCTAAAAGACCCACAATATGTTGTTGCTGGCTGCCAAGGTGAAATGGAGATACAAGGGCCTAAGATTAATTCGAGCCACAGTATAATGAGGCTGCTCTCTGAGCTCCCTGGTGAATAAAGACAAATGGCTTTTGTTTGTGCCAGGTTTGCCATTGTGCACTGATAACTTCAATAAATCCATTTCATGCTCAAATTTCATCTGCCTCCCCTGGAAGAAACTACAAAAGAAAAAAAACTTTAATTGAGGGATGCTTTTATCAAGTGGCAGAAAATTTTCATACTATCATTGAGTTCCTTCCAAATGGTTGGGTGGGTGAGTGGGTGGGTGGAGGGAGAGTGGATCCTGGAGTAGAGATGACAAAGCTGTTCTCTCTCAGTAAAACATCACGTTATCTAACGCATCTAAAGAATCTGACTTAATCATTTCCTGCTGAATTGAGATACGTGTGCATATAATGAAATAACAGGTTTCTTCATTAAATTATTTCCATATTTACCACTAATTACTTTCAAAAAAGTGTTTAGTCATAAAAATACTTTACCTGCTGGATATACTTCTCAGTTTGATCCCAGATGCTCTAGTTTGCTCTTAGTTACACAAGATGTAACCTATCAAACGCTTTATTCTTTGCGTTACATCAGCTTCAGACAAAACACTTAAAACATTTGGAGTGCTGACAGTTTCATTGCTTGTCAGTAATATGGCTTCATCACAAAAAGTTGTCCAACAGCTTTCCAGAATACATTTAAATCATGCAAAAAAGGTATAAAGTTGAGAGCAGAATTAAATGTTAACATTTAACAGAAACTGATGCTAGTTAGAAATCCTCAACTAAATTCAAAAGACCAAAGCCAGGCTGGGCGGCCGTCACTTTGATTCAGTTTCAACAGAATCACACATACTAAATGTTGATGACTCCGTCCTTGAACTCCAAGATCTAAGAAAAATAAGCCAAAAAGGTGTTGTAACTATGTTCTGACTAGCTATAGATCAAAACTCCAGTGCAAAGACTTTCATAGCCAATGAATCGCCAGGAGGTCTTGGTGTCTTTGTGAAGCCATTAGCAAACAACAAACCAAACACCCAGAGGCTACTTTTACTGTTGTGGGTGACTTCAACCGTTCCAACTTGAAAACAGCCCTCCCCACATTTCACCAACATGTTTCCTGTTACCCGTAGGAGACAACACCCTGGACCATATCTACTAATATCTGTCGGAAGCTTACAAGGTGACACCACTCCCCCACATCGGACAATCGTATCATCTCTCCCTGTTGCTCACACCTTTATACTCAGCACTCATCCAACATGTAAAACCTGCTGTGAGACATTGAAGGTGTGGCCGGAGCGCTCAGACGCCATGCTCCCGGCCCAGTTCAGGAATACAGATTGGAATACTTCGCACCACTCAAACTTGGATCAGTACACCTCATCTGTACTGGAACACATCTCCACCACCATAGACAGTGTCACCACCCACAAACGTATCACCATGTACCCCAACGAGAAGTCTTGGATGAACTGGGATGTTTGTCTCCTGCTGAAGGCCCGCAACATTGCCTTCAGGTAAGGAGATGCACAGGACTACAGTGCAGCTAGGGCTGAGCTGAAGAGGGGCATCAAGAAGGCCAAACTCGACTACAAAAGGATGGTTAGAGGATCACTTTTCCAACCAGGACCCCCGACGTATGTGGCAACGCCTTCAGATTCTCACAGATTACAGGAACCAACACCACCCCCGCCTCCTCTGATGTTTCTTTCCTCAACAAGCTTAATAACTTCTATACTTGTTTTGAGAGAGGGAACCCCACAACTGCAATCAAGGCAGCTATTACCATAGACCACCAACCAGTGATCCCTTCTCCAACTATGTTGAAGCGGTTCTGAGCAGGATAAAAGCCCATAGGCTCCAGGTCCTGATGGCATCCCCCGAGGTGTCCTCAGAGTGTGCTCTGCTGAGTTGGCAGGATTGCTGATGGACATCTTCAACCTGTCCCTGGCCCGCGCTGTGGTACCGACCTGTTTCAAATCCACTTCCAT
Organism: Orestias chungarensis; assembly: GCA_032876305.1. Lineage (NCBI taxonomy): Eukaryota > Metazoa > Chordata > Actinopteri > Cyprinodontiformes > Cyprinodontidae > Orestias > Orestias chungarensis. The sequence goes on from JAVLVB010000913.1 coordinate 701,427, forward strand.
CCACCTGGAATCACTCACCCCCATCATCACCAAGTGCCTTGAGTGGCTTTTCTTAGCACACCTTAGATCCACATCGCCGGGGTACCGCTTCCTGCCATCAAGGACAGTTACATGAAGTGGTTTCTGAAAAGGGCTGGGAAAATCATAAAAGACTCCACTCACCCTGCACGCACACTCTTCTCCCTCCTGCCTTCTGGAAGGCGTTACAGAAGCTAAAACCACCAGGCACCGGAACAGCTGTCACGCTCCTGAACGCCTCCTGGCACCAGAAACTAGTAGGACTCTACTCACCCCCTCAACCCACCATACGCCAACAACATAGGGACTGTCCTCTCACACACACACTTAAGCACGTAGCAACGCACGCACGCACGCACGCACAATAACACATGGATCCAACACAACTTACATGCAATCCTCAACCATAACCATGTATATCTGTATATAATCTGTATGTATGTATATCCATATTTTATGATCCACATTTACATCCTTATTTATAATCACAATACTGTATACATGTAAAGAGATATTTATATTCTTTACAGCACTTCTGGATAGATGCAAACTACATTTTGTTGCTTGTACTTGTGACAGCACAATAACAAAAAAGTTGAATTCTATTCTATTATATTCTAAAAGGAAGAATTAAGATTTGAGTAGATTGAAAAGACTGATTTTGGTGTCTCAGTGAAGCTGTGGCGGAGTTCTGCCTCCTCTGACCCTAGAAACCTAGAAATCTGAATGAAAATGTTGTCCAATAGAATCAGTAAACCTTTAGGTTTTGGGAGGGACATTGTTGCTAGAGTGGCCGCCATAGTCGGTTAACTTTTATACTGTATACAATCTCTGAAACCGAGTAAAATGAGTCCAAAGCCTTTAGCCATGAAGAGTGAATGTTTCTAAAAGATGGTGTCTGTATCTATATCATGTTGCTTGTAAAATCATGTTTAAGTACAACACCAACTTAAAACCTTTGCTTTGCTGAGTTTATTGCTAAAAGCTTTTAGTTTGAGTATTTCACCAGAGATTAACAACAGGATCCAGAGGGAGTTGATTAATTTTGATTGAATGTGTGGATGCATGAAGCTGGCAGGAAAAAGAGCTTAATGAAACGACACATTCAAAAAAAGAAGAGAGGAAAAAACAGCAGTGCAGAGAGAAGATGGATCCTAAGTACAAACATACGGACAAATTTCCAAAGACAAAACAAAGTGAAGAGATCAGACGAGAAACAAAACAGCCCTACGGTGCATCTATATTCAGGTTAGGGTTATAAAGAAGTTAATGAGCTGTAGGAAGACAGAAATGAAAACAAAACGCAGGAAAACAAAACGTATAGTTAAAGGTAAAAACAAGAAAACAGAAAATACATTTACAATGTCAGCTCCCTCTCTGTAGTTTTAGGTTTTTATTAGTATTTTTTATTAATGTCCTTTTGTTCTTTTTATCTGCAAAAGTTTAAATCTAACAAAATTATGTTTTTCCTTCCCGAAATATCCTTTTAGGATGATTTTAGAGGGTTTAAAATATAACTCTGCTTTGATGATCTCGGTGGATTTGAAGATAAAATGACGTCTGTGGAAGACCGCCTTACCATTCTCATTAGAGACTATCCATTCATTTTGATAAATAACTGACATTTTCTGAGAAAACTTTGCCTGAACTTAGATTAAACCTTTCACCAAAAATGAAAATAGAACAGTCGGAAGCATCAAACACTCTAATTATGTCTATATTTTTAGTTATGTTTCTCAGCAACACAAGTGAGGCAAGAAAGATGATCCATTTTCTTAAAGCTGTCTAATTTTTGACTCCATGGCATTGTGTTTTTATCTATAATTAAAGGACCCTGCTTTCCCAGGCTTTCCTTGTACTGGTTTTGTTCGGCTCAGTGCTTTGGGGAAACAGGTTTCACCTCACTGAATGTCATCCTTTCATAAACAGAAAAGACACCACACAAAAGTATCGAGCTGATGTACAAAAATACATTTATTTGAAACAATTTCAAAATGACAGTTTCCTTACCGTAGAAATATTAAAACAAGGATGAAAAAGAACAGTACTGATGATGCATGCATCATGACTTGTTTGGTGCACTAAAGAACATTACAATGTTTTCGCATCCTGAAAAAATAAAAAACAAAAATCACAAACGCAACAAATTGATTCAATTCATCTTTACCTTGTCTGGAGATCAGTTGTTCACAGTATAAACAGGCATCACAGATGTTAGGTGGGAGAAGTCAAGAAATTGTTACGATGCTGACATTCATAATTTACAGTTTTGTTGAAACTGAAACGTAATTAAAGCTCAAGATCCTTAAACGAAATTATCAGATTTTTTGTCAGATTTCTTCTTCTACTCAAAATGAGCAGAGAGGAAAGTTAAGTGTAGAAGTTGTCAACTGACAATCTTTCGACGGAATTAATGCCAGGGTCACAACATAAAAAAATAATCTTGTTGATATTTGAACAAGACTCTGATCAATTATTGGTGTGTTTAACTCATTGTCTAGTTGCAACAAAAATTCAGGGAAATGTACTTTTAAACATGACCAGCTGAAGAATTTAGATTCATTTAAACTGATCCCTAACTCCTGGTAGATATATATATAAAAAACATTGGTTTATGTGAATGATCATTGTACTATGATGGCTGCCTAACCAGGTCTCACAGTATACAGTGGTTTTAATTCAGTGTTGGAGCTGTGAGTCTTCTGACCTATAAGAACAACATTGGTTCCATCAGCCCATAGCATCTTGCTAAGGTTCTGTTGCTAAGTGATAAGTAAAATCTTCACAATGATAATTAGTGTTTCACAAAAGGGTATTTTTTTGAAGTTACAGTACTCGCACATAACTATAGACTATTTTTGATCACGGTGGAGCTGATTGTTGGCCCAACCTTGTATAAAACATTTAAACTCAGTTTGTTTTGTTTTTCCCACATATTGCTGCTGTTTGTTTCCACTTTAAACAATTTAAGAGTGATTTTGCGCTTTTCTTTAAAGGTTTTCTCCCAATCAAGTTTTTTGATCAAACTGTGAATGACATTCCTCACAGACTGTACTGTACTGCGACAGTTAAAGTTCTGTTTTTTATTTAACAATAACTCAGTAGGTAAATATACCCTGCAGTGAAACACATTAACGTCACAAACAGTCAAATGAGTCTTTGCACTGGTTCCTACTCTCCCTTAGGCTGCTACTATATTATCTACACTTAACTAAACTTCCTTTGTTCCCAAACTTTCTTTTTGTGTTTTCCCCCTAATCTCATTTTCATGAAACATATCAGATCATATCAAAGCTGCAATCAAACAAAGTATTTAACCAGACAAACAAACTTCAGCTCTGACATGGGGTGAATTAAACAAAGCTGAAAGTAATCTTTGTGCTCTGTATGCAGAAACACGTATTGTGGTTGGGGATGAGAGTCCTCTGTTCAGATGACTGCATATGTGTTACAGCCTACATTACATCTCCCCACTTCTTCAGATGTTTACATGAGTTGGGAGTTGCTAGCATAACTCTAAAATTAAATACATGCACTGGTCTCATTGTGTAGATTATCACTAGCAGTTGAACACTAAAACACCATGTGTTTATCCTGGATTGGCAGTCACTAGCCAATAGCATGTTAAATATTTTAGTGTTAATATTTCAGCTTCCCAAATTTCATTTGTTCGAGATGTTTCAAATCCAAAATACAGGAAATGATGGATTTTCTGTGAATAATTTGAACTCATAGAAAAAAATGCAAATACTGAATCCTGGATAGGCGGCAGTTGATTAGACATGCTTAATTCTGGTTTGTGTGAATACGTGTCAATGGCGTCACAGATACGATATATATATATATACATATATATATATATATATATATATATATATATATATATATATATATATATATATATATATATATATATATATATATATATATATATATATATATATATATATATATATATATATATATATATATATATATATATATATATATATATATATATATATATATATATATATATATTTTTTTTTTTTTTTTTTTA
>JAVLVB010000913.1:705583-717666 GCA_032876305.1 Orestias chungarensis
TATATATATATATATATATATATATATATATATATATATATATATATATATATATATATATATATATATATATATATATATATATATATATATATATATATATATATATATATATATATATATATATATATATATATATATATATATATATATATATATATATATATATATATATATATATATATATATATATATCTTTGCTATCATTCTTTGCACCAAAAACTTGAAGTAGTGATTTTCTCTGTGACTTTATCATCATTACTTGTTGGATGCTGGATTTCAGTCAAGACTCGTTTGCTAGTCAGGTCTGACTCTATGCAAAGTGCTGTGGCAACAAACCAATCCCGAATCATCATCCCGCCCCCACCATGCTGGACAGTATGTAATCTTTATACCAATATGCTGTGGTTGGTTTTGTCCAAAGATATTCCTGTGGATTTAACAAAACAAACATATATTTCAGTCCTATCTCTCCAAATTATATGGTATTAAAAGTCATGTTTGCCATTTAGAAGGACTTTGGTAAAGCGCTATACTTGTTTAGAGTTTCTTTGAATTGTTCTGTTATGATTTTTAGCGTCTAATGATCAACCAAAGGCCAACGGAAACCCAAAAGATGAGTTTTTAAAATTTCTTGTTTTGTGGGCCATGAACATCTTCTGCTGAAAAGTCAAGGAATCTTAGTTCTTCAAAATATTGCCTGTATAAGTTAAACATGTCACCGTTGTCTCCCAAGGTCGCCTTAAAATACTGTGAACCTTATACCTGTTCACCACAATTTTATTATATATATGATCAAATTATGATCTCATAGTTTATTCTGGGTGCAAATCAGGACAATAGGAGGCAAAATATAACAATGATGCCTGTGGCTAATAATGCTTGGTTCAAAGACACGTATCTAGTTAGAACGGCTGGTTATCTCGAGTATATTTCTACTGAAAATATAAATATATTATACACAATCCGCCTCATCTTGGTTTGTTTGCAGAGTGGACCCATTAACCGTAGCTGAACATTAGCAGATCAACCCAGTTCAACAAAGTGTTTTACCCAACAGTAACTAAAGAGGATGAAAGCAGAACAGAACCTGGCCCGAACCAATGTTTGGACGAATGTTTAGAAAATAACTATTTACAACACTTGCTTATCTACAACACACAAATTGTGTCCTCAGTAGGAACATGCACAGGTCAAGGACGTCGGCAAAGCAAAATGTTTCTCTGTAAGCAATGGTCGCACTATACACTCTCCTTCAAAACTAAATCCTGGTCAGATGTTTTGTCCCACGCCAAGAGACTGCGAGCATGTAGGAAGCAAGAATATTTACAAGAAACAGAACAAAAGATAATTTTATACATTTCGGTAGTATTCCCTGTTTGATTGAAGACTCTGACAATATAGTCAACATTTAGGCGGAAATGATTTTCAAAGCATACATCTCAGGAAACGTACAGAACTCCTACACGAAAGATATTTCCCTCAACAAATGAATACAGCGCTACCATCCGAAAAACAGAAGCCTTGTCTTTCATTGCCGAGAATCCCATCGCTGCAAAGGATGTTGATGAACGAGACATCCACGCAAGTCTGTATAAATGAGGCCTTTTAGAAAAACTATTAACATCAGTCGTGTTTATAATTATAAAACAGAAATTGAGAACCCCACACACTGCGATACTTTGCTCTGTAATTAAACTTCAGCTTTTACACGCTGGTACAATTTGGAATCTCCCTTGTGCTCTCGCATGTGTTTCCGACTCCTCCTAAGCAGAAAGGGAGAAAAAATAAATAAAAAAATCAGTTTGTTAACATCAGTGTTTCTTAAATAATTGTTAATCACTAGATGTAAAATCATGGAACTAAAATCTAGTGCAGTAGTGTTTAAAACACCTGGTTAAGGAGATTAAGGGACGTCGTTTCAAACCTGAACAGATTGGTATTATTAAGAACTAACCAATTTATGACATGGGAAGCAAAACAGTGAAAAGTAAAAAAACAAAACCAAAACAGTCTTCTAAAAATGTACCCCAAAATTAATCTGTATTTGGAAGACAGAACAGATCTAACCATGGATACTTGAGGAACGCCAAAAGTTATTTGCAGACGGGTAATGCTCATTTACTACCCCCTGTTTTGGCCCGAAGGTTTTTTTTGCATGACTTTTTGAACTGGGCTGCCTTGTTTCTTTGGTGACTACATTTGTTAGCGTGGACACGTTGACTAGACCGCAGCTTTGCTTTTCCATCGGCTACAAACTAGGATGCATGTGTATTCGGACACCTTTCCGCCTGAAACAGCGTATATTTCCTTTAGGTCTCACTTGTTTGATCCCCCAACTCAGGTCAGATGTTGTTCCCTACATGCATCTGTTTTTCCTGGTTGTTGGGATTATTCAAGTTTATATTTACTTATTTTAATATATGCATTGCTTTAGACTGATTTATTTTATATTATGACTGCTATAACACTACATTACCTACATTACTACCTTGTGTGTGTAATGCAGCTTGTCTTGCAACTGGTATCAACGGATGTTATGCACCTGTTTTTCTATAAATTGAAACAACGCAAAGCACTAATGATGAAACAGTTCCCGTGCCAAAATGTCAGCCTAACCTTACTCCTAGTCTTAGAAGTAGAAATTTTTGGGTGGTTTTTGGTGTGTGTATGATAAACTGTTTTCTACTTAAAACCGCCTAACAAAGTACAATGAGAGGTTTACAAAATGATAACTCTGATAAGAAAATGATCTGGGAATGATGGTGGTTGGTTTGGGGTGAGTTTGGTCCTGTCTCCATTCAGATCTGAATGATTTAATAAAGGCTTTGTATTGCATTTAAGATCCTCCGTCTCTGTCTCTTTATTGATTGATCATTGACTTTCACATTAAGTTGAACGCAACATTCTCCACTCTATTTCTTTTCTTAAACTCAATTTGATACATACTGAGCACCCCAGACTGCAAAACCTGACCAGAGCCTCCACATATACTGAAACCCATTTCGTAATGGATGTAAAAAATGTTCCCCTTTTGCCTAATATGTCCCACCCAGTAACACGTGCAATGAAAAAAGAGTCACACTGTTATTTGATTCCACTGTCAGTATCTAACTGGTTTTAGTTCCATGTAAATCATTCCTAACCTAATGTCAAGAGAGGCTTTAAAAAGCGGGCCATAATAACGAGTTTTCTAATGCTACATGTTGACTTTTTGACTTCCTGTTTTACTGAATAAAATTGTGAGGAGGTAGATCCGCGCTTGTGTTGACTGAGATGAATCCCATCCACCCTGCAGACTGACAGCTGAACATTGATTGCTCCCATTGTTTGTCTTTGACTTACTCTTGACCCGGGCATCCAGTTCCTTCTCCATGAGCTCTTTGGATGCTGTGAACTCGCTCAGAGTGATTTTAGGCGTGCTGTCACCTTGACCAACCGAGCCAATCATCTCCTGCTCCTTCTCCTGGTTCACCTCCGCGTATATGTTGATCCAAGGGATTTTTCTATGGGTTAGAAAGGGAAGTTACTAATTTTAGTTTTTTTTGTTTGTTTGTTGGCATCAGAACTGATTACATTGACATCCAATCATCAGTTTATGCAGGGACTCATTTTGAAGAGTGCAGCTTTGCCTGCTGATCCTGAGTTTTGAAAGCCAAGGTTAAAATCATCTCCACTATAATTACATTCTGTAACGCACTTAGGAGAAAGTAACATTAGAATTTACTCTGCATATTTTACCTCTAATATCTCTTTATCAGAGCACTCTCCTATTTATTTCCATTTACGCTTCTTTCCAGTTATTAATTGGTCTGTTCAAAAGTATGATTCCTTAAAGAAACTAATTTCTTCCGACAGGAGAAAATTCCAGATCCATAATTAACGGCAGGTTGTCTAATTCCCATTGAGTTTTTAACAATCACTTCAAGGATTAAGTGATTTATTCAGCTAATCAAATAAATAAAACCACAAACTCTGCATATAAAACCATTTGAGTATTTTTTGCATTATTTAAAATTATTTTTTATTTGTATCACTTATTGCAGAGTGCGCCTCATACGCTGTGAACATTAAAAACTAAAGACAACCTTGAGCTGGACCTCTAATACTAAAGCATCAAATCTGAGAGCAGCCGTTTGGTGCCAACTGTGTTAATAATGTAAAACATACTAATACATGTATAGCAGGAGCCTGTGGTCGTGCTGGGTATGCAGCAGGTGGATGCAATCATTAAGCTGTAAACCTTTTAAATTTGTAGATAAGGAACACAGCCAGGCCCAGGAACACCACCGAGAGGAGCATGAGCATCGCCGAGCTGCTGTGTCTGGGAATGGAATCCACCAACGGGGCTGCGGAGGCACAGAGGATGAAGATGAAGGTGAAGAGGAATGATCTCATTACATTATCATATTCAACACGTACGGAGGCTCATATGAAAAATATGAACTAAGAACTTTAAGATCTAATTTTGGTCACAATAACATTAGAATAAAGTTCTGTGGGACTAATAAAGGGTTATCTTTATCTTATCCTAAAAATCATTATAAAGTAAAGAAGGAACTAAAGAACAAATATATTTTCAAAATACAATAATAATCTAGATCTGCCTGATAAGTGAGCATCTAAGACAAACAACTCTGCTTCTGCTTCAAGAGTTTTATGGCTGTATTGTTTTCCCGATGATTTATCAGAATGATGTTTGGGTTTACGCACGCTGTAAAAAAACATTTCAGCTGAAAAACTACTATTGCAACTCGCATGGAAAAAAATAATTTGGATTTTGTTTTGGTATAAACAACAGCTCAAGGAAATATAATACCGTCCAGACAGAAAGGCGTAGCGGCGTTAAAGAGTGCAGAACAGTTCCTTCTTCTTGTTTACTTCTCCTGAAATGATATACCTTAATTGGGTGAAAGGGTTTCTTTAAAAACATTCTCCCTTTGCATGTGTCCTCAGCTAATTTGCATGGCAATAAGCCGTTACGTCGCCAGGATTTATTTTAATATCTGAAGCATCTGAAGGTGTAGCAGCATGAAATTGTTTCTGAGCAGGTGACAACAGCGGGAAATTCACACATTTCAGCTGGATTCGAAATGCTTTGGTGCACAGTCATTTTATACAGGAACCCATTTGCACTTTAGAATATTAATATCACCGTGCGTGGTTTATCTCACAAGGCGCCCTCATTAAATTCCTCTCATTGTTTCGACGACTGCGGGAATGTTTGTCTCCTCTGTCATTCACAGGGAAATAACAACGCCATTTCCTCGGCGCCCGAATATTCTCCCGAGACCTGCGACTCGGAGATGGAAGTGCTCGTGCAGGCGACCTTTGTCTTGCTGCTTGAAGGCTTTTCAGACCTTTTCTTGGGAGGTGAAATATAAAGAACAATCCAGCTGGGTGCAGCACCAATGTCATTAGAGTCGCAGCACACCGCAGGAGTCGCAGGCTGTTAAAGCCGGGCATTTTGGGCAACACAGTCAGAAATAGTGTGGCTAATAAAACCTGCCAGGCAAAGAAAACAATGTGTATTTGTCTAGTAGAAAGGGAAAGGAGAGTCAGAAAAACCACTGGACCTTAGGTCAATAAATAGTAGACTTTTCTAGTCCAGCCATGTCGTTTAAGGTCGCTTTGTTTCCATGAATCAACACAGACTTCGGACAGACTGGATTTAAAGCTCCAATCTGTCAACCGGCTTTCTCCTTTCAAGCACTTAACTTCTCTATCCCTAATTCCATCGCTGCCCTAAAACTGTACACTGTTTCTTCTCAAGGACTAAATAATAAGCATAATTACGCTCAGTGCAACGCTCATTTTGTGGTTGGATGGCTGGATGAGAAACGGAACAGATGTTCCGCTTTTGATGATAGGCATGAAAAAGATCCCTCGTCTAAAGGAGCTCCACTTAAAACCTAGACCCTCCCACACTTTCCCGTTTTCCCGGAGCCTCTCCGATGGAAGCCGACTGAAAGGAATTTTTAATTGGCCGACCAAAGAGAAATTTCTTGTTGTCAAAACACGGTTATTACCATTTGCTTTCGACATACTCCCACAGCAGACATTGCTGAAACGAATTAACGCCTGCCAGAGGATAACATTACTGGTGACAACTTAATGACGGGATAGAATGCAGGGAGAGGAAGAATCCCTTACCCAGCGTTAACTGTGTGTTGTAGACGATGACTCTGACGCCAGGCTTCAGCTCGAACTCCACAAGGTTTTGATTCAGTGCGCTGACGATGATGCTGGAAGCCTGTTAGAGGACACAGCTTTTACACACTCGGCCCTAAATCTGAATGGTTTAAAACATCTATTTCTGAATAGGTGGAGCATGCTCACCTGTTCCAGCTCCTCTTCACTCTTTTTCCTCCCTTCGGATCGGTTGTTGTTGGGTAACAGAAAAAGTTCTGCTGCTGTCGGAACTCCGGGGAAAACGGCGACCAAGAGCTGCTCCTCTGGGAAGTCAGTCACCTGTTAAACGTAGGAGATTTATTATTATATGGGCTACAGAAATCCTCCAGATCATCACCATAATGTTTATAGGTGGGCAGATACATTAATCAGTACCAGTAACCTAGTTAGAAAAATACAAATGAGCCTCAATTGACTAAGAACTACACAAATAGTTTATATGGAGTTTATCATCCAGAAGCGAGCTGCGGGTTTCACATGATGACCTCGTTCAATTAGCAGTTTGTCTCCAAAACTGTCCCAAAAATACTCCACAACTATATTACCAGATTAATTTTCTGTGTAGGATTACAACATTTTTGGATTGAAATAGACTGAAAAAGCCTTGAGATGAGAAAGGTGTCAATAAATATGAGCAATACAAGTAATAAAAGCTTAAACCAGCTGGTTAAATAAAATTGCTGATCACATGTTCATGAAAAGTGTAAGACTGTAAGACTGTGCTGTAAAATAGTCAGCCAGTCAGTCAAAAACACAAATACAAAAAAACATGGCACCGAACAAAGCTAATAGCTACAAGCCTTCCTGATTTACTTAGTAGCTTATAATTTAACCAGCAACCGGACAGAATCTGTCATAATATGGTTTGCAGTTGGACCCAAAATATAGAGGCAATTAAGCAGGAATGAAATTTAGAATGTTTCATAAAAGTGAAAACAAAATCGTACAACATGGAGTTTCATTCTGATGTTGCTGATGTTGAATAGCAACAAGGTGCGGCTTAGGGAAGAGAGCAGGCAAGCAAGATGAGGTAGAGAGTGAGAAATGGAAAAGGAGAAGCAGTGGAGAAATAAACACTAATGTAGGGCAAGGTTATGAGTGTGTGTGAGTCACAGAGTATCACTGCTACCATCAAGATGTGGGCGCACTTATGAAGTTGTAACACATTTTTTTTTTTATACAAAAGAAGTTGGGGGGGATGTTGAGTTTCTGGGTATCAGGAGAAAATTAAACATCACTTATCATGTCTTTAAGGCGGCTTTTCTTGTATCAGGTAAATCTAAGAACATTATTGATCAAAAGTATATTTTTGTCTGGCAAGTTGTAGTTCAATAATCTAAATTAAAGTGTTTTTTATATAAACCTCCCCGTTTAGGTCTATTCAGGAGAGGAGAGTACATCGGATAATTGAACCTAGGATTCAGGAGGAGCAGTGTGGTTTTCGTCCTGGTCGTGGGACACTGGGCCAGCTTTATACCCTCAGTAGGGTCCTGGAGGTTGTATGCGAGCTCGGCCAACCAGTCTACATGTGTTTTGTGCGTTCGACTGTGTCCCTTGAGGGATGCTGTGGGGGGTACTGCGGGAGTATGGGGTATCGGGCCCTTTGATATTGACTGTGCCAGAGCTTGGTCCGCATTGCCGCCAGTAAGTCGGGTTCGTTTCCGGTGAGAGTTGGACTCCGCCAAGGCTGCCCTTTGTCACCGATTCTGTTCATAACTTTTATGGATAGAATTTCTAGATGCAGCCAAGGTGTTGAGGGGATCCGTTTTGGTGACCTTAGGATTGCATCTCTCCTTTTAGCGGATGATGTGTTCCTTTTGGCTTTATCAGCGCGTGATCTGCAGCTCTCGCTCGAGCGGTTCGGAGCCGAGTCTGACGCGGCCGGGACGAGAATCAGTGCCTCAAAGTCCGAGGCCATGATCTTGAGCACAAAAAGGGTGGAGTCCCCTCTCCAGGTCAGGGCCCAAGTCTGGGTTTCCCTGCTTATGCGACTCCCCCGCGACCCGACCCCAGAAAAGCGAAGGACAATGGATGTATGGAAGTTTCTTATATAGAAACATACGAAAAAGATACCAATTTAATTTTAGTCACAAAAGTCATTTTAACATTAAATATAACAGTAGTACCCTATTCAGTCTGGTGTAAAATTAATCAAAGTGTCAGATTTGGAGAATTTCAAACTTTAAAATAAGGAAAAAGTTTAGTTTTTTTTTACACAAGGGAAAACAGTAAATTAAGTTAAATCTCAAAATAAAACAGCTGTGAAGATTAGAGGCATAACAATCCACCAGTTTTAAGATACAGGAAGATTCTCCAACATCAGATCAAAGCAGCAAAATGAACATTTTAGTCATAATTTTGGGGGGGGTAAAAACCTTTATTTCTATGTTTTGAATAAATGGAAAATGGAATAAAAGGCTTCAAATTATTTAATCTGTTAATCGTCAAACTTTTTGCACTGATTTTCAATATTAGATTATTAAATATTTTAGAATTAGTTTTTTTCTTTAGCATCATATTTTCTTCTACCTAGTACATAAAACAGTGACAGACGTTTATGCTTTTATAACTACACCATAAATCTGTAAAGAATAATGTTGAGCTCTTCTGAAGATCGCATGCAATTTGGAGATCTTTCCTTACTGTCCAAAGATGATTAGTGATCTCTGTTCACTACTTGCCTAAGCGTCAGCTGACCATGCTCTGGGAAGACCTACAACTTTGTGAGTTGCTGTCATTTCCAGCAGCGTTCACTATGTTATAATACCACCAACAGTTGACAGACTTTCTGCACAGGCATCCTTTCACGGCAGCATGCTTGAATTACCTGAGTTTCTGACAGTGGCCCCGTCTTTTATGGACTAGTTGCTGGATTTTACACACATGTGGCCATGGTAGTGACCTGAATTTAATGGTTTGGAGGTGTGACACCATGCTTTTGGCAAGATGATGCTTTTCAGTGAGAAGAAAAAATTATTGTTTCATCAGGATTTGTTTTCAAACTGTTAATCTGACCATAACAAAATCATCTACAATAAAGTTTACCCACCCCTAATATTTTCTGCATTTAAATGTCTGTTCTTGGGTGACCATATAGTGCACAAAACAAATGACAGCTGGTTTAACCTGGTACAGAATGGTTGCTGACTAGTTTTGCAACTCCATAGAGCAAATTGTGTTTTTTTGAATCCTATGTCTCAGTCTCTGCTTAATTGTCATTCAAACCACAGACACGATTCAAATGAAATACAGTTTCTTAAGTCCCAGTGTATGTGTGAATATAATTACAATAAAAGAAAATGTAACATATGCAAGAGAAAAACTAGTAGAAATAACTACATTAGGAATTGTAAATGTACATTTACATACAGCTGCAGTGGCTTGCTTTATTTTCTACATAAATGTAAAGTTCAACAAACTAAATCCCTCTGTAGAAAGACTCCAGGACCCTTGAAAAATGTATTATATTTCCAGAACATACAGGGACATCATTGATTCAGTGTTACCAATAAACTCTGAGCGGCAGTACATTCAGGTTTTTCTTCGCCAGCAGTTTTACCATATTTTCCAACAAGCGTTTGAAACACATAGATCATGTTACTAATAAACAGACTGTTGACCTTCAGCGGGCTGCACAGTGGCACAGTGGGTAGCCTTGCAGCAAGAAGGCTCTGGGTTCAATTCCACCTTGGGTCTTGGGTCTCTCTGCAAGGAGTTTGCATGTAGTCCCTGTGCATGTGTGGGTTCTCTCCGGGTCCAAAAACATGACTGATTGGGCACGTTGAATCGTCCTTAGGTGTGAGTGTGTGTATGAGTGATTGTTTGTCCTGTATGTTTCTGTGTTGCCCTGTGATGGCCTGGCAACCTGTCCAGGGTGTACCCCTGCCTCTCGCCCGTTGTAAGCTGGAGATAGGCGCCAACAGACCCACCCGACCCCAATGGGGACAAGGGTGTACAGAAAATGGATGGAAGGATTGACCTTCAGCTCTGTCACACATTAACTGTATCCATGGTGAAAACATATTACATGATTTAGATCAACACATGGAATAATGAGTTCTGGACTGAGGCCTTAGGTTGAAAATCAAGAGTAAATGTTTTTTGTATTGGTTTTCAGAGCAGCATTTCATGAACCCCTTAGCCTTTAACAAGTTTACAGAGTCAATGGGAGAGACAACCTGGGTGGCAATCATTCTTAATTTTACAGCCTGCCATGTTTTTATGTCGTCTTTGTGGCCAGGACGGACTCTTGGGCCCGTATAGCCAAAGTACATCAATTACCAGACACAGAAATCACTTTTGGAGCACCAAAGTATTGGACAAACGATAGCCATGGGCACGTATTGCAATGAAAAAAAAGGAGTAGTGAAGGGAGTGATAAAGTGAATCAATGACAAAAGAGGCGACGGCCCCTGAAAAAAAATCAATGCCCTTCAACCATGTTTACACTCAGTGCAATCAGTCATTAGTTTAAACATATGGTGGGTTCATCTGGAGTGCTTCTGTTTTTGATGCGCTGCAAATTTAGTGCTGGATACAAAGATTGGAGGAGAAAGAGATGCAGAGATGGGATCCACACGGAGGACAAGGTTACCTACTGCAGGACAAACACAACTTTGTTTCAAAGCCAAATATTTTATAGCTTTTTTTTTTTTGGGTAGGAGGTAGTCGAAAGAAAACTCAAATCTATTTAAAAAGTAGATTATATATGTAAAAAATATAAATGACATACACTGTCTCTGAATCAGGATACATCAGTGAGTTATGCAGTTGGAATGTTTGAGTGTTTATAGTTGTTTTAGTGATTATATTCTGAAATCCTTAACATGGAGCATACGTGGTTAAATTGGTCTTTCTCCCAGTCACAGCTGTTGGTTGAGTTTAGGGTTTGTGCACTCTATCGTCCTTTAGCGTTAAAACCGACTAAGAGCTTTTTTGTTTAGTTGTATTTCCCTCCTATATGGAACCGCTGAAGGAACTATTTTTTTAGTTAGTCTTTCTGGGTCTGTTATTCTTCTTCTTATTGTGTCTGCTTTTGGTGTCTTTTCAAACATCAAGTCAGCCATGGAAGAAGTTCATTTACAGTGAGCCTGGCTGTGGTTCTGCTGGGGAGGGATTGCTGTAAAGTCATTGGCTCCATGCAATCTGCTGTGCACTACTTGCAATTCCTTAGATTTAAATGTTTTCGTTATTTGATTCGTGGATTATCTGAATAATAAGTTGGACTCTACTCATGTTTGATAACTAGGATCAATCGTAATGGGCTTGGACTGAATTGACTTTTTTGTCAAGTATGTTGAGATGACCTGCTGTAAATTGCCAATACGCAAATAAACTAAGTTGAATTGAATTGTCCAGTTTTTTACTTGCCTATTTAAAAAAAATCTTTTACAACTACATACCCTAAGCCTATGGGGCTTCACCATATTACGTACAGTGATCCATTAGGAAACTAGACGTTTAGTGTAATAACAGTGTTGTGACAGATTTTCTCATTAAAAGCTACTGCTCAGATAATCTAACCAGAGCTGACAGATGGCCTGTCACCAAAACACATATGTATCCAGAATAACTGTAGCAACTGGTGCTTCTTTCAGATGAACCACTAATGAGCCAGATGTTTTAAAAGTGTCTTATCAGGGGCCAAAGATGACCAGAACTGGACTTTTTGTAAGTGTTATACAGTCCTCGTTTCTAGCTAAAATAACACTGTCATGATTTAATCATGATCATCATAATGTCTATCTAACTGTGAAGATTTCAGACCAACTGATTGCAGATGCTGTACAGTATATTCACATAGTTTTGATTAGGCTAACATATATATATATATATATATATATATATATATATATATATATATATATATATATATATATATATATATATAT
>JAVLVB010000913.1:717766-749461 GCA_032876305.1 Orestias chungarensis
GTTTTTAATAAACCTGCATCAGTTGGATGGTATAGTGTTCTTAGATGCCTCCAGGCCAGCAAGAGTAAGACACTTCACTAGACTGATGGGCTGCATTAACCTTGGAGTGAAAATGTGGGGGAGTGCCAATATTGTAGACGGCGTGAGGATGAGCTGTGAGAAATGTTGGAAATGGAAACTATGAGGG
This sequence comes from Orestias chungarensis, assembly GCA_032876305.1. Lineage (NCBI taxonomy): Eukaryota > Metazoa > Chordata > Actinopteri > Cyprinodontiformes > Cyprinodontidae > Orestias > Orestias chungarensis. The sequence continues at coordinate 717,954 of JAVLVB010000913.1, forward strand.
AGGCAGCTGCTGACTGGAAGACTGGAATGAAAATCTTTATTGCTTAGAATGTGATCAGGATCAGCAGTGGTACAGACATTTTGCCTATGTGAAGAGTGCAAGGTCTTTAGTTTAAAGACCTCAGTGTTGAAGCTGAACGACATGTCCTTGTAATAGAGCCTAGCTTTAATTGTTGTGGTGTTGCTCTGTAGTTTCTGTGTTTTAAAGATGTGTACTTTGCAGTAAAGGCAAGCTAGAGAGCTACGTAGGACAAAATAAAGAAAAAATAAACCTTCCTGTCAACACTAGGACAATATCTTTGCTTCGAAATGAACTTGATGTCATCTGCCTTCATATAAACAGATCTGAACAGATAGAGTGGACGGGATATCAAGCTGTGACAGGATATTGTCAGAGGATAAAAACAAACAAAAGTGACAATTCAGCCACCAGAATAATCTAATAAAACCCATTTTCGCCTGCTGTTTTCTTCTAATATTCTCTGCAACATGCGCTTTGAAGAAATCAGTTCTGTTGCCACTACAAATGATTCAGAAAATAGTCATAATAATATTAAAAAAAGAAAACGGGCAACATTTTTCTTTTGTTTCTCGAAATGTTAGTTTTTATTTTAAAAGTGCATAAAACAAATATATTTCGTTTCAGTATTTTTTTACAGATATATACAATCCAGCGTTCCTGAAATCTGAAACACATTTTAAGTTTAATTCTATTTTTTTTTTTACCACAACCTTTACATGTTGTAATTTCTTTTAAATTCAAAACTGATTTTATTGTTTCATTTTCTGATCTTTTTTCTTATGTAAAGCACTTTGAATTGTCTTGTACACGAAAATGTGCTATACAAATAAACTTGCCTTGCCTTGCCTAATTTCTAATTTCCAAACAATAAAGAGATTAACATTTTATGTAATTCTCCAATAGTTTGGTGAACTATTGGAGATTGAAAACAGGCCAGTTTAGCTGATTTACACTTTTCTTCCTCTGCCATTGTCTTAGTAAAAATGCTTGAACATGTTTGGAATGATGAAGAAGGCAGCAGATCCATTCTTTATATGCTGGCTAATCCAAAATCAGGACATGGATTTAGTAGCCTAAGCAAAGAGGGACAGGCCTCACTCTCTACAGCAACTTGGGCCACAGCGTTCCCAGGCCAGCCAATTTAAGTCGTTTGTATCGGTGATCTTCTTCTTTTAAACATTATAGAGAGCTATTGATCACAAATGAGGGTGGAAACACAGAACAAGAGCTTTGCCTTCCGGTTTAGGATTCTCTTGACCACAACCAATTGGTACAGCACCCACATCACTGCTAACACTGCACTAATCCATCTATGAATTTTCTGTTCAATATTCTCCTCATTCGAAACCAGATCTAGAGACTTTGGGCAGGACTGTAACCTCAACCTGGAGAACCCACTATATCCCTTTGTGGTCCAAGACCTTGGTCATCCTGGGGGCTTCACACAAACATCCACCTAAAGGACGTCGGTAAACTAGCCTCTGTATGTCTTCATCCTGGTTAGCAAACAATTAAATGAAGTGGATTAAACAATGAATGTGATTCTGATGGTTGACAGTGTTGGTCATGAGTTCCCCCTGCTTTCACTATAAAATATCTCTCGAGAAGTCCCCCCCACACCTGCAGCTGTAATGCTCAATCTGCCGCTAAGATGGTTTCAAGCACCACCATCAAATACATCCAGCTATTCATGAGCTATGAATGGGGAGATGAGTGGCACTAAACAATGATAGGCCACCTACCCACACACTCTCGCTCGCACCCCTCCTACTATCGAGCTTGTACGGAGTGTGCGACAGTGACAGGAATCGTCAGTCTAAGGTCTCCGGCACAACCCATATGAACCAAAGTCTGGGACAACTTTATCGGAGAAAATAATGTTCTGGAGTCATCATGAAGCCATGGAGGGAGAAAAAGAAGCAGAGGTGTCTTCACACCTGTCTGATGATGGATCGTAGGGTGGCCCGAGGGGGTTCGCTCATCACATTGCTAAGTATTGGGCAGGAAAGGGGGTTTGGGAGATATTTGTAAAGAAGTAATCTGAGATGGACAGAAGGACAGATAAGACAGGGAGAGACGGACTGAGGGAAGACAGAAGTTAAAATGGAAATCACTCACTTGTAGCAGAGCCTTCTTAATTACTCTCCCCACGTCCTGCCTCCACTCGGGTATGTCGGGGTTAAACTCGTCCAAGTTCGGGGAGAAAGATAACAGCAGAGATTTGAAGAATTCTGTGGAGGAGAGTTGGGGTGAGAATAAGCCATTAATTCACGGCCATCAGACGCCATTATTTTCAGGGAGAGGCTCCAAAATGTCGTTCTGCTCAAGTTGAATTTTCAGGTAGTTAACGTTCCATTAAAAAAAAAAGGCTTCCTCATATCCCCCACCCACTCTTCCTTTTGCATAGGGGAGCAGCTGAACATCCTGATAATTAGAAAATGTTGTTGCATTAATACAAAGTTTTTGCTAGTAATAAATCAATTTCTAAATTCCATCAGTATGAAATGAAGAGAAGCTTTGAAATTTACAACTGTAATGTGACAGATCCATTAATGTGTTTGCTCAATCATTACAGAGACAGTTATATTTTAAATCAAACTATGTAGCCCCATCTACTAAAACATACACTTTATGAGCGTTTTTTTCTTTAGGACAGAAACTGACCTTTGACCACTATGGTCTTGGTGTCCTGCAGGATGGTGTTAGCTGCCGCCACTTGAACTGTAATGGTGCGCAGTCCCTCACTATTGAAGGTGTGTGAGATACTTCCATCCAGGGTTATCACTGGCTGTAAGCATGAAGTCAAAAAATAAACGTACAGTTCCTTCAAGGCATAAATCTTTCTTAACCATATTTTAGTTGCAAGTCTCATGTGGCTCTGTCTCATACCAACTTTGGACATCTAGAAATTTCATTTGTTTTAGACCTTCTTCTTTCCTAGGTTGATTTACAACCTTACACTGCCACAGCGATGTTTCACTAAAGTATTGGTGTGTTTAGGATTGATAATTTTTCTATCACACATAGCTTTTTGCATGCAGGGCAAAACCTTTTTAATCCAGAGCACCTTCTTCCACATGTTTTCGGTCTCCCCTGTATGGCTTGTCAGAACTGGTGGCGTAAACATAGGATTTCAATCTGTAGATGATCCAGAATTACCAAGGGCCTCGTGGCTGCATCACCGATTAATGCTCGCATTGTCAGTTTGGGTGGACATCAATGTCTTGGTAGGTCTGCAGCTGGTCGGTTCTATTTCCATGTTTAGATAATGAATTGGACAGAGCTTTGTGAGATGACTAAGGCTTGGTGTATTGTTTTACGACATAACCCTAATATAAACTTCTCCACACAGAAAGCAAACCAGGTTAACGGGTCAGTAGTTTGTCCTATAACCTATGGGTTCCCACTTCCAACGGCCACTTTGTCTATCTGACTAGTTGCACACTTGAGCAATATGCTTCGCCCACCTTGGCTGCTGGTGGTGGTCTGAGAGTCCGATGATGCACCATAAAAGGCGCCCTTGCTCCTGTGAGTAGCTACAACGTAGTTTCCCATTACCAGGGCATGGATGAATGAATGACTAAGTATAGTATGAAGTGCTTTGGCGATGTCTGGGCGATATAACGTACAATACATTTACTGTATATGTGTAACAAGGGCTGAATACAAATGCACAACAATGTCAAATAAAAAAAATAACTCTGTATGTATGCATTTGTTCCGGGTGTATTCAACAGCTCATGAATAGCTGGATTAGGTTTTATTACAGACTAAAAGTTGTATTCCCATTGCAATCTATAAAGACACAATGCCTGAGTGTTTCCAAGGAGGAGTTACCTCTGTGTTGTTGCCAAGCCACCAGAAGTAGGTGACAGTGCGTGACTGGCTGGGTAGGACCATGGCTGTGCAGTTCACCTCCTTGTTTTTGATCGCCACAAAAGGAGAAAGAAGCTGAACGTGCTCCATTGGACCTGTAGAAACAAATCCCAAAGAAAACAGTTGATCTTAGCCACAGCCAGTGAAAGTGCTAAAACAGAGTTTCTTAATAAGACTCTGAAAGCTCAGAGTCAAGATCTCAGATTCTAAATATTCGGGGCTGGCAAGGTTATTCCAGGAGACTAAACACTTCAAATCCCAGCACTTTGATTTGACAGGTAGCTGTTTCTTCTTTTCTTTCTCCGCACAAAGATCTGCACCTGAGGTGAAACCATAAATAATCCAGAGGTGTGAATGCGACTGAGTCTGCACGTGTTGGCTCTGCAGTAAACAATCAAATTGTCCAGGTTGTTTTTCCTCATCTTGTCAGAGGCATTGTGGGAAATGATCTGCCCTGTGCCCCCAACCTGAGAAGAGGGTGTCTAAGTCACGGAAATGGATGAATACAAACATTTTTAGAACAATTCTAATAACTCACAGGGATGATTATCTCACAGAGAGGATGACTCTTAAACCCAAAATGGTTGATAGCTATTCTAATATTTTTGTGGTATTTATTAGATATATAATGAAGACTTCACATTCACAGTTAATGGGATTTGTTTACATGATTTGAATTAGACAAGTGACTGTTTCTTTGTTCATGGAAACAGAAATAGGGCGGCACAAGGTTCCTCAGTAGTAACATCAAAAGTCAAAATAAAACATTTACTTTAACCTGGCAATTGTCTCACCCAATACTGGACTGCAGCAAAAGCTTTTTAACCAAACGTACAACCTGGGCTAAAAAAAAAACTTCAGAGGTAATAAGGAGTTGAAAAACCCCCCAAAAAACTGTAATAAGGACTTAGAAATTATCTTTTGCCAATTTTCAGCCGGTCCTGTGTTTGTCCATCGCTGTGTGGAAGCTATCAGGTCTGTAGAAGATGATCGGGTTAAACTGTCCCTCAATCCAGGACTAGGGTCGGAAAAAATCCTTTTTACACCCCAGTCTGTCTCTCTGATGGACATAATGAACACTTAATAGCCATGCTAGTAAGACACTCTGGTGTAGCACAAAATGACCATATTTGCACCGTTGCGAAGATCTTTGGCAGCGTTGAACTGTGAAAACATGTATGTTCCTTAGACGTTATTCAAATTCCGCTAAAGTCACAGATTGATATGTATATTTATGTCAAAGATGTAAGCGGCTGTAAACTAAACCAAGTGAACTTTCGGTTCGTGTGGCCAAACCAGTCAAACGATATTGGACAATACATTTGATTATGATTTTGAATTTAAGATTATATATGAATCGTTTAACCCAGTGGAGACCCGATTAGCCGATTATTTCAGTTTTTTTATTTATGTGACTAACTAAAAACTACAGCTCATCTAAGTTAAACGTTCCAAATAAACTCAACCCAATCACCCAAATTTCTCAAATGACACCTGTCACATATCAGAGCTCCTGTCTTTTAAAACTCTGCAGCCTTACAGAGTGACAGAAAAAAAACTCACTAATGCACAGAGAGAGTTTATGCTAAGTAAAAAAAATAAAAGATCATCAGGTATTTTTTACCTGATACATTTGGGGTGAAGCCACAAACCTCCCTGATAGGAAAACCTAATGGGACCTGAGAGAACTCACAGCTGCTTACACTAATCTCAGGATGAACTGTCCTGCTGTGGACAGATGTAGCACACCGCACGCATGGAGAACCCCTAACAGCATCTGTTTGTGTGGCGCTGTGATCTAGGCCGCTTGTGTTGCTCACGCTCATCCCCTTTGACCAGAACTAATCTTTATCCCCTCTATGAAATGTTTGGTGTGTTTTTGTGCACGTGGACCTGCTCTTCTGTTTAAACGGCAGGAGATGAAAAAGTCACTTGGCATTAAATGCAGAGGGAAAAGAGATTTGTGCAGTTTTTTTGGCATCCCTCCCTGAAGGTTTCACCATCACAGTGAGACCAAAATCCAGCTAAATTTACTGCAGTCAGAAAGTATTAGTAAAGAGCAGAATGACACACAAGGACGACAGAGGTTACATCAGAATGGATTAAACAAATCAGGAAAACAATGAGATGACAGAGAGACAATTTTACACTAGCTGAAAACAGCTTGTATAATTCCCTTAGAGTGTTAAAATGATCTTTTTTTTGTTTTTTTATTGAGTCTGAGTGGAGCTGCGAATCGTGACAGTTGTGTAATTTGTTTTGTTTGCTGCTGTGTGAAACCTGCTTCAGTTTTAAACTAGCGTTGGTTCTGGATCTGAATCCTGATTAAAGTCATTACCCACAGTGGCCTTAAAGGCCTCCTTACTCAGTTTGCTTCCATCCAAAGGAAAACATTTCTTAAACATCTCTGATTTGACCTTTTCTGTAAAAACCTGTGTACAGCTGCTCCATAATCCTTTATATAAACTCAGTGTCTTTGTTCTTCAATATGTTTTATCTGACTCAACAGTGTGAGTTTCATCGAGCCGCAGTAGAAAAAATAGAGAAAAGGAGATGATAAAACTGAAGGTGAAACTTGCGCAGCCATGGAATTTAATGTGAAACAAATATTTATAATTTTAAAGAAATAAAATATGAAAAGTGTTGCACACATATAAATATTGTTACTCTAACACTACTAAACAAAGATTAGACCAGCAACATAGAAATTGGCCCTGTATGCAAATTGATATTTGTGACTGAAAGCTAACAGTGAACCAGATGGTGGTGGCAAATATATAGAAGCTGGTCAGAGAGAAATCCAGGATAAACCTGAAAGAAAACCAGTTAGAAGCTGCAAAAGACTTAGGACTGTGGAAGAGGGACTTCTTCAAGCAGCAAAGCAACCAGTAACACTAAGCTACAATGGTAGCAAGAAATGGGTTTAATAAAAGCCTATTCATGTGTTAGAATGGCCTACTCAAAGTCTTGAGCTAAATACAACAAGGAGTCTGTGGTAAAACTTTAAAATGTGACCATATAAACTAACTGAGCGTGAGCAGAAGTTCCTGACTTTAGATGTCAACAGATATTTGGAAAAAATAACAAACACGGCACATTGTCATTTTTTTTTGGGAAACCTTTTAAACATGTTAAAGTTTTTTTTTTTTGAGATGCTAGTCTGTATATGCTACAGCCTGATTAATCTGCCAGTATCTGGTGTCAGCGTCTGGTGCAGAACTGAGAGATTAGCAGCATTGTCATGTTCTTAATGGTATTTGTAACTTTGTCATGTCCTTAAAATAAGTTTCAAATAATGATGACTCTCTGTAGCCTCTAAGGGATAAAACATCTAATTCAGATGAAATACTTTATTAGGTTTTATTAATTTCAGCAAAGCTGAAAGAATTATATATGTCTGAAAGAAAAAAGTTCAAACTTGACATTGGAAAATGAAAGACTTTACAGATAACATGATAAAAATGAGAATGCTTAAACCGTACATGAGACTTACATTATTTTATTTCCATTATAAGACATTTGTTGCTAACTTCAATGATTGGGTGACCAACATCTGCCAAGAGTTCTTGTAACTTACGACCTTGGTTACATGAGTACAGTAATAAACTTTTAAAGGTTCCCTTCAATATAAGTTGGGTCGATGAATAAATGGTTGGACGGTCGGTTGGACGGATGGATGCAAAACCTGCTCTGTCCTTTGTGTGAAGTGAATCTGAAACTGCAGACCATGTTGAGTCCACAGTATCCACAGGGTTAAACATGCTGGCAGCATCATGTCGTCAGAAATGGTTTTTCAGAGGACCCAAAAACAAAAAGCTAAATCTGATACTGACCCGTGTCCAACTGGAAAACATCCTTCACATTCAGAAACAGATCTTCAGAGACTTAAGTACTGACTGAAAGCATGTGCAGACCACACTTTTCAGATTCTGTATCAAGGTTTGTAGTAGCATGAGAAAAGATCATGTGAAGAGTGTTGTTGGATTTCTCCGACACTCACATGTGACATGCAGGTACAGCGTGGTGGTGTCGAAGCCAAGCGCATTCTCCGCCAGGGCTGTGACGCGGAATATTCCCGCTGACTTGTAGACGTGTTTAATCCCCTCCTCGGTCCAACTCAGATTGGAATAGGAGACTGCTGTGCCGTCACCGAAGTCCAGCTGGATGTTCGTCCTTAAAGAGTCTCCCTGAAACACAGCGGAGCAGAGCTTTGTTGTACTGTAAGATAAATGTGTGTGTTTAAAGAATAGGAGAGATTTTAAAGTCTGCAAGGAATTCAAAAGTCACATAAATAGAATGAATGTGATTCTGGTTTTGTTTTTGATGAGAAGAATCAAGTTTAAAAAACAGATACCTAGACTTAAAATATAACATGAAGAAACGTTGATTCAGCTGATCAGAAAACGTTGAGTCTGAACAGTCTGTAAAAATCTGGCCTTTAAAAATGTCCTCATGTTGCCGGCTCTATCACTGAGTTGCTCTCTTTTTAGAGGTTTACTGAGTATTTTAAACAAAATCCTCCGTATTCCAGAGAAAATTAGAAACCTCAAACCATGCAAAACAAATCACATCCATCACGTTTGGGGATTTTAGACAAAGAAACAAATTAGTTCTGTCAATCATTTAAGAAACAATAAACAGAGGAGTAAAATATAACAGAGGAGGAACAGAACTGTAGTGAACTCTAAAACTGAGCAGGAACAGAAAAGCGAGTCAGCGACAGCGTTTTGACCTGCAGGCGGCTTTACAACAAAGATATGATGAAACGGGGAGGTAAACATAAGAGTTTCAGCTTTATTAGAAACGCTGACGACAAACTCAAAAGAAAACTGTTGTGTCCTTTAGTTACAGTGAAGATTGTTAACAAAATAATAGGTTTTCATGACTGAAATATGTAAAAGCAGCACTAATTAGAGAAAGACAGGTCAGTAGGTGTGGAGGCTATTTGTGTTGTTTGGGTGCTTTTATTGAAGTTTCTTGAGTTTTTTTTAAAGAGCAAGAAGCAGCAATAGACAAGAAAACAACATTATTACATTGTGTCCTTGTATTTAAGCAAACAAGCATTTCATCACGACTTTAACACCCAGTCGATCATTGGAGATGCTTCCCGACACCGAGTCAGGTCAAATGTATTTATGTACCTACTCAGCAGACAGGACACAAAGTAAATACTAAAAGGTAGAAAAATATTTTTTATTTTTTTATTTTATTTTAAACATCTACAGTTTTACATGAAGACCGAATAAGGCTTGTCCCGATCCGATCCACATATTTACACTTGTTCTAGAGCGGAGTACTGATGTTGATTAATAGACAATTTTCTACTCAGGTTGTGTGTTCTGCTTTTTTATTACAGTTTCCAATATTTTTTGCACATATGGCTTTTTAAGCCTTGGTTTACTGAGGCCATTTCTGCTTGTTATTTATTATTTAGTTTATTCTGTGTTTATTTATCCCCGAATAAACAGGTCAGTTTCTCATTACCAACTATTGTGTATTATTCCAACTCACCTAATTCAGCTGGCTAGTTGTTATCACGAGTAAAATCTTTTTCAACATGAGTCTGACAACAAAGTAAGTAGGTTAAATAACTTTAAACTTTAATAGATAATCGGATAGGCCAGTATCGGTATTGACCGGTATCAGTATCGGCCGATACTAAAGGCAACAATATCGGTATCGGATCAGAATTGCAAAAAGCTGGATCGGGACATCCCTAGACTGAATATGTTATTTCAGCTATAACATTAGATTTTTGTCTCTGAGTTATCGACATTATCGTATATTTATAGGTGCAAACCGCTAATTTATGATTAATCCTACATTTTGTTAACAGTTTTCCATTAAAGGTGACCTGCAAGGAAGTGGGTTTGAGTGTGAAGGAGAAAACAGAATTTTTCATTTGCTCGTTCTTGTGTTTTTGCATCCATTAGGGCATGTTTACTTTCACAGGGAGCAAAAGTCTTCAGCTGGCTGCACTGACTCCTGTGGGAATTGCACCTGCTGCTCTCCGAGGATCGCCACGCAGCGCGAGCATCAGTGTCTTCAGCTTTAGCAGCAGATGAGGCCATCCAGGCAGCTGTCACAATACCACCAAAAAGCTAGTGGAACTTTTCTTTTTGTTGCATTAGAAGATCAGCTCCAACAGGGACCACAAAATACAAGAACAAAGCCTCTGTTCTTTCTTTTTTCCATCCATACCTAAGAGTCCAATGTATTTGCATCAGTGAAAACCCAGAAGCTCTGCTATTTCTTGTCTTTCTGCCCCTGGAAACTGATACTTTTAATAAGTGGGTGGATATACCATGCAGCAGCTAAGCATCCTTGGTTTAACACTCTGGGTATTGTTAAGAACCGTAATGAGCTGGCACCCAAACAGGGCTCTGGCTTGATGGCACCAATGTCACTCAGGTCTGCTCGACATTTGCGGTGCAACCTGTGTTTTATGTGTGCCTCCTTGGGATTCTCTCATCTGCATGAGAGTGTCACTGACCCGTCTCCCTAAAATGTCACTCTTTGTGCCCGCATGTCTCCCAGGGATGAGAGTATCCAAACACATCGTAGCGTGCAGCCTTGAGACTGGAACGCCGCTGCCGGGTCCCAGTGACAGTGCTGCCGTGGCGGCTGACAGGGATTTGGAAACACGAGGCCAGCATTTGTTAAGGTGTTAGACCTGCGCCTACAGTGTCGGTGTGATGTGTGACAACAAAAGAACAAATGTTCGGGTTTTATCTGCTGCAGGCAGACCTGATAACATGAATTTCTGCTGCAAAGGTCAATGCTGGCACTGGAAAAATACGCCGGCCATTAGTCGAGCGACACAAAAATAAATACAAGTGTGTGTGTATTTTTTTTCTGGTCATTTAAAGGATGTCCTTACAAAGACACCAAAATCCCTGTAGTTCCTAGTACTTGGCCTGTCGGGTGTTCATTAGGTTTATCAGAGACAATCTGAAGAAAGAAACTGTCTCAGAAACTGTTTTAGCTGGTTTTAGCATATTCATCATGTTCATCATTTGAGGGATCAGGAAAGCTTCCCTTTTCTGCCCCACAGATCTATACTAACTATTATATAGAGGGAAGGGAAGCCGGCACAAACTGACTAGTGCTGACCAAAATCTATAAAAGCAACAAACCACAGATTTTCCTCAATGTGTGCAAACGGTCATCCAGACTAAAAATAGTTCAAATGTAATACCAAATAGAACAGGAGGACCAAGTCCAGGGCAGGACTGGGAGATTTTTTCAGGCCAGGAGTCAGTCTTGTAACCAGGCCACCCTGGGCTTGCCACGCATGCATGTTCCCACACATACATGTTCACACCCACACCTAAATGCATGTGCACAAGCAAAATGCATTTGTACACGTGCATGCAAACACTTATAAAAGTGCAAATTCCACATAAAAGGCCACCTATTAGACTTACTGTAACTTCTGAGGTTGTAATGTACAGCAACTTTACTGCTGTTAATGTAATAGTAGCAAGATAATAAAGATTTTACACAATAATAAGTGTGTAAGTTAGAACTTTAAATAGTCAAATTGTGTAAAAAATCAACTGCCTCAGTGGCACATCATCATTAGGGAATACTAATGAACCCCAACCTACAGTAAATCCAAGGTTGGAATACACAAATGTTCATGTTTGATCTGGGATACATGACAGCAAATCAGCAGCAAAGACATTTTTAACAACACAATTACTTAATAGAATAACGCCAAGAAATCTATTATTACAGTCTAGAGCCCTTTATCTCTATGCTAGCGTCTGGTAGTGTTCATGTGTTGTTGCTCTACTGAAGTCCCCAAATTCATGACTGGAGTCTGACTGGAGTCCAAGTCATGTGACTCGAGTTCACACCTCTGCCCTATGGTCAGTCCAGGTCTGACTAAGTCTGTCAGTGATAAAGTTAAACGCACAATTATTGGTGTCCTTGACAGATTTAGGTTTACATGGAATGCTTAGTTTTACCACTGTGTTTATTTCAGCGCTCTGATGAACTGGTACCATCACATGACGCTGCTGAGCTCCAGCAGCAGACGTCCAAACCCGGAGAATCTCCTGCCTCAGGCTACAAATCCCGTGTCACTTTTCAGTTACCATGAAAACATGGAAACTTCAGAGCAATGTCATTAGACTCCGGTTTACCTGATGATTTAAACAAAAAATGCTAACATGGTTCCAATAAGAAAATCAAACCTGCTTTTGCTCAGAATAAAACTAGAGTGAGTTCTCCAAGTCTGCGATTTCACCAATCCTAAAAATAAATACTGGTTAATATTTTAACTGGGAACTCTCGGCCGCTTGGTGTGGCTGTTGTGTCACAAATCTGAGTTTGTCTGTGTTGAAAAAAAACCCCGAACGGTTCATTGAGGTAGAAACTCATCACAAAATGAATGACATGAGCTGAGGACAATTGTACAACATGGTTTTCCTAAATATGGCTATGATGAAAATAAACAAACGTTATATAACTAAAAAGAGACAAACTACTGGAAACCGAGAAGCAGGGAGTGAGAACCCATGCCAACCAAGTCTCCATCACTGTTTTCTGTCCCACCATTTTCAGAAATTATTTTTTTTAAGTTCTCTATTTCAGTCCATCTGCAACACCAACTTTGAGCTATTCCCATTATGTTCAGCAGAAATACAAAAGGGAACCATGCAGACACAGAACTAGGAGTGACAGGGACGATGCAGTGAAAACCTGTGCATCCACACAGAAAACATGCAAACACCATGCAGAAAGACCCCAGGTTAGGATTCAAACCCAGGATCTTTTGGTGCAAGGCAACAACGCGACTAATTGCATCCACTGTGTGCCAAATGTACAACTGATGAAAAACATGATTACAAAAAAGAAAAAAGTAGTTATTAGGCAAAATCAGCCTCTGAAGCAGAAAACCAACAAGACATGCTGTTGTCATTGTCGGCACTCCAACTTAAGCAGAAAGCTGGCACAGTTATGGTTACTTTAGCTTCGCTAACAGAAATGAAGCCAAATTTGATTCATCACAGCTTCGAACCAAAACAAATGTTTATCCAGTGAAAGCTAAACGCGCTCCTCAATCTCATATGATGTCTCCTATTATTTGTTTTAAAGATGAATCTCCCTTACAAATCAAAGTTGCTGCATGTTCAGCATACAGGCTTTGGTTTCAATGAAAGCCACGTTTTAAGGAGTTAAACTGTTTTTCTTACCTAATGTAATTAGGTTGTTATCCATGCTAATTCTAATTTATAGTTTCATGTTGTCATTGTGTCCGCCTACAGAGCTGATCTGTCCTAGATTTGGTATCCAGTTGGACATTTTGTTAAACCCTAAAATAAAGTCTTATTGTGATGGCTACAACTAAGAAGGATCAGAAACTAAATTTTCATATTTTTATTTAGAAGACCAAGTATTGAATGAGGTTAGCCAAGTTGAATACCTGGGTCATATCTAAAGAAGCGATCTCGGCGATAATAAAGTTATAAAGCAACAGATGCCACAGATGCCACAGGGACGATGTTGGGCTCCCACCTGACCTCCCCCCAGCTCACCAGTTGGGTGGGATTATAGTTGGGTGGGATTATACGGTTCTCTACTTGGTTCATCTGAGTCCAACAGCCTGCTCCAGGGAAACTGACCTGCTTAATGCTGTAGATTTTTGTTTTCTGTTATTTAGCAAATAAAGCATTTTTAGTAATTGCTACTGACCTTAAACAGGGTATGTTAAGTCTGGCTATATGTCAGGCAGTGTTATTCTGGGGAATGATTTTGGCTGAATAGGAAACTGAAAGACATTCTCAGGAGCAGCTGGTTGATCTGGAGAGATGGCGCGTCCCACCATGGCTTTCTTTAACTATTAAAAATTTCAATTGTTCGAATTAATTCAGTTATTTTTGCTCTGTTTGAACATGAAATATATAACGTTCTTACAAAAAGATTAAAACGTGCTTAATAATCCCATTTAACATTGACTGTTTATTAAATTATACTGGATACAGCTCGCATCATCGTCGAGGAATTAATTTCACTCTTAGAAGAGCCATAAACATTTAAACGGGAGGGAGGAAATAAGAACCTCTCTATCCTTCTGTCGTGGAAACGGAAGCAGTGAGGAAGTGTTTGAGGTTTGGTCGACTGAGATTAAGCCATGAGCCCATCATGTCTTCACCAACTGCTTTCTAAAAATCTGAATCCATCTGTGCATGTAAATATTGTGTTGCACAAAACAAAAAGCAGTAGATCTTTTTAAATCCCCAAATATGTTTCAGTTTTTATGCTTTTTTTTCTAATTCTATTTTTTAATGAACCAGGGAGTCTTCACTCATGAAATATTTAGAGCCATTTTCTTTTTACCAAGAAATGCGGCCATCTCCAGGTTGATGAATATAAATTAAACTTTGAAATAATCATCAGGATTTTCTCCAATAAGTCTGACGTAACAAAGATCCCTTTCCCCAGCCATCCTCATCTTCCTGCTGAGGCTCCTCCCTTCCCCATGTCAACTCCCTCCTGTGTCTCACTATTAGTAAAACACAACAAGCATCAGTTTCTTTGAAATCATTGTAAGGTGACAAGACAGAATGTGCTCTCGGGAGGAAATGGTGGCAGAAAAACACTCTACCCACATCCTGTAGCTAATAGCAGCTGAGTGCATTGCGGGTTTGAAGCATGGAGGCAGTTCCCTGGTTACTGAGCCTGGACTCTGAGCACAGCACCTCTCACTCACTAACAGGGTCTCTGGTGGGATCTTTTATTTTTGCTCCTGGCTCAGAGTCGCTGCACCGTGTGGGCGATGTGCAGGAAACCGACTGCGCTCATGTTAGAGAGCAGCAACTTTCCAGGAAATCACTAGACGTTACTCAAGCTCCAGAATTTGTGCCTCTGGGGTTCTACGATCAGAACAGTGTAAGTATGACTCTGTGCTGCACTTTTGGTCTCAGGCTTTGCTCCATCAGCTGGAAGTTTTCATCACTTCCAAATAAAATAAAAACTTTCTATAAACATTCTCTAGTTTTCAAACAACTATTTTAATGTTTGTGAGGGAAAATTTATCAAAATCAACCTGGATTTAGTTAAAAACTTAAAAACTTTTAGAAATATTCTGATGACTGATGAGACAAAAGTCATATTGTAAGAAAAGGAAACTTAAACACACAAACATGGTTTGAAGACTTAGATGCTCTTGTTCGTCCATGAGTTCTACTCAAACTCCTGAAGAAAAAGGTCCAGCAGTTAGAATGTAACCCGCACCATCAACAGTATTAAAGTTTAACAGCAGCACATTGAACCAAACATCAAGTCATTCCCTAATCGAGACCATGGAGTGTTGTAAGGAACTTGTTGCTTGTAGGCAGAAAGTCCTTCCAGCATACCTGCTTTGCATTTTCAGAAATGTTTAAGTATTAAAAGGAACACCAGCAAGACCACTTCTGAATATATCCAAATATTAGGACACAGAGGTTCTGGGTAGGCTTTGTTAAATCTCCTGAAACCACAGCATGATCTTCAAATGATGGGTATCGATCTCTTTAAGTCTTGTTCCATCAAACCTTGACGTGAATTTTACAAAATTATTCCGACTCACCCTGGTATCATGTGGTGTTTGATTCAGTATTTATTTAGTATTTGTTAGAAATTCCTGCAAAATTAGAGCAGATTTAATTAAAAATAAACCAATAAACCTGCTTATTTAACAAACTCCAGTTATTTTAATATTCCAATTCTTATCCATACATTTTTTCTCAATACAGCTTGCTGCTGATTTGATTGTATAAAACAAGATTAAACAGCCCTAAAAATAATTTTCTTGTGACTATTACACAAAATTCAAGTTTAATGTTTATAAATTATAGACTTTAACCTCAAGAATATTTCTACATGTTAAAAATATAGCCTTTTAGTGTGTTTTTAAGCATTGTATGGATTATGAAGCTTTATATCACAAAATTGTAATAAATCGAACGTATGTGTTCTTTAGCTCATAAAAAACAGAACACTGTTCCATAAAGTGGAAAAATAAATTGTACAAAGCTACTGTCTAGTGGGGATTTGCTCCTTTACGTCTGGCAGCCTATTTGAGAAATCAAAATGATAAATCTTTAGATTAGAGCGAAGTGAACAGGGCTTCTCACCTCATCCAGGTGCACGATGAACGTGACGTTGCTCCCCATGTTGGCGGTGACTTTACCGTCTTTGGTGGTCAGCAGGAGTCCTTTGGGAGACCTGTTGGGGCACTGCTGTTTTCTGGCCGTGTACATCTCCTTAACCCCCTTAGTGCAGTTGTTCAGAACCACTTTACGGTATCTTAGGAAGAACAAAAAAATGGAGAAACAAGTCCGCTCACTCTGGGATTTTCAGCTTTGATCCTTACATGCACGTCTTCTTTAGTTTATTTTTTTACAGATTTCCTGATGAGTTTGTTGTGTACAAAAAAAACAAACAAACCAAAGCAGGTAAATCCAGCACAGTGTGACTGTTTTGTGTTAACAGCCTTTAGGACGAGATGACAACTGACAGACCAGCTGTGTGAGAGGCAGTGACACCGCAGGAAGTTCAATCAGTGCGGCGGAGAATAAAACCCTGCAGCTGTGATTGGGCTTCGTAAGGTGGTTGTTCCCAGAGGATCTCTGCAAACGAACACCAGGACACTCTTCTCAGAATCAACAAAGCAAAAACACGTTGCGGTCTCGTCTAAAACCACGTCTACAGACTTCCTTCCTATTTGTAGCTTTGAGAAACATGCATTACTACTCTCATTACTATTATAAGCTGTGTTTTTGAAAGGATTTAAACTGAAACCAGCCCCCAGTAGTTAACAGATAAAATGATTAATAGTTTAAAGAGTTATTCATTAGTAAATGTCTGAAAAGTGTGGCATGACATTTTATACAACTATCTTTATTCTGATACCCCAGACTAAAATCCAGTGGAACTGTTTTCTACGTTAGTCCAGCTATGTATGACTCAACCAAACCTAAGTATAAATGTAGCTGTTCTTTTCTGGCTTTAGAGGTTTGTTTTACTTTGTACTTTGCTTTTCTGCCTTACTGGGCTGCATACTAAAAGGCAGTGCTAATAATTTAGGGGAATTATTTTAAATGCAAATATTCAAACATCTGTTTATAAAAAGTAGTTATCTTCCTATAACTTATAGTGTGCTCAATCTGTTAAGATCACTCCACTCTACTGTCTCTAGTGACTTCCAGAAGTCCAAGTTCTTCTACCTGAATAACAGCTTTAGCATCTACCAACAGGTCTAGTTTTGGAGCCCATAATTGTTTTTCATTTGCTTTATGTCCTTTGCTAAATTGGAAACATATACATTCACATATATAATACAGCATGGATTTAATAATTTGTTGCTGTAATGCAACATTTTTCAAATCAACGTTTTCCCTTAATAGTCATAAAAGCTTCTTATCTGTTCCATCATCATACATTACCAGGCTTATTAAACCTATATAAATGTTGTTTCCTGCAGTAAAATAAAAAATAAAACATAAATAAAAGTGCAGCATCTCTTTATGTTTCAGGTTTCTGTTATTAAACTCTGGGTGAAAGTGAAATTAACATTCATCCTTGCACTAGTTTCTCTGTTATTATTGTGTCTATGTGGGTTTACAATGTTTACAACACGTAAAAGATGGAAATTATATCTTTTCTAATTTCCTTTCAGAGGAAACTGATTGGCAGCTGATTGGCACACTGGAGGTGATAAAACAGAGTTCATTGACAAGATGAGGTAAACCCGACATTTAAAAAAAAAGGAATCTAAATACACCATCAGAGACAGCAAAAGAACAAAAACGTGTTCGATTTATGCTCCATAATGATGCTAACTTTCTAAACAAACAACCATTTTCAGGAATTTCAACGCATAAACACATATTTTGCATGCAGATTGTGAGATTCCACCTCCACGTAAATCAGCTTTAAAACTCTAAAAAGCCTTGAAGCCATTATTTGCTTTACAGAGTATGTGCAGAAAGGTGTCATGGGTCAGTTCTTACCCTGTACTGTTAAAGTAGTTCTGACCCTGGCTGCAGCTTCGTGACACAGAGAAAGGATTGAACCAGAAGGCCGGTCGGCAATTCCCGTCGTTCCGGCGCTCGTATCCATAATCGCTGTCAGACAAGACAAGAGAAAGCATCTGATCAGCATGTGTGAACTTGCTCCAAAAGCTGCTCATCCTGCATCATTATTACATATTAATTATAGCTTCTACTGTCTGAAAAATGCAACGCTGAAGCATGGAGTTGTGTGTGCCAGGACACACAGCTTGCAGAAAAAAAGGGGAGTGGGGTACTGTAACTAAGGATATATAATTCTCATAGATTCCAATCAGTGGATGATTTACATGCAGCCAAGCAGGGTGGGCAAGTGTCCGCTCTCATCAGGGTCCTGACACTGATTTATCAGGTAATTACTGAGCCAAAACAAGCAGAACTAACAAGGCAGCAGCTGACTAGTCCACTTTAATACTGAGATTACAACAGTGTGAACTGGTCATTAGCAATCTGTCAAGGGAGGCGCCACATTTGCAATAAAGGGATTTTTTTGTGTTTAATGTGGAGTTGTTTGGCGCAGTTATGGCTGCCAGTAGCCTGTTTGGTTTGCTCATTATTTGCATGCATTTGGTTCTACAGAAGGTATCCTGTTGAAAATTAGATGAAATACAGCAACTATGCACAATTAAAATGATTAAATATAAAAAAAAAATAAAAAAAACAGATGACCCACATAATACCAAATGTAGCTTAGAGAGAATTTAGAAGAAATACCTTAAAATGTTTTAAAATGCGAAGTTGGTATTTATGTACTTTTAATATAGGAAGTGTCAGTCACAGATCTCTCTAGTTTTATGTTTTTATGCATCAAAGGAAAATGCCAAATTATTACTTTAACTAGAGATAAACACAGCAGTGGAGATTCACTGAATTAGGTCAGAAATATCTTATTTTTTGGATTTTCTTCTATTTTACAAAAATAAAATTGGATCAACAGATCACATCCCCTATAAAAACACAATCCTTAAATTAAGAAGGTATTTCCATTAAGCATTAAGTTTCAAAATTGGGAGAAGGAAAAACATCCAGAGCAGGTCTCATGTCAACTAAGTTAATTCATAAATTGAACATAATCCATCCATCCATCCATCCATCCATCCATCCATCCATCCAACCAACCAACCAACCAACCAACCAAGATTGAAAGTGAGATTTAGAGCTTAAAATAAACAATTTCTATTTACACCTGAATATTATATTCAGTACAAAGATTTAAAGCTTTTTTTCAGTTTTTTTTCCCTTAATTTAAAATTCTCATCTTTCAATCTAATTGTAGGTTTTACTGTCACCACTATTTTCAGTAAGATGCTAGTATAAAAAAAAAAAGAAAGATAGATTGTTGAAGAAAAACTCAGAACACACAGCATGAGGAGTTATCCCTAATTAGGTTGAAGGTATAGGAAAGGATCTTCAGCTCATTCTTATTTTTGCAACACTGCGCATGCGCCACCTCATCTCCAGTAGCGCCCCCTGATATCGGTAGCGTACGTCTTTTTTTCTAAGGGGAGAACCTCTCTTCAATGGCGAATGAAGCGTCTTGTCCGTCCCGTTTTACTTCCAAAGCAACAATCTGCGCATGCGCAAATTCGAAAGTGAGCGCGCGTTGTATGGGTCAGGTGGGTGGGACATTAGTGATATACGTCATCGCGTAAATTTTATTTCCGTATTGACAGCCAGTTATTTTTCACCACCGGTCGTTTTTGATTGGCTGTCATTTTCTATGGTATTTTCCATTGAAATTTTTCTATTGAAAAGATCCTCTCCTATACCTTTAATAGGAAGGAACTAAGCTGCAAATATGAAAACCGGACTGCAAATGATTTATACTGACTTAAAGGATGCAAAATATTAGCTTCAGATTTTATGCATACCTAGGAAAATTCTTTCCAAAAGGGACATAACAGAAATTGGGCTTGGAATAAAAGCAATTTCGAAAGAGTTAAATATGAACTAATTAGCACTCGCTGGGTGCTGTTCTCTAAACATGAGTTAGATAACTGCTGAATTTTTTTGGTTTCTGGTCCCTGTTATTATAAGCTAAAAAACACACCCGGTTTGGATTTGCATACAAATTGAAACTACTCCCACACCCACATGGTCTAAGCAGAATTAGAAGCACAACAGGCTGCGAAGAAACGCTGCAAAGAAAGACGAAAAGTCTTCACACCCATGAAAACAAACAAGTCAGCTGGAAAGAAAACTTCAAACAATAACATGTCTGACGAAATGGTTGCATTGTGGTGCCCCATCCTTAAAGGTTTTTACAGTAGAGCACAAATGTTTAATTTTGGGATTCAGCTTTTATTGGTAGGTGTCTGTTAACAAACCAAAGTTTTGTCTTGCCCTTGTCAATAATTGCCCTCTTTGACTTAGAAATTTGCAGTTTGATGATCGACTTTGTCTGTGGCCGCATATTCTGGACACTCAAGTGAAGAGGGCAGCAGAGCTGTCCTCTGACCACGACATGGTGGTGAGTTCGCTCCGTAGGTGGGGGAGGACCACCGTTCAGAGCTGGTAGACCCAAATGAGTCTTAAGGATCTGCTGGGAATGGCTGGCAGAGTCTCCCGTGAGGCGGAGCTTTAACTTCCACCTAAGAGAGAGCTTCAAACACATTCAGGGGAAGTGGGGGACATTGAGTCTGAGTTGGGCGTGTTCTGCGCCTCCATTGCCGAGGCTGCTTACTGGAGCTGTGGTCGCAAGGTTGTTGGGGCCTGTTGTGGCAGTAATCCTCATACACTTTGGTGGACACCAGTAGTTAGGGAGGCTGTCAAGCCAAAGAAGGAGTCCTACTGGATATTTCTGGCCTGTGGGACTCCAGAAGCAGCTGTTGGGTACTGGCAGTCCAAGGTTGGACTGCCGGAGTTTGGAGAGGCTATGAAGAACGACTTCCAAATGGCTTCGAGGCAATTCTGGTCAACCATCCATCTTAGGGGTTGGAAGCGGTGCACTGTCAGTACTGTCTATAGTGGAGATGGTAAGCTGTTGACCTAAACATTGTGAGTTTAATGGGCAGAGAATGTTGAAGGCAAGGCAAGGCCAGGCAAGTTTGTTTGTATAGCACATTTTCGTGTACAAGACAATTCAAAGTGCTTGAAGACCTCCTCAATCCCACCAATACGTCTTCCATTGAGGAAGCGGAGGTGGGGGACTTCGGGATAGGCTCTCCAATCTCTTCTGCTGAGGTGGCCGATGTGATTAAAAAGCTATGTGACCGCAGGGCCCAGAGTTCCTAAACACTGTGGATGTGGTAGGGTCATGCTGGTTAACGTGACCCTGCAAACATCGCGTGGATCTCTGTGGCAGTTCCGCTGGACTGGCAGACCGGGGTGGTGGTGTCTCTGTTTAAAAAGGGGGACCGTAGAGTGTGCTCCAAGTACCGGGTTAAATTCACTCTCTTAAGCCTCCCTGGTAAAGTCTATTTGGGGATTCTGGAAAGAAGAGTCCGTCAGATACTTGAACCTCAGGAAGAGCAGTGTGGTTTTTGTCCTGGCCTTGGAACACTGGACCAGCTCTATACCCTCACCAGTGTTTTGGAGGGTGCATGGGAGTTCGCCCAACCAGTCTACATGTGGTTTGTGGACTGGAAGAAGGTATTCGACCATGTCCCACAGTGACTCCCGTGGGGGGTATTTGGGATGTATAGGGTGCGTCATCCACAACTATCACTGGAGCAGTTAGCAGTCGAGTGTGAAGTGGGCGGGATGAGAATCAGTGCCTTCAAGTCTGAGGCCATGTTCCTGAGCCGGAAAGAGGTAGAGTGCTCGCTCCAGGTCGGGGTGGAGGTCCTTCCTCAAGTGGAGGATTTTATGTATCTTGGGTTCCTTTTCATGAATGAGGGAAAAATGGAGTGTCTGCAGTGATGGGGGCACTTTACCAGTCTGTTGTGGTAAAGAGAGAGCTAAAAAGCAAAGCTCTCAATTTTGTGCTTGACCTATGTTCCCACCCTTATCTATGATCACGAGCTTTGGGTTGTGACCGAAGGCACGAGGTCACGGGTACAAGCGGTCAAAATGAGTTTCGTCTGCAGGGTGTCTGGGCTCTCCCTTAGAGATAGGGTGAGAAGCTGAGTAATCCGGGAGGGTTATCCGCTGCTTCTTCACATTGAGAGGAGCTAGTTGTGGTGGCTTTGGCATCTGGTCAGGAAGCTTTTTTGACGCCTCCCTGGAGAGGTGTTACAGGCCCGTCTCACTGGGAAGAGGAACAGGGGTAGACCCAGGACACGCTAAAGGGACTATGTCTCTTGGCTGGCCTGGAAATGCCTCGGGATACCCCCAGACAAGCTTGCCAAAGTGGCTGGGGAGAGGGAGGTCTGGGTCTCCCTTCTTGGGCTGCCGCCCCCGCGACCCGATCCCATGTAAGCGGAAGACAATGGATGGATGGATAGATGGAGGGTGAAGTTAAAAAGTAAAAACAGCCTGCATAAATGTCTTCTTTTCTGAGCTGAACCCATGGATCAAACCTAACAACACACTTTGTTTCCTCTTGCTTTTAATTTTAAAACGCTTATTATTTAGACTTGCTGTAAGCTTCCACGGCTCGTCATTCTGTCCCTTCTACCGTCGCTGTATTTTCCACAAGAGCAAACATCAATTACAGTAACTTTCTCCTAACAAAACCTGTATCCACTTGCTGGGTTCACTGAGAAATGCAAGTATTAGAAGATCATTAGTAGTACAGTGCATGCAGAAGAACACAATGATTCGGACTACAGGTCAAATCAACCATATTTTCCAATTTGTGCAATTTATTTATTTACTTATCTGCTGCTGCTTGTTAGCTTACAGGACTCAGGGATCAGCCCTAAAAAGCATATTTGAGTGGACTGAAGAGGGAATTTAATGGTTGCTGAACAGATGCACTTGAAAAATAATAAATTGGTACTGAAGGGCAGATGCTTTTCCATAGGTCAGATTCGTTTTTCATGTTTCTACTGAGTGCAGTATAGCAATAAATTACCTGCTGAGCCGCAATCACATCTGACAGTGCTCACTGAAATAATTCAAGTATTAGCAGGAGAGCATTCATGAAAGGATTAATAAAAAACTGAAAAAAGAACAAATACCCTCGATAATGAAGCCCTCCTTACCAGAAAAGGGAGAGGAACATAATCCTTCTCGACAATTATTAGGAAAGAAGCCACTGAACAAAGGAGTGTGTCGTCTTACCATTCAAAATCATGAGCTCGACAAATACAGGATTCAGCTGAGAGGATTCTGGAGTAGTCTTTTCCCAGCATGCAGTAGTTTCCAGGCCGGCGTTTCATATAAATCTGCTTCTGACCCATCACGCACGGCTCGCCCTGCGTTGGCACAAAAGAACCGATGGAAAAAAAGGTTTTACAATGAAGACTTGCACGCCATATTGTGGGAGTCTCACCTGGTTGTGCAGGTGCCATGTTTGATAGTCTTCCTCTGTGCACTTCCTGCTGAAGATGGATTTGTAGTCTATCCTGATGAGTTGCCACTCAGAGCGGTGGCTGAAATGTCCAAAAAAGCTGAGAAAGGAAAATAAGATTTCAATTCTAATGTCAAGGAACAAACCAAATCAACCAGATAATTTTTCTAACAGCAGATTGAGTCGAATCTTAGACAAATTCTATGCGCATCACACAAGGTTTTCCTTTAGAAGTGTTACTTCCCTAAATTTACATATTTATATATATTTAAAAACTGTTTTACCTCTCACATAAATTATATTGACACTTTAAGTCTTTATCTGAAGAGCCTGTGAAGAACAAGCTGGGACATGGAATGACTAGAAAGTTGAGCAAGTCATTTCGACGAGGGTAATGTGGATATTTATGTTTAATATTCAATCTTTATGCTTCAGTTGGCTTTTATTAAGATGCTCTTTAATGAGAAAGTGGCAAAATTCCTGGTCAAAATTAATTTGAAAAGAATCAAGTCTATTAAATTACTAACTTCATATCCTCATTTACGCTTCAGCAAAGGCTTCAAAAAGATCAAATCAAATATGAAATATTGCAATGAATATTTCTTCAAAAAAAGAATTGATATTTTGGGGCTGCACATAGTTCAGAGGTAGAACCGGAACTGGATGTACTGCATGTCTCCACCCTGTTGCTGCTGACCCGTTCCTGGCTTAATACTGCAAATAAAGGCCACCAGTGCAAAAAAAACCTGTGTAGAAAATAATTTTTTTATATGGCGACGAAATTAAACACCAGTAGAGAACAACCTCCAAAGAATACAAAGGACCAATAGAATAAGCATCTTTCAAAATGCATTTGGATGATTTGAGGTTTTTTGTACGTACGTCATGATCTGGTTCTCAGCACCAGCCTCGACCAACACTCCATCCACAAACAGCGGTGCCGAGGAGAAGGTGTGTTGAGTCCACTGTCGTCCTTCATCAAAGCTGAACCTGTGTCAGATTGCATTCGCATCACAACCCCAGCATAGGTGGCGGTGCAGAATTAACTCTGGTCATAGTGGAGGGTTTAGGTGGTGATCAGAATCACTGGTTTGTCACAACAGAATTGTCTCAGAGCTGCCGGTAATTAGTTACTGTAGCTTTGGGTAAATATCAAATGGCTGAACATTGAAGGGATATTTCAGAGACCGTCAGTCCGGGTAACAAAGCAAAGAAGCAGAAAACATCTTTCTTATAACATGGAAAGCGAGAAGGTTTTGGATGTCAAAAAGGAAAATGAAACCATTTCTGAAACCTTTCCTGGTAAAAAAGCTGACACAGAGGTGAGAAAACAAAATGTTTTAGCACAAAAGTGCACAGGGAGGAAGAGACAGTGGAAAAATTGGCCGCCTTTCATCACTGGCTCGTGGGCTTTATTAATTTTGACAGCTTATCAACATCAATGCTGAGGTGAGAACAACTGGAAGTACCTGAGTGTGATGTTCAAGTGAAAATAAAGGAAAAGAAAATCCCTCCATGTTGCCTCGGAAAGCCTCCTTCTGTCACTTGAATGAACGCGGCGACAACGGCAAGGCAGTGACGGGCACTTGTTGTAGGACTCAGTCAGTGTAGGCGTTTAACCGAACGGCAAGTGTGAAAGCCATTCTACTCCATGGGTGTGGGAACACAGGCCTTTTCAACCACTCAGATTCTTTTTTCCGGCATCATCCCACTTAAATTGGGAGAGAGACAAAAACCCAGCTGGCCACACTTGACTGGTTCTAAAACTAATTTCAAATTGGTGCAAAAGTGAGAGAAGAACGGATCTGGTCTCACTTGGATTAGCCTGCATTGAAGCACAGCTCAAGTTGAAGAAAAACATATATATTTCAAATTAGATTGGCTGAAGCGTTATTTATCTGAATTTGCAACAGTAAATGGATCAAGTGAGACATGGGGGCCTACTTCCTTGGACCATAAAAAGCTTGATGTAAAGTCTGAACGGCCATTAAAATTAGAAAAGAAATTTACAAAAAGGAAACTTGTGCAACAAAGTCTGCTTAAAGGACCTACCACAGATGTTTTGTTGGTACCGATGGTTGCTTCACTGCAACAAGGGCCCCTCCTTTGTCCAGAAACCAGATATTGTGCTCCTCCTCAAAAATCTAAAAAAATAAGCAGGAAACAGTAAAAAGGTTGAACCAATCTATATAATAAAGCAAAATATTTTGATTTTTTTTGAGCAATTTTGGAAAAAAGGGGATTTAAAATGAAGCTTAAAAAGCCCATGTTGCCACAACAACCATAAAACCAATCTAGCTTTTTCTTTGCCTAGTTATTTTTAAATGTTAACCACATTAGGCTGCTTAGGTCCTGTTTAGATCTTCATTTTTATGTTCATAACTGTGAAAATGTAAATGAATCACTTCAGAAATATATGAATTTGGTTTTAACTGATTTTGAACAAAATCAAAAAGATGTTAAGATTTTTCCCAAATAATAGCATGCATGTAGTGTAGGCATACAAAAAATAATAAACCGCTAAGAGATTGTGAGTGTTAGATACCACAACCCCTTTTTTAAACTACTTTTAAATTGGATGTTAAGCTTCAGATTACACTAGTTACAAGCTGTTAAAGTACTGGTTCCCAGCTCTGTGAGCTGTTGGTATAAATGTTAGTAAAGCTCACCGGTCTCCAACTGTTGCCTGCATCCGATGATACAAACATGCCAACGTTGTTGTAAGACAGTTCTGTTCCGATATTTCCTGCAGGAAAAACGAGTAAATCAAAAACCCAAATGAGATCACACAGATAATACACTGGCGAAAGACACACAAAACATAAGCTCTTTAGGATTTATGTTGGATATCCCTAAATATTCTCCAGGTAAGATGTCCAGACATCATTTAACACTCCAATACTGTTCCTGGCGAGCCTACAGCAGACAAACTGGTTCCATTCAGTTGATCTGCTTCTTTATTTTGGCCAGGGCTCAGTACAAAGACATGTGTATGTTCTGGATGGTGTTTGTCATGTTGGTAATATAATCTCTGCACCACATGATAGCTTAAAAGGCGCAGCGGGAAAAGTGAGGTACATTGCCAAAGCAAAGTCTTGGCCAGCGAAACAAGCCCGCTTGTTAATGCACACTGACTAGTCTAAGCAGAAGAGGGGCATGTTTAGTCAGCACTATTACAAACCTAGGGAAAATCATGCATTTAATCATAAATGTGACAGTTCTCCTAATAAGTAGTTAACCTGGATAAAATATGAATTTAGCAAAACAAAGTTTCAGTCTCAGACAATGTGCCCAGATGATTTTGTTAGATTTGTTTATTAAATGGAGAGATCATTGAAAAGTTAATTTACTACATTATTTAATTATGCTGAACACATTTTATAGTTGAATTATGAACAAACTGATGAATTCAACCTTTATTCCTTTTTATTTAGATGGTTTACAAATAATGAAAATAACCGATGTAGGATTACAATATTACATCCATCCAATAAAAAAAAATGTAATTAAAGATTTGCACTGCTCATGTTGGTTCCATGTTGCATTAGTTCTATTACATTAGTTTAGCTTTCCAGCATTCCAACAACACGGACAGACAGAGTTTTAAAGAATAGAGACAAACGCTAGGAGTTGGATTAGCACTACTTGCCAACAATTGATCGTCTCATCCAGGACAAGTTACTATTGATAATCATGTCTGATGCTTAAATATTAGGCTGTTAGCAGGTCATGGCACTCATGAGACTGTTTGGTAGCAACTGTCTTCAGTCAGATGCCTGTTTAGTTTTGTTTCATGACTCACTTCTACTGAGGATCCTTCCTGTCCACAGCATCACCATCCACCACAACTCTTAATATACTTGGATGACCGTTGAATTACCTTTGAGTTAAATAAAGTGTTTTTGAATTTAATTAAATTGAATTGAGGGCTTAATGAAAAGTAAAAGGACTTTAAAGATGCGGTGTAAAATAAAATAGTATCTGAGACGTTAAACCGAGTGTAAATGAGATGACCAGGTCAATTACCCTTCAAACTGAAAATGATGAAAGGTCCTCAAAAGATCTTAGGCCAGTCCCTTCCAATCTTTCAGATTTTTCTCACCTGTGGCAACGATGATGCCCGGAGCAGAACTCTTGGTGGAGATTGTTCCTGACACGTAAGGGTTCTCTGACATTTGTAGTTGGAGGTGAAGGGAACAAAATGGCTGAAACAAATGTAAAGGATTGCATGTAATACAGATATAGCAAAAAATAAATAAAAAATGAAAAAAAGAATCCATTAATAGAATGTCTGCGGAATTGATTTTGGCATTTTATTTAAACTATTAACCAGAATCGGACGGAGGCAATTTAGGGGCCTTAAAATATGGCTTAGCTGTTGGTATTACAGAGTATTTACTGTAAATTATGCCGTATTTGTATATAAAACTGTCTTTTAGGTGTACACAGAATTGTTTGAAAAAGAGAAAATTGTTGAGCAGTTGTTTCTACTCTGGTCAGATAAGAACAACACACTGTATATTTAGCTGCTAGTGTCAGAATTTGCCATAAACAAAAAAAGGATGAACCTATCCTACCTCGTATTAACGCTTCAGACTGCAGCTGTTGTAACGATGTGAAGAAATATTTCCACAGTACTCACTTTCTAGTGGCTACTTCGAACAGGGTAGTTCAACATGTAACAAAGCCTAAATCAATGTCAAGCTGGTTTCTGAAACATGTCAATGACTTCCATTTACTGTCTTGGGTTCCACAGTTTTGGGATGTGATGGCCATGGAGTGTGTTAACAGCTGTGTGGTTTGATCAAGTATACATTAACCAAAAGCTCAGAGGAATGTTTCCCACACCTTCTTGAACTCAGCCATAAAAAAGACAGACCGACAACTCACAGGGTATATGTAATAAAAGGGCCTGGGAGTGTACAATTGCCATATCACTTCAAAATATTAGAAATCTTCAACTTATTTATTCAACTATATAAAGGGCAGGGATACTTTATCTAGAAAAAAAAACAAGAATAAAGAAAGAAGCAACAAAAAAACTGTTAATGTTCCAAGAGAACAAACTGTGCTTTCAGAGGTTTTGCTAATTTCCTCTAATCTGTCATTAATACAAAGAGCAATGGAATTTGCATTAAAGTATGAAAGCAGGCCTCGGAGGCATGCAGACGGCAGAATACAATTACAAATGCTCATAGTGCAGAAAAACAATGCCTGCTTTAATCATAGCAGCAGACAGCATGTCACTGGGGTAAGGACATCAAAGCAGTGGGACTGAACAGGGTAATCAAAAGGAATCTATGGCAGTAATTAAAATGTCACATGAACTTGCAATCACAGGGAACCTGGAAGCTGCACAGTCTGCGTCTGAAATCCCCTCTTAAGCAGCATGGAGACGTGCTAATGTCTCAAAACATGATTCCTCCTAACAGTCGGCCTGTTAGTTTTAGTAGTGGGGAGGCCGTCTAATGAGGACAGAATGTTAACACATGCAGTCCATCAGGATCTGTCACTCTGGCACTAATTCTGCCTCATTTTCTGATCTGCTAATGTTTTCTGTCTCATCTCGGCTGTCACCCAAACAGGTCAGGGCAGGCGTCTGCTCACCAGGAGGTGAAGTTGAATGTTTTCCATGCTGTTGTTGAGTGTTTCCTAAAAGGAGTGGTAAGTGCTATGCAGAGAGAAAGATTTGTTCCAATCTGGCACTAAAGTTGTGTCCTGTTTAGTGTTTCTGAAGAGTAACAGCAGAATGGAGCAGAAGATGGATTGGGGCTTTGTCTGCTGTAATTAGAATGTTGTTTTGGTTTGCTGTGTTTTAAAAAAGAGGTGAGCTAAACAAAAAAGCCTCTCTATTTCATCTCTATTTCATCTGTTGCCTCCAGTTCAGATGTAGGGTATTCTCATATGGGAAGAGAAGGTCATCTGGTCGCCTCCCCCTCATCCATCCCTCCCACCAAGGACTTATTGAGTGACCATCTAACAACCTTCATCTCTCCTAAATCATTTTGAAGGCGATGATGGATCGCCTTCAAAATGTAGCCAACAGAAATCTGGCAACATCTTGATGCTGCAGTTTTAGCAGTTAGACTAAACATAGCAGTCTAACCGGTCACTCCTGACTGGTCTCCCAGTCTGTAGGGTAAAACCTGGCTGCCCGCATCAAATTAAAGTCCCTGATGCTAGCCAACAAAGTGCTTAAGGGTGCGGCTCCAAACTAGAATGCTCCTGTAAAGGCTTATGTCACAGCTAGGTTGCTTCAATCATCATTGGATGGTCTTCCAGCCGTGCCTACACCACGCTTAAGACCATCCAAACGGTTTTCCTGTGTTGTTGAAAGATGGTGGAATGACCTACCGAGCACCACAAGAACAGCACCACCCCTGTCTATCTTTAAGAAACTTTTGAATACCCATCTCTTCAAAGACCATCTCCTATCCTAATTTATACCTCTATCCCTCTATCACTGACACCACTGACTCTAACTAGGGATTTTTCTCTAGATAGCTTATTGTCAGATTGATAATAAGCGTAACATTGTGTCTACTTTGTAAGTGGCTTTGGATAAAACCATCTGCTAAATGCATAAATATAAACATAAATGTGGCTGTTTAGGCAGACCGGTTTACATTGTTCATGATTGTAGCTGGATCCTTGAGTTATGCTACCATACTAAGTTATGCTAGCATAATTTACGTAGTAACAGAGATACCTCTTAAATGTACCTCTGCATTTCTAAGGACATTGCAGTTGTAGGTTGTGCAGTAAAGTTGAATTAAAAATCATCTAGAAACTGCTGTGAGGTGGAATCCCATTCCTAACCAGCATTTGTGGCAAGTCAGCCAGTGTTGGTAGATTTGTTGGTCACTCTGGGACAAGCAGCATACCCACAATGGATGGTGATGGGTGAGTCACAGATGAGGTCAAAACGCTGAGAACGCATTTCCCCATGTGGGACTTACAAGGGTTTCGCTTTTTATTCCAGAGAGGATTGTTATGACAAAAAGAAAACTGTAACACAAATTGAATTACAACTGATGGCTTATTATTTGAATGCCTTACAATGAAGTGTAGCTGTAAACAATAGATTTTATTTCTAATTATGTCTGGCAATGTTCCACCTGGCATATCCTGACCACATCAGCGAGGATATGTACAGACTAAGGGTTTGAGCTCCAGAAAATATCTGCCTCTGTGTCTTACCAGGATACAGTGGATGTCGTTCCCTTCCAGGTCTGCAGAAGGTGCCTGAAGGAGCCTCCAGTCTCGGCCTTTATTGTAGGTTATGTACGTCTTCACCTGGTTGTCTTGCTTCTTGTTTGCAATTAGCATTCCTTTGATTCCAGCCACCTAATGTACACAGACAGAGTCATTGTTACAGAAAATATTATCTATACATCTGATGCTTAAGCCAATTCCCCTGGCAGTTGGCTTGTCTGTGAAGGAGAGGATCCAACACTCCCATCACAGAAAACATTTTGTATACTGCAGCAGAATGCATCACAGTTTCAGCTGAATGAAGATGTAATGCTTATCATCTTGACATTCATCTGCAGAGACGGTTGTAGGTGGCATTAAGTGCTATCAGCAATTATATCCTTATGTGTCTCAACAAAAGCGACAGGATAAACGATAGTTTGTTGGTTTTAAAACTCAGTATAAAACTCAGACCCTCAGAAGGCCATTTGAACCTTTCAGCTCAAGGATTTTTCTCTCCGAAAAGCTGTCAGACCAAAACAAGTTAGTAGACTCTATGTTCTAACATTATAAACAGACGGCAACATCCCAGGCCGTCCCCTCCCTCGTCAAAGTTTCTCTTTCAGGTAACAGAACCAAAGCACCATGAGTTATGTGACGGGAAGGCCTCAGTATTGTGGAGTGGTTGCCATAGTGAGGGGCTCTGCTCGGATGTGCTTCCCTCCCTGCAGGGGCACATCTATATAAGTGGCACTAATAGGCTGCAGATTTGACATTGTCAGAGATACATGGCGCTCAAGATGGATGCCGCTAATGATGGTGCCCCCATCCCGATCCAGCCAGATGTGTCAATCGCTCCAGTTATTATTTATTGCCTCCATCTACTCACTCTTCACACACACACACACACACACACACACACACACACACACACACACACACACACACACACACACACACAC
>JAVLVB010000913.1:749561-820856 GCA_032876305.1 Orestias chungarensis
CACACAAGATTATCGTAAGGTCATTTCCTCTTAGTTTTTATAACTTAGTTTCCTTTAGTCAGTTCCCTGCTTTCCTCCTGCTATAGCTGTTACACACCACATCTGCTTAACTCACTTGATTCCAGTATATTAATATATCAGCTCACTATTTCTCATTATTCATAGATTCTGTCCACTACCTGTAGTTTAAATACATTTTACTGGTAGACATTTTAATTTTTTCTTATATTGTTTTATATAATTGTCTTCAGCTGATTTTTAAATATTTGCTGTTTTAATTCATTGCTTTACATGGATTACTCAAAACATTTTTGTTGTGACCATTTTTGCCATTGGTGCCATATAACAGTTATTACAATAATGCAAGAAGAGGAAAGCAATTCGCTTTTATTCCATTCTGTCATTGTCTGCATATAGAAGCAGCGTCAACTGTGAATGTATTCTTTAAAAGTGCCGTTAATGGCAGCAACATTTTGGAGTAGCTCCGTTGGCTTATTCAGTTCTGACTCTTTTTCTAGATTTTAGTTTGTTGTTTTTAATGATTGAGGAGTTGCATGTTTGGATAACATGCTGATTAGAATCTCAAATGCTTAAAAAAATCTTCAACTATGACCTTTTATCCCAAACAAGTTGAAAAGGAGGCTTCATGGATACAGATCAGGAAAAAAGTGGAGAGAGAGGAGAAAACTCTCCTGCCTGTCATGAAAGTCAAGACAGTTATAACACTGTCATACAGCACCAGCCTTCAGTCAGAGGACTATTTAAAGTCATTGCAAGTATTACTGCTACTGCAGATCCTTCTTGCCCACATAATCTTTCACAATGGCTCCAATGATGCTTTGAAGATACAAGTTACAACATTGAATATCCCTTTGGGATAAATATAAATTTTTTTAATAAAGTTGAATTGAATTATATTTAATACCACCAAAAGGAGCTCTAAATGAATGGTGACACGCTAATTCATTCTAATGTTCTTATTAAATAATAGTGAGCTGCGCTGTACAAAATCCAATCAGTGCAGTGCCCTGATATTTTGTCGGATAAATGTAATTTAACTGCTGTTGTTTCTGCGTTGGTGAGTAGTTTCTGTCTGAATGTAATAACTGCATTCACTGTGTCTTCTGCAGATCTTATGAGGATGCATTTCCTCCGAGACTCTGTGTCATTGGTAAACAGCGGGCGATCACTGATTATTTAAAGTGAGACAAATAAGTCATATACTTTACAAAAAATGTATTGTTTTTGTGAGTTTTGGTGCGCTGCAGAGAAATGCAGGCTGTAGGATTGATGAGCAATTATTTTCCCAGACAACATCCTACTGAGTGTCTCTGATCAATCATGTGGAGCTTTTAGCAGCAAAGTCAAACTAAGAGAGCAAAAAGACAAATAGTTGTTGATACACTGAACAACTGACAACCAAGAGCCACCAGCTAAACCAGCCCATTGGAAGGAAGGAGTGTAATGAGTTTGCATGGCCCTGATGGAAAAAACGGAAGAGGTTTTTCAACCAAAGGCCTGTGATTACACAAATTGATCCTATCAACTCCAACAAGTGGGTAACAATAAAATCCTTCCACTTATTTAGGAGATGATTGTACAATTTTCGGTGTAGAGTTACAAAACTTAAAGTTTTGTAACTCTTTGGTAAGAAGCACAAGATGGAGCTGTCATAAGAGTCTCAGCTCCAAGACAACATCCTGCTTTGTTTAGATGATTTTTTTTTAGAACAAACAGCACTACATCAACCCTGTTAGAAATAAACTGGAAGTGCAGGAATGCTAGGAACGCAGTAAGAGACCATTTTGTCTTATCCTGCATGGCATAGACAAATGTCTTCTTACTTGGGTCAATATAAACGTTTTTTTTTTCCAATCAAAGAAATAAATACTGCAAAATTTCCTTTTTTAGATTCGAAACAGTAAAATAAGGAGAAAATATTTTATTGAAAGAAACAATGACGTTGGACGCTTGCAGAAAAGGATTTGCATGTTTGCGTTCTTGAAGGAGGTTTTTGATTGAGCTGAGAGGATTTTCTTTTTTTGCTAAATCTTGATGCACTGAGGTACGTGTTGATGAAAGCTCCTCCCAAATATTATTCTTATTTTTAGCTGAAAGTTTACTGGATGCTTGTGTTTGCATTTTCTACTAAATCAAAAGAACAACAAACTACGCCAACATCTGCCACTATGAATGACAACATTTTTGAATTTATTTAGTAGATTTTTAAATCTCATATCAGAAAATTTAAAAATGCATCAACTAGTTATGCTGTTCAGTCACATTTTAGGCCACAAAAACAAATTTTAATGGATGTGAATGCTCTTGTTTACCTCGTCAGGTTTTTCTGTGCTCATTTGTTGTTTCTTCCTGTTTTATCTAATGCAAAAGAAGCACTTTGTGAAGCCCTTCCTTTGACTAAAGAAAGCTCTGTAAATAAAGACTGAACTGTATCTAATCGGCCACTGTGTTTCACTAGCAGTTGCTGGCGAACGAGTCAATCAATCGGAT
This sequence comes from Orestias chungarensis, assembly GCA_032876305.1. Classification (NCBI taxonomy): domain Eukaryota; kingdom Metazoa; phylum Chordata; class Actinopteri; order Cyprinodontiformes; family Cyprinodontidae; genus Orestias; species Orestias chungarensis. The sequence continues at coordinate 752,073 of JAVLVB010000913.1, forward strand.
TCTGTGCTCGTGTTCATTGCGTCCACTGGAAATAACAGCCAAGAAACTCAGCTGGATACCTAAAGAGGCCTGCCAGTCTGGGAGAAATCATGACAGAAAAACAGAAAAGAACTTTCAGAACAATAATATTTTTTTTTTCAGTCTCTCCACACACCTGTTATCAGAGCTGGTGGTGGATAGACCCGGCTAAAAGATGTTTTAGCAGGTTTATTCCAAACCACCAGCAGTCAGTGTAAAAAGTACAGTATAAGTAACCCAAAGCTGTTTACATCCATGGGCTTGGCCTTTTCTTGATTTTTGTTTTCTTGAAATTGTTTTATTTATTCTAATTATCTATTTCCCTGTAACACAGCACAGGTGCTTTCATGCATTCTGAAGTCTGTTCTTGAAGCTGCATTGCGTGATCTTGCTTGGCACAGAAATGACGCAGTGTTGTATGGAAAGGGGACCTGCACTCACAACCAGCACACATATCCACAGTCTGGGCAGGAGAAGTAATGGCATTGTTAATTACCACCCCGCTGCCACTGCAGCTGGCCAATATCTCACTTCCTTCCTCTGCTCCCTCTATCACACCTGCCAGTGCTGGAGTGATAAACTAGGTTCACAGGCGAGCATAAAAGGATGGAAGTGAACTCTCCTGCTGTGAATGCAAACACATACACTAGATATGGTGCGAGCTAACAAGGCCGAGTCTATAGTTCTATTGCAGTAAGCAGTATTACAGCTTTTCTCTATGCTGTATACATCTTCTGTCAGGATGATGGACGAGCGCTGCCTGGTGTGCAAACCTGTCCAGATTCAACAAGTCAACTAAAACAAACTCTGTGGAAACTCTGTGGATAAATATGTTATCTTCAGCAATTACACCTCCATCCATTCCTGTGTCCACAGTTATATTTTTACCGTCATAAAAACGTGCCTGATTATTAAAACAGTTATTTGCTTAAATAACATTTTGTCATTAAACTTCAGTCTTAACAATTTACTTTTCCATTTATCCATCCAACCATCCATTATCTAACCCGCTTATCCTTGTTGGGTCGCGGGGGTCTGGTGGTGCCTTTCTCCAGCTTATAAAGTTGAGGTATTAAGAAGAAAAATTTGCAGGGTTAGGATTGGGAAGCTTAAAATGATGGCATCGCAGCATCTTGTTTTGCTGTTACAAAGTGTAGGGATATGTGTGTAATCACAGTCTGGTACATCTGAGCCTGACACAGTTACAGACCATACAGCGTGTCAATGCTGGTTATTATGTTATGCCTTATCACTGTGACACCAAAGATGATTCCCTTCAGAATTGGTTAGATTGTCCTTTTCTAATGCAGCAAACAAGTAAATTCAGCAAAAGCAGTCTAAGATTTCTTTAGATTTCAATTGGTTGCCTTCCACGTTTGAACGATAATAATGGACAGAAATGTACAAATGTATATGAAAGCTACATATGTAAATAAGAATGCTACTGATTTTGTGTTTCCAGTGTGACCTGTTCATTTTAGGACAGGTCAAAGGACAAAGCTAGGACAAAGCTAAGCTTACTTGTGTAAAACATTTATTCCATGCAACAAAACGCAACAGAATTTCAGGTTCAAAAGATGCTTGAATAGAGGTTAAACTGTTTATTATGGGATTACAAGATTATCCCCATTTGTGCATTAAAGGATTAGTCCAGAGCCCAGTGGGAGTAAAAAACTTGCACCATTTCATAAAAAGTAAATCCCTTCAAAATAACTCACAGCCCCACCTTAGTGGGGGCCATTAACCTTTTTTGGTGGAACATTGAATTTACCAATGGGATTTTTTGCAACTAAAACCTGAGCAAAACACACATCTCTATATCATCCTTAAATGTCAAGATAGATTGAACATAGACTGTACAATGAAAACAGTCCAACTTTAATTTTATTCAATTTAAAAACAAGAATGGCTGTATTTCCCCTCCAGGTAAGAGGTTAATGATTGATGTACTGTGCTTTCCCAATATCTCTCATATGTCACTTTACAAGGTTAGGTTCTTCTAAAATGTTTCTATAGTTCTGCTGCTTTAGGCTGAGTCTGCTGAAAGATACTTTGACCACTAATGGTAATTCTCTTAAATTCATTTTCTATCATCCAATCTGACGTAGTTGCTGTCAGTTTAACTGTTAACTTTTTGTTGTTGTCTCTGTGTTAGTTTTTTACCTCCATAGTAGCTGTACCTGGTCTCCTTTTGCTTTTAGCTGAGGCCCCTTCCTGGAGGTATCAACTGGTATTGCTGCCAGCAACTTAACAATCTATATTTATCAATTACCACTTTCCTCTACTTTAGCCGACAAAGGGAAATAACATCAGTTTTCGCTGTTTCTATTTGTGTTTTCTATCTCTAAAACCCCCATTCAGTCAGGGCACTTGGCCCCTTCTAACTACTACTGAGCCAGGTTCTGGTTCTGCTGGAGGTTTTTGCTTTCTACTGTCACTACATTCATGGCCAGTATTAAAAGTTTTCTGTGAAGTCAACAATGAAATAAATCCTACGATCTACTGTTTAACATTCTTGTCCAGGAGGAGTGAGTACTGCAAGTCAGTGACTCAATTTAGCTTGCTCGGTTTCCTTTGTTATATTGGAATCTTTTGAAACGTATTTATATAATAAACCAAATTTTTAATGTATGTATGATTAGAATATAATTACTTTTTTCCTGGTCCATTGAGATGAGATGTGTTGTAAATTGGATTTATGCCAATAAACAGCATAAAAAAACATTTGAACCAATTATTACATACCTTCTTCTACATAATAATATTACGAGACACATAATATAAAATTTTGTACCTCATAGAGGTCCAACATTTGGTTCCCAGCGATTCCCCTAGTTGTCTTGACATTTTCCATGGCCAAGGTAAAGTAGATCCCCCGAGTGTCCGACAGGTATAGGTTGTAGGTGTCATTCTGGTTCCACTCCTGCACCGCAGCAAAGACCTGCTTTCCATCAGTACTAACGATGTGTAAATCCTTTAAGGAAGAAGTGGGAGAGATTTACAACTGGAGGCACAGAGATGACAGATTGTAACATTTCACCCCAGTAGGATTGGTCATCAGATTAATGCTGTGGTATAAATATAGATGGCTGTGGATGTACTGTCTAATATGTTCCTTTTTGAGAGTCATAGGAAATTTTTAAAAGATAGTTTCCAAGCCTTTAATAATAAAAACAACAAACTAATGAATGTGTTTTATCCGTTCTAACCTTTGAAAGCGTAAACATTTAGCTCTGAGAAATATGGACAAAGGTAATTAACTGCAAGACTAATTTGTTCTGAAATTTAGAAACAAAAAAAAAAAACATGCCTATCAGTCTTTCAGGACTAAAAATATGCTGTAGCTTACCTTAGGCAGGGAATATTTGGGCAGTTTGATTTGTATAAAGGCTTCTCTCTTGTAGGACACATAATAAGTTGCTCGTCCGGAGGTCGGTACCTTTAATACAAAAAAATACAGTAAATAATTTACGTAACATAGTGTCAAAACTATTGTTAGTATTTTATTATAGTGTTTTTATTTATTTTTCCCTTAGTTATATTTCAAATCTTGATGCCTTGCTAGTATTTGTCCTCAGAATGGTTGTGCACGCAAAGCTTTTGTTGTCAGAGGCTTTACAGTGGTTTGGAAATTAAATTAAAGTTGACACAATGTTCCAACAACGTTAGTTTATCTCATGTTACACTATGCCTAATCTCCATCTGGTCCAGTGAAGATCCATTTACCTATGCGTACCAAATGCTCTTAATGACAGCGGTTTGAACAACTTTTGGCAAGAAAATCTGTGAATGTGATGACCTCATACATGAGTTATGTACATTGAAGTTGCCACAATGTTCCAACATCGTTAGTTTATCTCATGTAACACTATGCATAATCTCCATCTGGTCCAGTGAAGATCCACTTACCTATGCATACCAAATGCTCTTAATGACAGCGGTTTGACCAACTTTTGTCAAGAAAATCTGTGAATGTGATGACCTCATACATGAGTTATGTACATTAAAGTTTAGATGGCTAAACTGGAAGTTGTGCCGGCATGTGAGCACCTGGTGGGAAGCTTTTACCCAAAGAGACAGGCCTGGCACAGCCTGAAGATGAGATGCAGGTCCCCGTTCCCGTGGACTCAACGCTTATGACAGTTGCAATAGAGGTCGGGGTGCCCTGAAGGTGGGGACCCTTGCGGTCTGGTTCTCAGCCACCAATTTTTATAATTAGTTTGATTAATGTGAACATGTTTAATAACCGATTCTCCATGTACTTGCACCTCCACCACTAAGGGAATTCAAAAAAATTAAGTTGAGTTCTAGTATATCCTTACAGCAGAACCCCCCTTTGCACAGTCTGTTCTTTCACTTAGAAGCTGCAATATATGGGACAATACATCACAAGCCATGAGAGAAAGCCCCACATTTAACCCCTTAAACAGACATTTAAAAATCTGGTTAAAGTCAAACCTTGTCGTCATCAGTTTACATTTTTGTGTCCTGAATTTCACATGCTTGTGAACGTCATCAGTGTCCTACACTTAAATATCATTAATCTCTTTAATTTATGTATTGTCAACTAACATCTACACTTTTGCAATGTGACGAGTTTTTATTTTATTTTATTTGTGTTAGTATTAAACACCTTCCCCAGTGACAACAGATAAAAGCTAGCTCTAGAGCTCATACTGACACATTTGCAGAAATTCAAGGATTCAAGGAAAATCATTCGCAACACATGTGGTACATGAGGTGGAACGAAATTGTAATCTCACGGGCCAGTTTCTCGTCCAGTTTTTAATAAAATAAATAGAATGGAATGTAATACACACAAAATATACAGGATATAAGGGAGTAGGGAGTTTGGAGTAGCAGCACCATGAATGGATAAATCGTAGTGCAAGTTTGCTGTAGCAGCATGATGTTGAGTCCGTTTAAAGTGTCTCAATGCGGGTAGGTGAAGGTGTTCAAATGTATTGTCCATGCAGTGGTTGTTCAGGTGGAGTTCAAGAGTCTCACAGCTTCAGGAATGAAGCTGTTTCTCAGATCGGTTGTTTTACACTTGATGCTCCGCAGCCTCCTGCCTTAGGGGAGTGGGACAAAAAGTGAGTGTGCTGGGTGTGTGGGATCCTTCCTAATGCAGGTGGCCCTTTTCCTGCATCTGGAGGTGTAAATGTCTTTGGTGCTGGGGAGGCTGACTCCAACAGTCCTCTGTGCAGCCTTCACCACCATCTCCAGAGCTTTCCTGTCTGCAGCAGAGCAGCTTCCATGCCACACGTTGATGCTGGAGCACACCACACATCTGTAGAAGAAGGTGAGGACTGAGCTCCCGAGTCCAGCTCTTCTCAACCTCCTGAGGAAGTAGAGCCGCTGATGTGCCTTCCTGACCAGAGTGGAAGTATTGTTGCTCCAGGTGAGGTTGTTACTTAGGTACACACCCAGGTACCTGTAGCTGTTGACCACTTCCACAGCAGATCCACCAATGTGCAGGGGGGCGGGGGGTGAGCCTGTTGACCCCTTCTGAAGTCCACAATTATCTCCTTTGTCTTCTTTATGTTGATGCAGAGGTTGTTATCTCTGCACCAGCCCTCCAGTTGTTCCACCTCCTGCCTGTAGCTGGACTCATCACTGTTTGTGATGCATCCAACCACTGCTGTGTTGTCCACAAACTTCACAATATGATAGCCTGGACGGATATGTGAGCAGTCATATGTGAGCAGTGTGAACAGTTGTTGATGTTGATGTGTAGTCTCAGTGTGAAATGAACTAAGAACTAAATATATTTCAAGGTGTTTGTATAGAGAGGTTGACGGTTTTCCACTTGGTCATTCATAGACATAACCTGAATTTAGTTTAGAGAATAAACTACTCCCCAGGTGTCAGAACACCTGGTGGTTTCAAAGTGGACTTTGGTAAATATCTCAAAGGACAATCAATAGTCTCATTATTCATTGTCAGGAGAAATCTTTAGGTTGCTTAACCAAGCCTCATCTGCAGTTTAAGGGAGGGGGAAGTCATCCTTCATGTTACAGACCTTTTGCAAACACTAGAAGCTGTTAGGAGTCTGTCTGGGGAGGTGGGAGTTAAAAAAGTGTCATTAGCCTTGGGGCAACAAAGGACGACCATTTGTACATAGAGATACACGGCGCAAAATGATTGCATAGTTTCATAACCCAATTTTCCTCCTGATCAATAACGACATGAAATTCATTAGAGAAAAACCTTCAATTTCACAGCTTGCAGAGGAGAAGCGATGTGAGCAGCAATGTTGCACGACGCGGCTGATTTTGTTACTGATCTTGTAAGTGCTCTGTGTGGCTCAGAGGAGAGAAAACAAGCTTTGAGAGGCAATTCGGCGGCAGAGCTGTGAGCACTGTAGAACATTCCCACGTGCAATCGAGTGGGGGAGTCGCAGATCGATACCTAGATAACCAGCAGCAGTTTGAACTTTAAAAGGAATTGCTATAATTGATTTTCTTTTTTCTCCCTTCATCCGTTGTAGGATCGTTCATCTGCGTGCACGTGTGTAAAAATGTGAAGGCGATTGCACTGAAAAAGAGGTCTGGGTCAGTCGCTTGAAAGTTCACTTAAAGGACTCAAGAGAGGTCAAACAGGAATGAAGAATCTTTGAGGAACACCATCATTTATTTGTCTAAAGTGCTGGGGAGCGGGGTGGTGGCTGGGGGGGTATAGGCACAGGACTGAAGTAGAAATACAAAAAAAAAAAGTTTCATACAACAATATTATAAAGACAGCATCTAAATTGTCCTCAATGTACTTAGAAGCATTTTCTTTTATTGTAATAATCATCTGTAAATTAGTCACAGACGTTAGGGAAACACTTACTAACTTCACAACATAGGCAACAACCATAACATGCTCAAAGTCCCTTTAATCCGCATCCCTCTACATTCAGATCCTAACTGTCAACTGTAACAAGTTATCTTCAGCATGTTTAGTTTCAATATTGTATTGAATGTATTTGGCTGCTACTACAACTTGAAGGTTTGCTATTTGTGTTTCTAACAGAAAGGTCCGGATAAAGTAGCCACATACCAAGTGCATTAAGTAAAGAAAAAACTCTCAACCACACAAGACTCTAGTGGCTCATTAGATTAACTATGCTGTTTTTTGTTTGCTTGTTTTATTAACTAGTTTAAAGGACAGGCTTTAGATTTCCTGTTTACTTCAAACAAATAGAGAATAACTAAAACTAAGTTAAACAAACCATCTCTCCACCAATGACAACATTTGGCCTTGAATGACTTGTGTATGACTGGATTTAGGATTATCCCATGCTTGTCTTTTAAATAGATTGTATATTTAGACCATAGCTTTCATGAATATTTAATATATCCCTGTTTTATTGAAAGAAAAAATCAGATTTTATGTCAAATTAGAGTTTCTTTAAATGGACAAGTCTGCGATGGACTGGCGACCTATCCAGGGTGTACCCGTTCCTCTCCCCCATTGTAAGCTGGAAAAAGGCACCAGCAGACCCCCGCGACCCCACAAGGATAAGTGGGTTAGATAATAGATGGATGGATGCATGGATGAATGGAAAAGTAAATTGTTAAGATTGAAGTTTAGTGACTAAATGCTATTTAAGCAAATAAATGTTTTAATAATCAAATACAAAAGGATGCAGTAAATGTTAAGGTGCAGATTGAAAATGTCACAATGAACTTCCCTAAACCTCTATATGATGTTTCATTTCTGTTTTATGATTTAACGCGTAAGTGCAGTAGCTTTAAAATACAGAGGCTGTTAGTTATTACAATGAAATTCCATTGTTTGTAGAAGGAACAAAAAATACTGCCTATACTTGAGACCCCTTCTAAAATCGCGTATAACATCTTTTAGGAATATACAAACTAAATATACAGTAGTCTGCATTAATACACAAAGTGGAACATTGAAGAAGGTCATCTCAACAGCCTTCCTTTATTTCCGCAATCAGACTCACAGCCATCAAAACGAAGGGAATTAAATGGTGATCGTGGATTGGCTGCTTTGCAATAATAACCGAATATAGTGTTAAGTAACCTTGTGTCTTTTTATTGCAGCTTCGCAAGATGCATTTGGTTGAACATTTTACATATGCTCCAAAACAAAATCTAAGAAGCTTGATTGGGTCCTCCGTATTGCTAAAAACATTTTGCCTTAAAGCTTGTGCCTTGCGATTGTTCAGATAAAAACATGAAAGTTCAAAAATTAAACAGTAAAAAGCAACCGGAAACTTTATCCCCATTTTGTTTTTACTGGCTGTGACACACCACCATTACCATGAGGTCCTGTTTTACTTAAGTTTCTTTGTTTATTTGATGAGTTTACCAGGTCATGATATAAATTAAGTTTTAGTCTTTTTATATTGATTTTATTCTTTAAGCCTCTCTTTAAATGTTAAGACTTATATTGCTGTAACTGCAGCTAAGACTGGGTCAACAAAGAACCAAGTCAACGGGGATCCGAAATTGGTTGTAGGAGTTTTATTTCTTCAAAGTACATGCTTATATATTTGCATCTATGAGCCACTTTGTGTTGGTCTATCAAACAAAATCTGAATAAAATTGACGTTTGTGATTGTAATGTCACAGAATAGCAAAATGGCATGGATAGTTGAAAAAAAAATTAACTTGGCCACATAATAGACAGGCAGTTTAGAGCCTACCTGTATGAAAATATAGTCATCTTGTACCACCAGGGAGCTTATGTCGATGTATCCTGGGAATGGATAATTCCTGTTGGCTTTGGAGCACATTTGAGCTCTGCATGTGACATACTGCACATCTGTCAGGCACAAACATAGGAAGCAGGAGAAAATTGTTATTGCTGTCACGCATAATAATGAGCCAGAGCAACGCATCACCTGTTCAAGATAAGCTGAAAGTTTCAATCAGATCTAAAAAAGTTTTGTGTTTTACTGTTTATTCTCCTCCCATCCACACATCCTGACATTTCCTCGGTTAATTTGCTTCTCTTTGTAGCACCTAGTTTTTCTCATTGCACAGATATCATAAACAAGCATCGTGTCAATCATACGAAAAGCTTGTATCTCTGAGTATGGTGGAAAACTTTCTCACTTATGGTACATGAATGATACTGCCATTCAGAGTTAAGAATCTAAAACTCAGCGAGAGAAAAAGAAGCAGGGTTTAATGTTAGACCCAAACTTTTTTCCTAGTTAAATATTTCCTGTAGAAATCACTTACTTCCATCTGGCGTGTGAGCCTCCATGTGGACCAGGTCTGGCTCTTTGTCCAGGCCGGAAACAGACCTGGCAGGGAAAACATTACAAGAATGAATATGTTGTAGATGAGAAAAATAAAGAAAAATAGTTTAGAGACGTTTTCATACAAGGAATAGAGTCCAAAGAAGCAGGAGAAACTGGCAGAACCACGAACTCTTTTAACGGAGCAGAATTAATGTTAGCCCTAAAAATGAATTCCTATTCATTTAAGTAACAGATTTTTTACATAATAAGTTATGTGCACTAATTTCCTATTGCCTTAAATGTTCTTTGATTTATTATTGTGGGATTTGTGGTTATGCAAATTACTGAACACTACAAACCTTCCATTCAACAGCAAAAGACACTAGCAGAGGACCAAATTTACAAAGCAGGAACTACTAAAAGGGTTTAGTGTCTGATGATTAGCCCCTTGCTAGACATTATGTTACTTTTGGAGAAGTTTTCATTCAGTTTGTCAAATGAGTTTCAAAAAAACCTTGTTTTTAGATCACAATCCTCCAGAAAAGGGAATATTGAGGTACTTTGTTTTAAGTTTAGGTATACCTAAAAGATGCATATGTTTTGAAATGCATTTTCATCCATATTTGTTAATAATCAATTACAAAACAGAACAAAAGCTTAACAGTGTTGTTTTGTAATGTCAGAGATGAAGCGCCTGTCGCAAGTATAAGTACATTTATCATCAGAATTCACTTCATCTCAGTTTTGAATATTTATTGATGGGTAACCTAGTATTTAAATTCATGTCCCTTAGGAAGTTGTAAGTTCTTCACACATGCTTGTGTATTCAGAACGACGGTTGGTTTGATAAAGCCTTGGTTACAGGGCAGAAACGTACTGCTGAAACAAGAAAACCGTTACAACACCTCTTAGGATTTGCAAACTTCTATACACTATTCATCCAAAACTACAGTCAGAGCACAGGGACATGGTCAGCAACAAACTGCAAAGAGAACCAGATCCAAGTACTACCACCTATGTTCCCTCAGCTGTCCATTCCCGACGGATCCACTGCAATCCAGGTTCCAGTCAATCCATCACTTTCTTTACCCTCAAATACTGGTGCCATAAAGATGCCAAAAAGAACATTCAAGCCTGTCTCCATATGTGCAACGACCAGCAATACACCTACTGTCAGACTTCTACAACCACAGTACATTCCCAAGCACCCCTGGTCACACAAAGCCATGGACTTTGTTATTGGATAGCCTCTCTCACAATGTATGACCACAATTTTCACAATCATTGATCATTTTCCCAAAGCCAGCCATAGTGTTCCCCCTTAGAAAAATCACACCCTTCAGTGATGCAAAGTGCACACCTGTTTGTTAAACACATATTTCGAGTCCATGGAATCCCCGTTGACATTCGTTCTACTCCGCTGCCTTCATTGAACTAATCTGATTGGAACCAACATCTTCTCTGGGTTGTGTATGCACACAAGTCGCAATTTCCTTAAGTTCCGAATGACCATGCCTACAACGACTGAAGGATGGTGACCTGTCATCGATGAGGTCAGGATACCAAACTTGTGTTCCTGGGTGACCTTCTTCTTCTTCACATGGATCCACAACTGATTAATGACTCCTAGGCAGTTCTCAGTAAACCTCCCAGATCCTGGACTCTCCACTGGTGACCACTCTCCCAACCTTAACCTTTCACAAGCCTCTCTCTGCCCCAGCACATTAGCAGCAGCCTCAACTTCAACATGTCAAGCCTTACTCCCTGGACATCATCTGCTATTAGAACCCACAACCCACAACCTTGGTCCCGCTTTCACTGCATTCATTGTGTTTATCCCTTTTTCTTTTCAATGAACATCCTTTACAGATTTCTGTCTTTTGAATGATTCCTCCTACATGTGGGTCATGAAGCTAAACGAAACCATGACAGTCTGTTCAGTGTCCTTGAAATATCTTTGGTGATAAAAGATAAAGCCAGTAATGGATTGTGCACATATTTAGAACTTCTCTACAGTGGCAGGCAAGTAGCTCTAGATTTATAGGCAGTAGAACAGTAAAACCTAAGGCAATCCCAGGCACAGCTCACTTCATAGAGGGATGGGTAAAGAGGAGTGATGAGCTGGACGACATTCAGTCCAACATTTAAGATGAGTTTGCACTTTAAGAGAGAGTTGGTGAACCCAGGGGAAGTAAGCGGGAGGCTGAGTGAAAATGAAGCGACAGGAAGGTCCCTTATTCCTTATTTGTCATAGATGTTGCCTCTAAATCTGTAAGGATGAATGATAAGGAATCTGCTCTTCCTGATGCTTCTGTTTTATTTTTATTAAACCGGATATAGGAAAGACATACATGATAAATAAGTAGTAATATGAATATTACTTAGAGCTAAACATACAGTGTGACCTGCAAGAATTTACAATGCCTCAATTTTTGCCCACATCTTGTTACATAATACCTATTCTAAAACATAAATGGGTTTACACTTCCGTTAGTAGGTGCTATTTTTAAATAGTTTTTACATAAACCACAGTTAGGTGCTGTATGTAAATCAAAAACAAATTATCCTCTCAATGTTTCTGAAATTTCATCAAACTCCACCTTTGCTATGTGTACAGTATGTTGTGCATATCAGTTTAGAGACCAAGAAATTAAGTAAAATGGATTTTCTGCAGACCTCAGAGTTGTGTCACAACATAAGGATGGAGTAGGACATAAAGACATTCCGACAGCCATAAAAGATCCTGGAAAGCACATTTGTCCCTTTTTTTCCAAATGAAAGAAGTCAGAAACCAAACCATATGTAGAAACTGCCCAAACAAACCAATTTACCTTGAAAGAAAGGACTTTTTCTGAGGATCATTACTGTTTGAGGATCATTTGTGGAGTAGAACAAGCAATAACCTGACAGCCAAGGAAATAGTATCCTCACCCTGAAGCACTGTGGAGGCAGCATCATACTGTAACAATGTTTTTTTACATTTCTTATTGACATTAGCAAAAACCCTGCATAAGATAAGATAAGATAAGATAGACTTTTAAAATCTAAATTGTTTTGCCAGGGTTACAAAGTATCAAATAACAATTAACACGACACACTCATCTCACATACAACACAGTACAGTACACAATCACCATTAACAATAAGTACACTACTATTTATCCCTCCTGCAGATGGAAGAGGAATTGCACAGTTTGATTGTCACAGGTAAGAAAGATAGCATGCAGTATAAGCCAAGATAACCTCCTTTATAGTTCTCTGGACCTCAAAAAAAGGTAAACAATACCTTTTCACTACAGTTGTTCCCTCTACTGTTTACAGTTTAATTTTTTTTAGTGAACATATCTGAAATATTTGAAAGTTAATGTAGCATGAGAGCTAAAAAAAAAACTTAAACTGCCAATCTTGGAGCGCCATTCTTTTTCTTTGTCACTGATTTGATGTAGCCACAAGAGCAGAGAAAAAGAAAAAAGTGGGTATTACATTCTCTGGAAGCTGGATTGAAAGCTATAAATCAATAACTTCATTAAATGTGCTGTGTTGCCTTATATATAAATGTTTTAAACTCATTTAAATGATAAACTGGATAAATTTTCAGTTTTAGAACTAGTATCAGTTAGAAAGTATGGATGATTGAATTGAAATCACTTGTAAAGTACCTTAAAATGATGAGTTGTGGTATGGCTCTACAGAAATAATCTGAATTGAAAAAATATTTAAAAACCAGGGGGCACTGGAAACTGGATTATCCAGTTTGTGGCAGTAAACGTCACTGCATATCAATGCAAAAGGCTATTTTTACTTCATGTTTGTGGAGTGTTGTGCATCTTTGAGACAAAAACATTCTCAAACTGCTTTTAAATTATGTGTATTAAGTGAGCAAATGTGGATGAAATGTGGATGAAAGAGTTGTGGATACTTTTAGTGGCACTGAGGCCTCTCTCTGAGTCAAAGCCCTTGCTCTATTCCTGAACAAACACAACCTCAGAGATAAGCAATGCAGCAGCGGAGACATGAGAAGAGATGACTCACCAGTAGAATCTGTTCGGGGTGACGTGTTCATGGATGAGCATCCATTTCCTCCCAAAGTCGACTGAGCTGTACAACTGCAGGAAAATCAGAGAGGTGGGGATGTTAGCTGGGTCAACGTATACATCTACATCTGTCAGGACTTTTAACCACACCAGCTGATGTAAAACAGTGATGAGTGAACCCGAGATGAGACTGGTTACTCTGACACTCTGGGGCTATAAAGCATCCTCCAAAGACATGACAACAGAATTGCTTTCAGCGCTAACAACAGGCCAATCAAGCTAACGGATTATGACAAATATATGCATCTCTGCTCCCTGCGGTATAAACAAGAGGCTCATTTTTTCAGCTTACACAGCAAGAATCTCATTTGATAGGCTCGTCAAATACTGGCTCTGAAACCCCTTTATCTGCACCAGTTCAGAGGACAGTGGACGCAAAAAATGATGTATGGCTCACCAGATGTGCAGGTGTAGCCTGTGGCCCAATTTCGATGTACTAATTACATTTACATGCACTCGGGCAACCAATTGATGACCCTTTGTGTTTTCTAGCGCTTTAGTGATCGATGATGACGGAACGACTCACATATTTCTTGCAGCCTTTGTGCATACATCGAGACGGTGCTTGTGAAATAAAGTAAATGTTCCTACTTGACAGATTTTAATCCAAGCATAAATATAAATGTGTAGATCTTTTCAGTTTGAAGCAAGGCGTCTACACCAGCAGGTATATTTCTCATTAAAAAGATGCACCACTGCAGTTTTACTTTGATAAAAAAGCTAAAATAAAAACTGAAGCCCTCTTCTGATTCTCCTCAGCCCAGGAAAAGGTATTTGACCCATGTGTAGGTAGCATAATAGATCTAGATGTTCTGACTCCAGCCTCAGTCTATTCCTCGTTAAAGTCCCCGGACTCTTGACAAACCCTGTTGTTGGTGCCCCCTTTTCCTACCACACCTTCTCCTTTTACTCAACTTTCTATTAACATCTGGGATAAAGCAGTCTGTGGACGATCAAATTCTTCAACAATCACATTTTGTGGCCTTGGCTACAGGTGATGGGTATGAATTATTGTCTTTTGCACATCTGTCCAATCAAGAGTCTTCATACTGTACAATACTGAGACCATTTAGAGTATGTGATGGAATGAGTTATTAACATTTAACATTTTTAAAGATTAACCTATTTATTAAGAGTTTCCCTTTTAGAACTCGGAGACAATATCATTTTTATTCTACCTGTATTATAAGAGTGAGAAGACAATATACTAGGGCAAGAATCCGTCAAATGTTTGAGAAAAAACAGTTATGAAATAAAAACCTTAAATAAAATAATAATAATACATAATAAAAAGCATAGGATGATGTATCCCATTCTTTGGTTGTAAATGAATGAAATCAATAGTTAGTTTCTTCTACATGTTTTAAAATGCGGGAAGCGGTATATTTACTAGTAAGAATCTGCTATGCTGGGTCACATAGGATGTGGTACGCCTGCAGATTGTTGTACTACTCAGGAAGTTTATAAAGTTTATAAAGGACATTGCATTAACAAACCTAAATGAAAAGTAAAATATTTTAATTTAATTAGTCTAATTAGATATATTTATCTGCTAAACATTCAATGTCCTTTTTCTTTGGGGTCCCAAATGCTCAATTATTGGCAACAATTGGTGGAAATAAACTGGAACTAAACAACAGTGGATATCTGATTTCTGATCTGAGATTTCTGAGTGTTGGTGTAGTGCGCCAAGAGGCGATTCCCTCATCACTTTGGCTAGTGACATATGACTCCAGGAGGCAGCTCCAGCCTCCTCTCTCTCCATTCATCAGATGAATGACATCTTGAATTTGAAGGCTTCTAAGCTGCCACACCGTAAGCCTCATAGTTTCCCCTTACGTCAAACCAAATGCATGGCCAGCCATCAGCAGAGTCTGGAGTATCAGAGGAAAACAGATTTGATATGCTCTTATATAAATAACAAAAAGTGTTTTTATTGAAGTATTCACGGAGAACACAGAGGAGCAGGTTCAGGGGGTGAACAAGCCAAAGAATCCTATTCAACCCAAGGTCATCAAATATTTTTTAAATCACATTTTTAGATGTTAAAATGTAAAAAAAAAACATCATCTAAACTTTCATTCATTTAAAAACTTATCAAAAGAATTCGCACAATTCGCTTTCACTGTGGCACATTTTTATTTCTAATGAAAAGATGTTTGTATCAAGGTTTACTGGTTTACTAGATTTGTGCTTTTTATGCCTCTGCAATCGTCATTTCTAATGTGCTAATGTGCAATGTTACCAACTTTTACGATAATTCAATATGAAGAACAAAAAATTACAGCTATAGAATACAGGAAATTATTGATTGTTTAGGAAATATCCTTACAATAAACAACCAACCATAGGGTACACCTAAATTCATGTAGATTCTACCCTCTGACTATCATGAGATATCAAACATTCCTAATCCAGAGAGATAGGGTTGTTTTGCCATCCAGCTAGGATGCTACCTTTAAGAAATACTCTCACAGGTAACACTGTAAGAAGATCCTGAGACAGATCTAGAAAACTATTTGATATATTTAGTCTGCCTCTCCAGAAACAGCTGGAAAGAAAGGAAAATGATGGATGGATGGATGGATGGATGTCTTTGTAAACATTGCATTTTTAAAAACATTTCCATCGTCTTTGTTTAAAACAACTAGAATTATAAATAATCCATATTAATTGTGTAAGATTACATTAATTTCACCACAAATCACTGTGTTTGGATTTTAAAGTGGAGGCTCGAGTGAATCATATTTATGGAAAATGCCAATCCATTTATACAGTCTCTGAGCCTTTACTCAAAGCTATAAACCACAGACCAGAGCTCTATGTATTTAATCTAATTTAGCTGTTTGCATTAATGAGTTTAGGAAATTAAATTGCACTGACGCCCTCCTTCTAGGCATGCTCAGTGCAGCAGACGACGAGGGAGAGAAGAACTTCTTTTAAACTACAACTTACCATGAGGCAGAATCAGACTAAGGAAGAGTGACCATCTGCTTTGACCAGACAGCTAGCAGGTTTCTGAAGTGTTCCTTTTTTTGCAGAAAATAAGCATCCAGTCACATTTTTGACAAATGTTTAACAGCTTGAGGGAAATTGGTTCAGCGGAAATAGCTCTTTAAAGTACAAAAGGGAATTACTTCTACTAGAGTAATCACCGCCATGAGGAAACGATTTTATTCAAAAGCTGAACATTCTGGTATAAAGAAGCATTCTTTTGAACAATTGCATCACTGTAATTAACAGCAAATCTACTTTTTCAAATTAAGAAGTGGTAATAATACTTAAACAAATGCGGCAAATGGAAATATAATATGTGCACTTAGGAAAATGTTGGTTAATGTGCTGTTGCATCTGACTGACTGACAGAAAACATGAACAAAGACTGCTGATGGAAAAGACGTTAAAACTCAGCAACAGGGAAGTGTAATACGTAGATACACAACATGAATAAACATGTGGGTCTAATATCTAAAAACAAGGTCCAACTCAGTGTTCTGTTTTTAGTGAACCCCACCTATATTCTGCATAATCCAGGGTGGAGTTGTGGAAACGTGGAGTGTTAATCCACTCACAGCACAGCAACAATATCTCAGTTTTCTGTCTATATTGTTGCAATGCTTAGGATGTTTTGTTGTTGTTTGTTTCAGAACAAAATCTGCTTTGTGAAACATTTGGTTTATTGCACCAGATCATATGTGAACCTGTGAAGGTTTAAGAAGACCTGTGGTCAGTTTTACGCCTTGTTCGGGTGAAATAAAAAAAAACAACCAACCATCAGATTTTTAGCAGTAAACAAGAATGTGCAGTGCTTTTTTTCTGTATTTAACATACAAACCCAACAAATAAGTTAGGAGTTAATGTATTAAATATAAAGAAATGTTATTTACCGCTTAAGGGGAATAAACACTCTATGAGATAAAACCAGAATATTCAGCTACAGAAACCTTTTTTCATGTCACATGTGTGATAGATTTTTTTGTGTTAAGACACGGACTCACCATCCTCCAAGCGTACTACTAATACACTTTCTTATGCCTCAGTGGGTGAAACAGAAATAGTGGAGCACAAAAAGAACAATCTAAAATTATCATCAAATTTGTTTTGGATTAAATACATGTACAATATGTCATATTTAGTGTTGCATTTAGGGTGCAAATACAAAAATAAATAAAAAGAAGGCCCTTTGTAAAGAAGTAAACTTTTCTTACAAATAATTCATGTTAATAGCGATACAGGAAAAGGCACTCTAGCATTGTTTTACACTCAGAGTGCATCAGAGCTGAACAGAACATCTCATTCCGCAGCTCAGATCAAAGTCTTCGATGGCCACATCTTACGAGGCATTAATTCCAGGCAGAGCAGCTTTTTTTTTTTTTTTGCATTTAACCGTCAAACCTTTGAGAATCAGCTTTGGGCAGGTATAAAAAACAAACCTTGTTTCACTGTTTTTAGATGAAGGGTTGTGCAGTGATATTGGATTTTAGCAGGCATTAATGAAGTACATGTTGTGTTGTGTGTGTGTGTGTGTGTGTGTGTGTGTGTGTGTTTGTGTGTTTGTGTGCAGGCTGTTGTGTTTTTAAGCTGTAACTTTTGATTTACGCCAAACCAACAAAGAGAAGTCAGCAGTCAAACGCATGAAACCAAAATGAAAACTTCATTGATTCTAAACCTGGTTGATCACAGAGAACTCACATGTACCGACAGATAAAGGTCAGACATTTTATATTTTCGGTGCCTGCATAATGCATAGCATAGGAGGCAGTGCATTGCGAAGCAATTAAGACCCAACATAGCAATTTTAGCATTTAAGCTGATGTTAGCATTTTAGCTAAAATTTGAATATACACTACCATGTGCATACTGGATGAAGCACGTTATTGTATGTGGACATGCTAACCACAACCTATATGCTAACGTTAACATTACAGCTAACATTAGCATTACAGCTATCATTAGCATTTAAGCAAATTTTCATGTATGAGCTAAACTTTGCACAATGAGTGCTGACATTAGATGTCAGACAATATGCAATTAAGACCCCACATAGTAATAATAGCATTTAAGCTAATTTAAGCTAAAAGTTGTTTATATACTACCGTGTGCATAATATATCAACTATATTAGGATAAGTTAAGATGCTGATGACAACCACCATGCTAAAGTTAGCATTATAGCATTTAAGCTAATTGAGATGTATTAGTTAAACTTTACATACTGAGTTCTGACATTAGTTGTCAGTCAACCTGTAATTAAGACCCAACGTAACAATTTTAGCATTTAAGCTAATGTTAGCATTTCAGCTAAAATTTGTTTATATTGTACAGTGTGCGTGATAAATCCACTGTATTAGGATAAATGAACATGCTGATGATAACCTACATGCTAACATTAGCTTGATAGCTAAAATTAGCATTTAAGCTAATATTAGTATTTTAGCTAATAATTGCTTATACACTACCGTGTGCGTAATAGATCAACTATATTAGGATAAGTTAACATGCTGATGTTAACCTACATGCTAATGTTAGCATTTTAGCTAACATTAGCATTTTAGCTAATTTTGATGTATAAGCTAAAATGTACATACTGAATGCAAACATTAGGTATCAGTCAACATGTAATTAAGGTCCCACATAGTAATGTTAGCATTCAAGCTAACATTAGCATTTTAGCTAATATTTGCTTATAGACTACCGTTTGCGTAATACATCCAATATACTGGTAAAAGTGAACATGCTAATGACTACCTACATGCAAACGGTGGATTCATAGCTACCATTAGCATTTAAACTAATATTAAATTAGAATTTGAGCCAGCTAAAATACTTTTTCTAACCTGGTTAATGCAATAATCAGGACGCCGCAGACAGGCACAACTGGCAGGCACCATCAAAATTTCTTCCGGAATTTTCTATTTATGCTTAAAATTCTGCCCGGAATGCGTAAGGTCCATCATTGTAAGGTCCATCATTTAAAGGTCGGAGTAAAGTGCACTTTGGCTCAGGATGAAATATGAATCAGTATGAAATATAAATGAGGGCTTTATAGCAGCTGTCAAACCTGGAAATCAATAAAAAAAATGGTTGATGCAGAGACAAGTCCCCAGGGAAGAACTGGAAGGACTTTTTTTTTTTAGAGTTCCAGGAAGCCTGCATTTTTCCCAGAATGCAAAACTGAGACTGCCACAGGTTTTCTGCTGTTAACCTGCACAGATGACATATTCGTTGCAATGCTGCAGACTGTCACACCGTACTCAGATTATGATCACACTTTTAGTTTAACTCATTAGGAGCTGAGAATCAGCCCACAGAGAAAGAGCGGGAGGTTTTTCTGAGCCAACCACTCAGTGACAGTTTAATCTGCCAACGCTCTGAGTCAGCTGCAGCTGTTACAGATGTTACGTCTGGCTAACAAAGACAGATATTATGAGTTTGGTTAAAAGATTTTGAAAGCTAAAGTGGCATTTTTGGTTCTTTAACAGATTGTTATTATTTCTCATAGCAACAGAAACAGAAGAATCACAGATTTTACATGGACTAAGTAATGCTTTGTAATCTGTGCTTTACCTCAGTTTCCGTTTATTCTTACATTGTTTTTCCCCTGACACAATCAATGAAAGCAATTCAATATATATATATATATATATATATATATATATATATATATATATATATATATATATATATATATATATATATATATGGCTGTTATAGACATACAGTAGGGTGTCCTTCTATAAACTGACATGTTTTTCTGTTCTTTAAATTGATCGGATTTCTGGGCACATGCTATGAATGAAAGAGAGTGTTAAACAGCACTGCTTTGTTATGTAAAAATACATACAGCATATTTATCAATCTGTCTGTCCGCCCATCACTCATGCATCATAGGACCAACACAAAAAGTTTTAAAACTCAACATTGCATAATTAAGGTAACATGTTCATCCCGGAACTACAAGTGGAAGATGGAGTACCCAGAGATAAACCCATTAAACCTAATATTTTATATATTCCGGTTACATCAGGACTGATGCAAACCCAGCATGCAGTTTTTGCTTCCATCGCAGTTATTTTAGCCAGTAGGTTTAAAAACAAACTGTGATTTCTTTGGATTTCTTGAACTCCTGTAGACCTCCATTAAGCACAAGTGATGCTGTCTGTTATATTTAAAAGGATTATTTTGCATTTGCTAACCTTCACTAAAATGATTGTTCTGTAGCAAGATTGGTTCACTGTTGATGTAAGCACATCTGCAGTCTTTACTCGCTCCTTCAGACATATGACTGTAAATCAAATATTTTCATACCCAATCTTTATGAACTAAATGATATCCAAATTTGGCATTGTTACGTGCATTAATTGCCTTTTTAAAATGTATGTAAAAAAATGAAAAAAGCAGCAGAGAAAGCAACATAACCTGCACATATGTATTTTAAAAGTTACATTTAGAAAGACAGTAAATCATTTGATGATGATGGTAAAGATTTGTAACACACTCCCTGTTGGACTGATGCCATGTACGATAACCTTAAAATATGTTAGCCTGCACTCCTGGCTTTATGGCACTTCAGCCAGAACAGCTTCTGAGAAATGTTTGTGTAGCCCCTCCATATACCTCCCCACGCATAGGATTGCCCTTATGGTTGTGTTCTTTGCTGGTTCCATAAATCGCAGGACATAAAACCATCCCTCACTCCCCCCACAAAATGCCGGATATGATCAGGCGGTGCCAGCAGAAGAAGTTTGATTTACAGTGCCGTACACAGATGCATCAAGAATTTATGGGAAACTTAATTAAGAGTTATAAAAGTGACTTACAGTTATTGTTTGGGACATCGGGGCCTATAATGCAGCAGTTATCATTTCCATAATTCCAAAGTCTTGATCCTTTTTCTCTGAAATTTTCTGTATTTATAGAGCTGTGGTGCTTTGATGTGTGTGGCAGAGACTAACTGCAGCAATGCTGCAAAGAAACATGTCAATGTTTTATTTTCTGCAGCATGAGGGCAAGATTTTAACATAATCCCTTGGGAAAAGTATTCAAACCCATTTAACCTGTCAAAAGTTTGGACGCACCGAACAAACTTTAATGTTCTTAACTAGGATTTTATTTCACAAACACCAAAAAGTACACGATTGTAAAGTTTATGCATGAATGTGTGGGGCAAGAATAACTATTTAGATCTTTTATAAAATAGAAGTAAACATATGTCTTTCTGAACGGCAAAACCAATCGATAATTAGAAGAGAAATAAAGATCCCAATGTTAAATCCGGAGGAGCTTCACAAAAATCCCAGTTTATGTTTAAAGAAGCTACTGACAGCACTATTAAGGATGCACTCTGCAATCTGACCATTACAAAAGGGTGACAAGGGAGCCGGTAATATTAAGTAAATTATATATGTTATTCTTACAGATTGAAAAAGTTGACTTAGCAAAGACAAATGAGGTGGATTAGCAGTTCCTGACAACTGATCCTTTCATCCAAGGCATATTAAGTGCAATGTTGTCTCTGATGCTTGGTTGGTAGCATCTAATGGCGGTCATAAGTTAACAAACCCTGAGCCACCCATCCATTTCATGATACAGGTTGGTGTTTTTATCATGGGGTGGGGAAACCCACATGATAAATGACAAAATAGATGGATTGAGATGTTTCATGTAAAAATGTTACTATTTTTTTCAGGTTAAAGAAAATCGTGTTTGCTCATTATTTTCTTGATGTTGTCTTTTTAAATGATAAACATCCTCTTTAAAGCTGTTTGCTTTAATGTTTTATAGATTTTTTGAGGTAAATGAATCTTATTGTCAGCAATCAGCACAAAACCCACCAAAAAAAAGGTTTTCAGCCTAAATAAAGTAAAAGAGATATTTAATCAGATCTGAATGGATTCTTCAGTTCACATTTGCTGCCTGTTTATACATCAGACGTTTTTCTCCTGCTGTGACTCGACAGAGGGGCCACAAGATAGTTGCTGATTAATTTAGTGTTGACACTCTTCCTAGGATGAAATCCAGGACTGGTGAAATCTCAGAGATTCCTCTGGGGTCAGATGAGATCAGACCGGGACTCAAAGTAGCCGGGACCCTGTGTGTGTGACAGTTTTCAAACAGCTAAGCAGTTCTTCTCCTGGTTCTAGTCTAGTGTTTGCGTGCAGCAGAGATAAAAAAAAGTATACTTTTGTTTAGGTTAAGACTGTGGTTTTGAGGGTAAAATGATTGCACTTAACAGAACTTCTTAGCATCCTATGGTGCCATCACACAACACTTGTGTTGACGTTTCCTCTTTTTGATGCGGCCGTGTCTGGAAAGCTGCTAATTTTCGCCTTATGAAGCACTTCCAGCTACTTCCAGCCCTCTCCTGGCCCTATTGTCTGAAAGATGGTGTTGGGCTGGAGCCAAAGAGGACACTCGGCTGCAGCAGTGCATTTCTCAGCCCAGAGAATCTCCAGATGGCAGGTATCTTCGATGTGCAGTTCCCTCTGTCCGGGGCTGCTACGCCTCGGCTGCGCTCCATCGAGCTGTGCTGGACTCTTCCTGCCACGGTGCATCTAATGGACTCTAATTTGAAACACATTATCAGGACCATACAGACAGTTCTCTCTGGCGGTAATGGGGCGCCTCGTCACCCAAATTTGCGCAGCAATTCATGGTGTCATTTTTCTACATTCATATCAAATAACTGTCTTATGGGCTGTCCTACGGTTCATGCTCATGTCAAGCCTTGTAGAACACGGTGCTTCATTTCACTTCATTAGTTCAGGGAAAGAGAGCTGGATCGCAAAACTCACCAAAGGTTATACAAGAACAAACTGTACCTGTACTGCAGCATGACTACTGAAATTCCCGCTCATATGTGTTCTCCGGTAATTTTAAAACAGGAAAATTACAATACAGCAAGTTTTTACTACTCTACATTCATTTTCAGTCACAGATTTGTATCTTTTTGTGTAATAGTTTTTAACAGTTCGTTTAAATCAGCACTTACATGGGACCCTATCTATTTGCAGATTCACTGCAAATTATTTACTCAAAATGTACTTATATACAGATTGTTTTATAAAATGTATCTTATATATTTGAAAGAAAATTCAGCTGGGGACTGAATTATCTAGGAGTGCCATCAGTTTTCCTTGGTGATCATTTTAGAGGGGGTCTGAAGTTGTCATGGGTTTAAACTATTTGTGGGCAGCTGTGATATCCAACCCCAACAAAGGTTTATAATTAGAAATGTGGTTTTGAAACCTTCATGGAGGAGGGATCAGCTAAGATGGTGCTGCCATGAATTCAAAGTTCTCTTTCTACTGGAACCAACTTTTTCTTTTAGTTTAACAGAGAAACTACACCTAAATCAATTCCTCTTCATTTAGTGTTGTATTTTTGAACCTGCTGTCAGTCGAGGCAGTCGTCGCTCATTCTGAGCCAGGTTCTGGTTCTGCTGGAGGTTTCTTCCTGTTAAAGGGGAGTTTTTCCTCTCCACCGTCACTACATGCATGCTATGAGGGATTGCTGTAAAGTCAACAACAAAATGATCACTATCACCACCTACGATAAGCTATTATATACTGTCTCTGCATACTGATTCAGAATGAGTAAATGCTACAACTCAATGATACAGTGTGATAGGTTTCTATATGTTGGAAACATTTTACCTGATTTCAATAATAAACCGAACGTTATAAATTGTTTTTTAATTAGGAGCCATTCAAATGTATGATTGGACTGAAATATTTTTTGTGTAAAGTGCCTCAAGATGACTTGTTGTAAATTAGCGATATATTAATAAATTATAATTGATTACATTTTGCTTCGTAAGCATGGTATATAAATACTTACTGTTTCATGAAAGCGATAGTAACAACACAAACAGCATCAAAATAGCTTTATTTATTTTTGAAAGCTATTTTTAATCTTGTTTAAATTTCATATAATTGACCTACTTCACCAGTCTTATCAATTATTGTCAATCTTAAGTCTCAGAACCCCCAACAAAACCCCATTTTGCAGTCCGGACCTCAACTTTGGGGAAACTCTGATATACAGACACTTGGAATCGACCACAGGGAGAATCAAACATCTACCAGAAGAAACAATTTGTGTGTGACGTGGCTGTCTGACTGGAGATATCAAACTCTTCTCAACTGTTTTTTACAGAAACAGATAAGAACTTACTCCAACCACCAGTTCTTGAACTAAAGTTATGGTTATAGAACAACTGTTTGAGAGAAGGACGTAAATCTTTGGCCTTATAAAATTACAGAGTCTAAATCCTCAAAGTGAACTTTGATCACTGTAAAAACAAAATCTAAAACACTTATGGAAAAAAAAAAATCACACCTCAATCAAGCATGCAGCAATACATATTTTCCCCCTAAATAGCCCAAAGGAAAATATGTTTTGTATAAAACATTTCAGATTATGTGACGAAGACAAGTAAGAACAGCCAGCTTTAATCATTTCAGCGAATTATAGTTAGGTGGCAATCGGATTTTGCAGTTTTGTCATGTTGAAGAGACCAATACAAATACAGCGCGTGAAGCGTGTTCTGACTCTAAAAATGCACAAAACGCTCATGTCTAACTTAAGTGTCAGCATCCTTCAGGGTCAAACTTAACCAATCACCTGAAATATACACCATCAACTTGTAATTAAACAGTTATTGTCTCTCACATGGTAATGAGTCAGACTCAAAAATTCTGAGAAAAATGTTAAGAATTAGTTTAGGATTTTGTTGAAATATTTGGAAAAGGTTTGAAGTTAATCTAACAGCTGAGATCTTAGCAGAAAAACACATTTTTTACATAACTAATAAAGAAGACTTAGACATGAAAGGTAACAGCTTCTGTGTGTGAAATACAAGAACTGGCCTTTTTGTGTCGCTTTATCTTCTTGATTGCTTCTGATTTGGACGAGAAAAAGTAATCACTGTAATTATTAAGATATTTGGTGACTATTTTTTTTCTTATTAGGAGATTAATCACCCTCCTAATCTTAAAGGATAAACCTTTTTGTTCTTGTTTGCTCTCATCTTCAGTTTAAATCTTACCAATTATTAATCACATAAATGCACCTGTAATGAAAGTATATCTTTGTAAACCTAATTATGTATTTTTAAAATTATTATTTCAACCTCAGGTTGAAAACAAATCTTTATTATATCTATTTTTCATTAACATAAGTGGTTAAAGTGCTGTGCAAAAGTCTTCATACCACTTAAACTTTCCACATTTTCCCACACTCCCACAACATCCTTTTTTTAGCTTTTACATTTTTTTGGATCATTCTTAACTGCACCAGTTAACCAGGATTTCTTCTTGGATTGACATGGACTTCGCTCTGTCCATCTCCTCCAATAACTCTGACCAGCTTCCCTGTCCCTAATGAAGGGGAAAAAAATGTCTCTCAGATTTAACTTCCACCTCCTTGTTTCAACATTTGATTTAAAGTGTAGTGCAGTATTTGCTTAGACAGACAGACAGAATGACTTAATGGCAGTATTTTGGTCTTTAATTGATAAGCAACATTTACTCTCATTATTTGTCTCTTACGGGGGAAAAAAAACTGCACTTAGGATAATTTATGGTTTCCTTTCAAGAACAGTTTTCTTCTTGCCACTACAGTAGATTTGTGTGCATGACTAAAACTTGCCTACTTATCTAAATAAAATCTCTCCTTTGTTAGTTTAGGTGGACATCGATGTTTTATATGTTTCCAGCTGCTCCAACGTCTCCATGTTCATATGATTGATTAAACAAGGCACTATGATATCTAACATTTGGATATTGTTTTAGAGCCTAAGCTTTAAACACCAAATTTAATAACAAGTATTAGCAGCAGCCAACTCCAATCAATTTTCAGCAAATCTCTGTTGATAACATCATATAAAATCAGGTTTTACAGGTGAATGTCTATGTTCTGTCGGAGCCTCTATTCACAATCTCTATAAGGCGCATAAAAAAAATCAGCGGTTTAAATTAGGAATCCCATTAAAGATGGGGACAACGATGTCATCCAATGATTCAGGAACTAGACGCACTGCTTCGTATTAAAATAAAGCCTGAAATAAAAGAGGCTTATCTAAAGAGGACATTCAATAGCAGAATCTGAAGCTGCAGACAACAATATCTGTCATATTAGGAATTTTACAAAATGAGAAATGCTAATTCCTTTCAGGGACTTGATGCAAATGAAAAGAAAGAATAAAAAGAGTAATCCTGAATAAATGTCCTCTTGCTTCTCTCTCTGAATACTTTATTGAGTCTGATGTTCCCGTTGCATTTATGAGAACGTTTAGTCAGCGTACGACGAGGCTGGTAATAATTAAAAACATAAATTTGCATTATTAGGGTGGATTAAGTCAAACAATGTTTGCATATTGATGGGGGTAAAGAGGCTGTATGGAGCGATAGAAAACAACAACTTTCCGGTTGTTTTTCCAGGTTTGGTGGGCCACCGACCTATAACGGGAGAACCTACTGGACAGTTCCCAATTAAAACTGGAAGTACATTTTCAAAAACATCACACGGAAGCATGTTGTGTTTTTCTTAGAGAATTAGTATGTCAGAGAAGGGAAAACGTTTCTTTTCTCTGCTTTGCATGATCTTTGTGGTAAATGTTAACACTCACATGATATTAGTACCTAAAGACACAGAAACGGCATAAAAAGAAGCTGAAATAGTAATCTAGTGCCTGAAAATAAAAGTCTTGGGAAACCCTGTAAAGGTCAGAGCCATGGTAAGAAGTACAGCCTTGATTAAAAGTCCAGCACAGGTCTTCCTTGTGTGACATAATTGGAATAAAGCATAAACAAATGTGGGAGATATGAGGAAGACACCTGTGGAGCAACACAACCGTGATTCATTTCCAAAAGCCTGAATGTTTCCCATTCATCTGTTCAATCAGTCATTAGCCAACCAACATAATTTTCAGGGTCAGAGAGGAAGGTGCCATTTTTCTAAAAACCAAATAGGAAGAGGGTTAATGTAACCCCCCCCCCCCAAAAAAAAACAACCTTACTTTTATGAGCTGTATCATTGTTTCATTAAACCTAAACTGACGTTTGTAGTTATAAAGAACGGTGTTACATTGAGAGAAACAAAGGAAACAAAAGCAAGCGGAAAACATTTCACCAACTGTGACACATGGAGGTGGCAGCATTATTGAGTGGAGCATTGGTTTTGCTGCTGCTCTCACAAACTTTATGATATCAGGTGGAAAAAAACTAAACATGAAAATGTTGAATCAAATTCTGAAGACATCCGCCCTGAACTTTTGTTCAGGGTCCTACAAATGGATAATCAGCCTCAACATATCACCGGTTCAGTAATAAATGTGCTTAAGGATAAAACGGTAACTGTTTAAAGTGACCTTGACAAACCACTGAATTCAAGTGTGTGAGCAAATCTGACACAGTTGCATTGGTTGTATCAGGAGGAGAACTCCAGCCAACACCTGTGAAAAACAAAACCATGAAAACATTTAACCAACTCATCTAGATTCAAAGATGGATCTGCCATGTAAACAACTAACTTATGCAAACGTATGCTTTAAAAAGGATGAAGAAGAATCTTCCCTAAGTTAGAAAAAATGTTTTTTTTATAGTGTAAACTCATGGTTTTGACTCTTCCCGCACTGATAGATCAAAGAGTTGCAAAGAAGTTTGTACTGAGCGACTCAGTAGAGATGCAACCCTGCAAAACAGCAACCTGTTTACCAGCTATTATTAGATTCTCCATGTTCCTACAAAACAACTAATTTATGCCATAATTTGTTTGTCTGATTCTCAAACCCAGCTTTTCTTCCACTGCGTTCAGGCGGTACTCACAGATGAATGGATTTTTTATTTTTGGCTCAGGAGTAACTTTTGTATGTCGTTGTCGGATTATTTGGGGCTGACTAAATTATGATGTTCTCCATCTAAGTTAGACACTAGACAGTAACATATAAAGTTCAAAATGTTACGTTAGAAATACATTTAATTCATTCAGGCTTTTATAAATAAAATTAGTGTTCCATATCAGTGATTTTTGCATTCAACATAATCCTCAGATTATTCCAAAAACTGTATACCAGATTTGGTGTCAAGTCCGATGTTCAGCGTCATAAAGAGGATAATGGACAACATCTAAACATGTAAAGATCATACAGAGATTTAACATTTGAAATGAGATAATAATTCTTTACTAGTCCCACAGTTGGGAAATTCTCAGGGTCACAGCAGCAAAAGCATAGCAAGGCATTCAGTACAAAGATAGATAAAAATTAAAAACTACAATTCATACAGCTTAAAATAAAAATAGGAAAAATTCTAATATATACAAAAAAAACTATTAACAAAACAAAACAAATGTAATAGCACATTGCCTCTTTAATGCACTTATTTATTTATTTTTCTAAGTTTGTTGTGGTTCAGTGTGCGTTCAGCTGGTAGAAGTGCTTGTTGTAAAGCCTGACAGCAGCAGGAAGGAAGGACCTGTGATAACGCTCCTTCACACACTTGGAGTGCAGCGTCCTGTCGCCGAAGGAGCTGCCAGAGTCTCATGCATGGGGTGGGAGTTGTTGTCAAGCATAGATTTCAGCCCTAGCTAACATCGTCCTGTCCCCCATACTTGCACTGGGTTTAGAGCGATTCCCCACCACCACCACCACCACACCCCAGCAGACCAGTCCGTAGAAGATACCACACGCCACCATTGAGTCAAAGAAAGTCCTCAATGTTGCACTCTAAATGACCTCAGTCTCCTCAGCAGGTAGAGACTGCCCTGGCCTTTCCTGTAGAGAGCAGTGATGTTACCTGACCAGTCCAGTTTGTTGTTTAGGTGACCACCCAGGTACTTATAAGAGTCCACTCTCTCAATGTCCATTACCTGGAAGTTCACCAATGGAGGTGTTGTCCATACCTGCAGAAATCCACCACCAGTTCTTTGGTTCCCCCCCATCATTTATCTGGAGATGCTTCTGCAGACACTAGTCCACAAACTCCTGAATCAGTTTTCTGTACTCAGTGTCCTCATTAGTTATCAGGTCGACCATCGCTAAGTCGTCAGATAACTTTTGGAGATGACAGTTTAGAGCACTGTACATGAAGTCAGCAGTGTAGAGGGTGAAGAGTAACGGTGCATGAGCGAGAGTGGCAGGAATAAACAAACTTAATAGGATGTCTCCTTCACAATTAGTTTCGAGCCATGCAGCGGACACAGCGAATGTGAAAGGAGGTTTTAGATGAGACCAAAAAACTACATGCAAAACTAAATTTGTTATGACAATCGAACACCAGTCAAATGTAGCTTTAGCCCTGATTTGGGAAAATTGCTTTGGGAGGACCCTGTCTGGGAAGGTTCTGATCATTCAAGTCAAAGAACAGTTCAGGATTTTTTTTCAATTATCATATTGTGTCCCAAAGAATTACAGAACCTAAATTCACCAGTAGTTACTTTGTTTTGTGCATCGATGTTTTGATTTCAAATTCACTCAAAACTTGCATGTAAATTGAATTAAAACATGGCTACTTTCTCTGATGCAGATATTGGACTGGTTGTAGCACTCACCGTGTCAACAGGTTTAGTTTTGTCCGTAACATCTGCTGGTCAGAGCATAAACAACCACAAGCTTTCAACTGTAACTCATTATATTCGAACCTCAGTAGGTGTCAAGGCATCAACAGTTACATGAACATGGCATCAATTAAGAAAAAGACATGACCTAATAAATATGCAGATTATTTTCCTTAATCCATTCTCAGTGTCGCAGTGGACACTCTAAACTGTCCCTAGGTGTGAGAGGTTGTTTGTCCTTTATGTCTCCGTGTTGCCCTGTGATGGACTGGCGACATGTCCAGGGTGTACCCCTGCCTCTCTCCCATTATTAGCTGGAGATTAGTGTAAGCAGACCCCTGCGTCTCAAGAGGATAAGCGGGTTAGATAATGAATGGAGGGTTCAAGCAACATTTTAAAACAAATTGAAGATGCCCATTCTTTGAAACATGCACCAATCAACCACATAATACATATTATCTACCTAAAACAGTTATTGTGTTTTTTTAATATCAATGCAACGTGAATAAATTAGCAATGCTAGTCTTTCTACAGACTCCGACAGAAGTGAAACTGACTGTGGCATCTGTCCAAGTGAAGACTTGCGTTCACCTTCAGGGAGCATACGCGTAACAACACAAACTCATGTGGAAATAACTGCCACTTTAACTAAGTCCTCACCATTAGTCATGCGGAAGACTAATTCAACCCATCCCTGTAACATGTAAGACAACAATATGACACGGGGACATCATTAGGTGCAAGCGGGGGAGAAGTAATGAAGAGCTCGCTGAAATGAGATTGGATTTAAACAAGTGCTGCTGGCGTCCCGAGGGCCTCCCGAGGATGCTCTTTGAGAGGATAGGTGGAGGCTGCATAATGATGAGACACTTAGTTTCCCCACTGTTCAGATTTATGGCCTCCAAGGCCTGTTATGATCATCATGATGGGATGGAAAAAGGAAAAGGGAAATAGGGCTGAGGCTAAAAGGACTGGGGAGGAGAAGAGGTTTTTTTTTTCTTTTTTTGGTAACACAGCACTTTTTAACCATAAATCTTTGATCTTCTCCTCCCTATTTGTGCACTGACATTTTTTAAACTGGAAGACTCCCAATAATTTCACACTCCAATTAGTAAATTACTCGTTTCCCCTTTAAATGCAAATCTTGGGATGGCCGTAAACAAACAGGTCACACCCTGAAGGACCAATATCTTTTCCAAGGATGCCTTAACATGGTGATGTTTGTTCATGATTTTGGTTTGTTTAACGAAAAAAATAAGTTCCAGTAATAAACCAGTGCTTACAAATGTGTAACACTGAATCTATGTAACATCCATTTGATGATTGTTTAGCAGTTTTGCATTATTATATGTTGAGTCAATACTTATAATTCCTCAGGCAAGGGCTAAGCAAACATCAGCAATATTTTAACACAGTTAATTCTCAAAGAACGGGACTCATTAGGCATTCGGAGCATACTGAATTATTTATTTTGCTTAATCAACAAAAAATCAACAGCAACATTTGCTTTTATCTTACCTGCGGTGGATTTATTACAGGAAAAAAAGGCATAGTGAGCCCTGGTGAGGCTTAGTCTGCAGGGATTGGTGTAGTTAAGGAGGGAGGATTAGGAAATTTAAAGCAAGGATTGAATTTATTTTTGTCAACCCGGTTCCATTTTCTAGTTTTCAGACTCAGTACCATATTGTGATTAGCTATTCCCAGATTGAAAGAGATTTAAAAAAAGACAAGAAATACTGCATAACAGATTATCTATCAGCTGGTAACAAGTTATTTAATTATTACCTTTTTATTTAATTAATAACCATGTAGTTGTTGTAACCATACTGATGTGACATATTACTTTTTAGAATATTGTCTCTGCCTTATTTTGGCTGGTAAAGTAAAAATGCTACTTAATGTAGAATTTAATTGCTAATACCTTTACGGCGTATTAATGGAAGTTAATATATAATTATTAACAAAAGATGGTCAAAACTGTAGATTAAACATAATCTATATTAAAACCGCTGATTGAAACAGAGCTTTCATCTGTTATTATGGTTATGACATTAAGATCCCATATGGAAAAGAATTACTTAAAACTTATAAGAAGTTTATATCACCTACACTAGTGAATCTTTATGTTTAAAATGTATGTCCCACTGAAAGTGGACACTTTTGCATCATTCTTATACAAGATATAACAATAATTATGAATCAAGTAAGAATTACAAATGTGGTCTATAAGGAAGCTGAAAGGCAAATTATGTTTTCCATGCATGTGTCATCTAATCTTTATAGTTTTTGAATATTAGTTACTTTTTATGTTTATGTATTCAGCAGATGCTTTTTTCCGAAGCGCCTTACAAAGTAGCAAGTAGCGCAAATGGTCTTTCCTTGAGACCCACACTGAATGTTGTTGGTGGAGCCCAGGTCTGAATTCGAAACCAGGCCCCCAGTGCGAAAGTCAGGTGACTTTCCAATTGAACTATCCAGCGTCCAACCAATGAGCAAGGTGAACATTTCTGTTGCATGAGTTGCTACTGAAATGAAAATGCACATGCATTCCATTATAAGACGTTTTGCACTGCATGTTATTCTTATCAAAATTAAAAGCTTTTCTACACCGAGAAAAGAATGGATTAGTCTTTTTCTGTTTCTTTACCTTATATTGAATACTTTTCATGAGGATTATGCATCTTTGCTGCGTGGATATAAAATCAGTTTACCAATTTTATACCACATATATGTATAAGTGATATCTTATATATTTTTTAGATATATTTTAGATATATCATAGAGAGCCTCTGTACACGAGCCACCTGCTGTATCCATTAGGCCAAGCAGTGGCCGCCTACAATCTTAAATATCAAATATAACTCGTGTACCAATTTTAGGAAAGTTAACTTGTTGATGGAAAAGACAGTCTTGAGACCTGCTTTTGGGAAAATGCTACCCCCTTGCAAAACTGCAAAATTCCAATATTATTATGTGTTAAAAACTTGTTAACATTTTTACCTGAAACTGTTGCAATTTTATGTTGTTTCTTATTTGTATTTGTCATATACGTATGTGGCACCTTACATAAGTCATTGATGTCATTGATAGTTGTCCGGCTCAGATAGGTTTAGTATTACACATACCTATTAAGGATATTGTATGTGGAATTACTATCATATACTGTTCTTTTAATATCCTAAATCATACAAGTTTAATATTTGCCGACTTTATTAAGGATCTTATATCTGATTTGACCAACTTAGGCATAACCTACAAATTTCATATAAAATAGACAAAAAAGGTATTAAATGTATCTTTATCTTTTGCATATGGAATGATTGCATTAATAACAGAGGACAGACAGATTGACGATATGATGTAATTTCGGTAATCTTCTATATAGACACAACAGCTCCAGATGCCTCAACTATATACAGTATGATGTTCAAACTAAGGGGTCGAAAAGGTGTAGGCAAAAATTATAAATTAAAATAATCCAGATACGAAATGCATCTTTTCATCCCAATTTCTAAAGTGCTCCATTACAAGTTCCTGTTTTACCAACTTTAAAGCAATATTCAGTTTAGCCATGTAGCGAATTCCCAACTTGTCGTCTCAACACATTTTACAAGAAAATCATTTAATTCCAATCATGCATGCATTATAAACTATAGGTTTAAACGTTTTCCCTTCGAAGAAAACCAAGCAGATTGAATTGATACATTGACTTGCAGCATTCCTTCCTCCAGGATCAGCACGATGAAACACAGTTTATTTGTTAAAAGATCAATGAGGGAAAATAGGAAATATAAGACTAGATGAGGCTAAGTTAAAAATGAGGAAAAATCACAAATATCCAGTAGTCAAAACTAAATATTCAACATGAGTGAGTGTGGGCTGGTGGAGGAAAGACCATAGACTACTTTTAGCTGGTTTTATCCTTGTGATGAGTTCAGGGCACCCCTTAGAACCAAATTATCTGAAACTCCCTTATGCATCCTTCAGGTCCAATTAAGTTGGAACTTAGACCCTTATTTTTACGAAAAACAGCATTGCTTTATTAAAATGTGATAATGCAGGTTTTGGGAACACAACCGCCCATGAAAAGCTAAAATCCAATGATACTTATCATCACCTCCAAAAAGACCCACATTTGCCAGTTTTAATGGTTTAAAAACCAAATATTCCTTAGTATGAAGAAATATGCACCGTAGAAAACATGTTCTACAGAGAAATCTTAAATACACAGAATATCAAATAGATGTTAGGTCCACTGGACATTACTTCAATTCTGCTTTAGGTTTGTTATTTAACGGCTTGCATCAGATTTGCACTTCTGCATGCAAAACTTTCCAGTTTTTCCCCGGTTTCCTTTGCTCCTCTGGATTTGACAGTTTTTATTGCCTAAATTTATCAAGGACTGGCTAAAGTAAAGAAGCACCTAGTGAAAAAACATATTTTAAACATGTTACATTCTCGTGGCATGGCAGAAAGACAAACCATTTCAACAGACACAGCTTAATCTTACATAAAGATTTACTGAGAAAAAAAAAATAATCCAGAGATACAGAGAAATATACAAAATTACAGGGGCTTGGCAGAATTTGTGGTCCGTGATCAAAAACAGGGTTGTACCATGAATTCAGAATAATCAAAAGCAGGTCCAGGGGTCAGGCATGACCAGAACTAACAATAACAGAGGCGGAGTCAGCGTCCAGAAGGCAGAAAGGAGAGAGTCGGCCAACAATGAGGGAACGCTGGACATCTACGTACTCACATGATGCTTTCAGTTGTCCGGCAACCAGGCTGTGGACTAAAGCTGATTATACAGGCAGGGGAACAGAGATTCTCTTTTTGTGTGACATGAATTAAAATCAATAACTTTGCCAATCTATAATAAACAATGGACCCACCATAGTAGTTTCAAAAAGATTTGATTTTATGTAATATCCTATAAAAGCCTTTCATCTTCCAGTAACATCTTAGCTCATGCACCGAGACCAGCCACATAGAGGACTTTCTGATAAAAGCTTTGTTCTTCTAAGTCAATCAGGATCTGGACAAGCAGCCGGAGGAACTTCTTTCTGTTGACATTTT
Source organism: Orestias chungarensis (assembly GCA_032876305.1). Classification (NCBI taxonomy): domain Eukaryota; kingdom Metazoa; phylum Chordata; class Actinopteri; order Cyprinodontiformes; family Cyprinodontidae; genus Orestias; species Orestias chungarensis. Next base: position 787,022 of record JAVLVB010000913.1, read on the forward strand.
TCCCTTTGGCCTGGCAGCAAACTCCCATCTGCTGTTTCGACAAAGGAGTGACAACACATAATTTAGTCTTGCATCGTTGTGAGGGCTTCCATCTGTTCTGACGCCTCTCCTTCCCATGTAGCCGTGCGTTACTGTATCCATAATTTCCCTTTGATTTCAGAGCTCTAGCCCCCGTTTCATCATTCCAGATGGAAACAAGAAAGTGCAATAAAATATTTCCTAATGTATCTTGGCCAATCTCGTTCTGTTGATCCTTTCGTTACTTTGATAGTTGCCCATCGCATTAAACAGATGCACCTCCTCCGCAGACTAACTGAGTCTTGTGATCTTTCTGTTTGCTTTCAGTCTTTATTTTACAACAGGCCTGTCTTTATGTGTTTCAGCTGTTGCTTTTTCTTTTCTTCCACCATATGGAGTTAACCTTCCGAAGACAGGTCAGTCTGAGATCATTTAGTCATGATCTATTGTGTTATTAATGCTTCACATGAAGCCATCCATCACCTTGCTAATGGCATTAATCCCTCCATCTGCAGCATGCTGCCAGCTCAGTGCCATGGAGAGCTTTGGTTGAATCCCACATGCGTTCCAGGTCAGAGTCTGTAATAAAGCTGCTGTTGCCTCTGAGACTGAAGCTTCCTTCCACAGATGCTCCAGCCTTAATGGATTACCACAGCTCCAGTGGAAATAGGAAGACACAAATTAAATGTTTACTTGGACACGGGTGTGTTGTACAGCGACTTATAGTAATGAAATTGCAGCGTGTTGTGAATACGCAGCAGATTTTTCCTTGCAGATGGCTGCGTATGAGGTTAGAGCTGAGCCATGAAAGCTGTCGTCCTCGTTACACTCGACATGCAACGGTTGTACCAGCAGCTTCGCTTTGTTTCTCTAAAGTGCAGTTCTGGCTGTTTTTTGTTTTTTTGCTTCTCCTGTTTCTGAGGAAATAAGGAGAAGAGACATTTCAAATTGTCAGCTCTACACCGGTGTTTCTGCTTGCTGGTCAGATAAGCAGGTTACCTCATCTGGGTCTGTGGGCCTGGATGGAGCAGGGCACTGTACACAGGTATGCTGACAAGTCACAGCAGGAGCCTGACAGGCACATTTTTAGAATATTGTAGCAAAACACAAATATGTCAGTCCTGATTTGTTTGCTGCGACCAAATCAAGAAGAATCCTCCAAAAAGAAGCCAAGCTACGGTACATGCTAGACAAGCTGTAAAGAACATGTAAAAGCAGTTTTATATATGAGTCATCCAGCTATAGAATGAGCTACTATCCTGCTATAATGATACAGCCTTGAAGTTTCAGAGCCTTGGAATAAAATCAGTATGGCCAGTTCAAAGAGAAGGTTAAAAAGTGAAGTACCTGAATCATAGTTGTGATGGTCAGATGGTCCGTTTCACTACCGTCTGGTCAGGGGACAACAAGTGGAAGTCAGCACTAGAGTAATAACATGGTACACTGCATCTCTCCTGTTTGGGATTGAGGTATATTGTACACTATCGCAGCATAAATAAATAAACCATACTAAAAAAGATGGTTCTTCATTACCACTACTAACTTAATAAGTCAGTATCACAAACACAAAATATTATTGGCAATTTGGTATATAATGTTCAGTTTTGCAGGTTATTACTCAACTTAAGAAAACGTCTTAGGATGGATGAATTCAGACAAGTGGTATTATGGACACATAAATTAATACACATAAAGAAATACTGGAATACGATGAACCCCCACTCGGTCAAGGGAGACGGTTGCTCATACTGAGCCAGTCTACAGTTTTGTTTCTGCGAAATGTTTCTTCCTGTTAAAGTTGCATTTTTTGTTTCTACAGTCGCCCGATGCATGGTCAAAATGTATGATTGCTGTACAGTCAACGGCTTGCAAGCTATCGTCTACTGTCTCAGGATGCTGGTCCACATGGAGTGACGGCTTCAATTCAACAACTACATCAACCCAATCACTTTGGATTTTTCATAATTGTACTGCATTGATTTCATTTGGCACTAAGTACATAAACTGAATTGAACAAAATTGAAATTGATGATGACTCTATGTTCTGTTGATGAGTCAAGTCTGGTGGTACTAACCAGAATGTTAGTCTCCACCTGCAAGATATGACTCAAATTAACGATAGTAAACGTCTTGTACTCGTATAGCGCTTTCTGAAGTCTCCTGACCCCCCAAAGTGCTTTATGCTACATTCATTCACACATTCACACTCTGGTGATGTTAGCAACAGCTGCCTTGGAGCAGTCTGACAGCAGCGGGGCAGCCAAACACCTGACGCACCGGGCCCTCTGAGCATCACTAGTAGGCAATGTGGGTGAACTGTCTTGCCCAAAGACACAACAAATGAGACAGACAAAGCGGTGGCTAAACAGGCAACTCACCAGTTACAAGACGAACTGCCACCTCACGAGCCACCTTCGCTCCTAATTATCCCAAATCTAGGTATACTGAAAATTTGCTTAATTCCCATCCAGGCTGAGCTAGTGCTATGCCAACTTAAAGGGATTTACTGCAGTGTCTTTCTCCACCACTCACTCATCTGTAAGGTCAGAATATAGTGGCATATATATATATATATATATATATATATATATATATATATATATAAAACCCTATGTTTGACCTAGAGCAATCAGCAACCATGGTGAAGGTCCATCAATTGTCCATCTTTAGCTTGTCCATAAACCTGGTACTCTATCTAAAAGACTGAGTGTTTCTGCAGACCTAATGCAGGTTATAGTTTTCTCCAATATTTTGGTTTAAGCATATTCCAATATGTGTATGTGTGTGTGTGTGTGTGTGTGTGTGTGTGTGTGTGTGTGTGTGTGTGTGTGTGTGCGTGTGTGTGTGTGTGTGTGTGTGTCTGTATGTGTGTGCTTCTTTTTGAAATAAAATTCATCAGAGTTTATTTAGTTTATTAATATTTCACTTGGAAACCTTTTCAAAACCTGTTTGTGTCCTTTTGAAGAATTGATTTTCTTCTTTTGTAAAGAACTTTAAAGCTTTATTTATGAAATGAATCCGTGCTTCAAATGTGACAAAAGTAAGGCAGAGTATATGTGACAGCCTGTTGTCTAATTCTCAGGTCGAATACTAGAACATCTTGTTCTATATGCAACATTATGCATAATTAGAAACTGTGTGTTCTCCATGACAACATGTTTTTTACACATTCTTCTGAGAAGAACAGACCCAAGTTGAAAATTGAATGAACTGCTTAATTTTTCATTGTAAACAGACTAAAACAAGTCAGATTATTAAGGAAGCATGCTGACATTAGCATTTAGCACACAGCAGGCTACCATTACTATGTTTCACACATAATGTATTCTGACAGCTCACAGGGAAAGTGAGCTAAAGTGGTTTGGCCAGGTGTGAGAGTGCTGAGTAACTGGTGTGTTTGCACTGTGGCGATTCCCTCTGCAGAGATACAGATAGCTTGTTTATGTTCCTGAGCGGAATTTGCTTTTCTCGCAATGAACCAAACTGTTTATTCAGCCTCTCATAATGTTCCTGCTGTTTCTGTGATGGATCTGTTGTGTTTCTGCAGCCTAAACTTGTTCTGTATTACTTACATTGAGACATGAATACGTTTTACATTTAATATCAGAGCTGTGGAAGACATTTCTTATTTAAAACAGGTAGAATAGCTACTAAAAATGTTTTACTTGTGTTCTCCAAAGAGACCTGGAAATCTGTACTCTGAATTTTCCCAATTAATTGTAACCTAAATATACAACAGTCTTCCAACATTAATTAGGCCTTAACTTTGATTGAGTCACTAGAATAGAGAAAACTATATTTTTTACATTATGTCTCATCACAGACACAAACCCCTAACTTGGGAAAAAAACTTGATATATAGTTTCAAAAATGGCAAATAGTGATGATCTATTACCATCTCGAACGATTTCTTCTGCATTAATGAAAAAATTCATTTACATTTTTTTCACAATTTTTACATGGGTGAACTACAATCCTGAACCCGTTGGAAAAGTTTTGTAATAGATGATAAGCAAAAAATAAGAAATTATAACTTTTACAGCATAATTCCACCCATAATAAACTTACTAGCTTTTCTTCCAAAGGCTTAAATGACCCGGCAGGTGTTCCTGCAGGTGTGGCAAATAAAGAGATGCAATCCGCTAAACAAACCACAAGTTGTAGGTTTAATGTATATACAGCCTTTTTATGAGGCTGTATTTACCAGAAAAGGACAATAAATCATACAATCTGCAAAATGTAGCATCTGTCTCTGCAAGCTCTGCCACTTTATGGGAGGCAACAGTAAATAGTTCTATCTTTCTGAATCTTAATAACAACCAAAGAAAAACAATAGAGCTGTGAGAGGTAATAATGATCACAGGAAAAGAGCAGCACAGATACGACACTGTTCTGTCAAAGGTGAGAAATCCACATTTCACTGGGACGTCAAAGCTGATTACAGACAACATTTGATTACAGTGGAAACCACGGGACTCGTGTAGGGTGTAATTATTCGATGAGTTGATCATGTTGCAGTCCATTAAAGAGTCAGGGCTTGTCTCTCAAGTTTGTTCAGCCGTATGTATAGAAATCCCGGCATATTTTAAACCATCTTGCTAAGACGCCTTTAAATAAAAAAATAGTAAATTAAAATGAGATGTTTCAAGGTCGTTTCTTTCTTGACCCCTTGGTTTATTCAACACAACATTGGTCATGCAGGGTATCTAAAAATAAACTAAACAATAATGTTCTTATGAGTTCACTAAAATTTCTTTTTAGGCCATTGCACAGATCTTCTGCTAGATCAATTTTTTGGCTAAGTCATCCTAAAACATTAATTTTCCTGCTTTTATGTCAACGTTTGATGATCTGGATGAATAGTTACCCCAGATTTTAGGTCAAAAATGACAGTGATTCAAATTTATTCATATTCCAAATACATCGACTAAAACAACAGTTTTGTCTGAAGATAACTTTGAAACATGATGCTGCCACCACCTGTATCCGTTGGAGATTGAGTTGGGACTAACCCTAACCCAAACCTTGATAGGAGAGCTTTTTATCACTACTGCAATAGGTAACATATAAAGATTGTGTGTGTATGTGTATGTTGGGGTATACCAATGACAGATAGCTGAAGTGGGTGAATTAAACAAATCAAACCAATGAAAGAAAGTGTCAGTGTGAGTTTCTTTCAGCCACTTCTCCAGTTGGCCACATGGGGTCACCAGTGCTCCTCTTCTGCTGGTGCTCCTTCCACCCCAGGTGCCCCAGTTGGCGCTGATGAGCTGAGCAAGTATAAGAGGAGTGGTGGATCACCTACTCATGGCCTGAGTGTTTGTTTACTCCCGGTAAAACCTAGTCTCACTGCCAATCTCTAGTGTCTCTAGCCTTTTGAATGTTTCTCGTTTTGTCTCCTGTTGTCCCCCGTTCTTGTAAAGATTTTTATCTGCTACTTTGTTTTTCCCACACCTCTAACAACTGTTGTGTTCACCCCAGGTTACCATCATCTCCAGAACTCAAAAAAATCTCAAGATCCTCTCTGGTTGCCCTCGTCCATCTGGTTCCCACCCCTCTTGGCTCAGTTCGGTCTGCCCGCTCCAGCATAACTCCATCAGCTGGACTACAGCTTCACCGTCTCCGCTGAAAGGAACTCACCACTCACTCCTCCCTGGCGACAACTGTTCACTCCACTCAAAGGTTCCCGGTCTCCCACATCGTAGACGTTTCCAGCTCCCTGCCGTTAACTGCCGCCCCCTGTTTCCCGTTCCTCGCCACTCGTTGCGTTTTACCGTTCCTCGCCACTCGTTGCTGTTTCCCGTTCCTCATCAATCGTTGCTGTTGCTGTCCACCGCTGGATCCCCTTCCCCTCATCTTCCTAATAAACATCATTGTAAATATTTCCTGAGAGTTCTCGTGTCATGTGGGTCAGAAGCTTAAATAATATGACAGAAACACCGTAATACCAGGCAAGGTCCAAGTTTCAGGCTGTGAAAAGAGGTTGCAGAAACCAAGAATCATCTCACAGCAGAGAAACAGACAGTGGTAGAGATGCTATGACCAAGTGGTTGGGTCGGTATAATGTACAGAAATATCTGCAAACCCCGAGGTTAAAGTGAAAATTACCTTCCAAAGTGGTGGAGAATGACCAAGCTAAGATGTTTTGGCACTTCCGAAAAAAACCAAAAATGTTAATGGGGAGCCAACCAGACATTTTGATAACTGATTATCAGTAGAGTACAGAAATTGTGATTGATGTAGCCAAAAATGGCAACACCAGGAACAGAGAACAAGAAAAACTGGAGAAATACCTAGGGCTCAGGGAGGAGCGAGAAAAAGCCGAGCGGGTAAAGGCAACTGCAATGACACAGTAATTGTGTTATTGAATGATTAATGAAGAATCCTAAACTAAGAAATACACACAATATTCTTCACTGATTTCCAAATTGATTCTACAGACAAGGTTTTAGGTGTGAGAATCACTGTTAGGTAATTATGTGTTTAAAGTAATGTCATTTAGCAGTTTGATGTTACAATAGGTAAAAAGCATACAAAAATGTAGGAAATAAAGGACATTTCTACTTTCATCATCCGTCTTCATCTGCCTGTTTGCATAACTCAGTCAGTTGGCAGCAGCAGCAGAAGCCGGTTTGGGACTACATCAATGACTAATTGTCTTCACAAACCGTTCACAGCCAAGAAATGAAAGCCTCCAAAGGTCACTCAGAGTTTTCAAATCTAAAAATATCTGATTTACTCAACGACTGGACTCACCCAGATGGCACTTTACAAAGAGGAGTAATTTTAGAAATATCATGAATCTCAACACATGCTGCACTCTACTCTGTTTGTCTCGACATAAATCCTGATGCCTCTTTGCTTTTGCTCCTAAGAGCACCGCTCCACTTAAACAACAACTTCCAGCTGATTAGATTCAAAGTGACCTCGTATGAAAACTATCAGCTGAAAATAAGTACGTTAAAGCTCTTCGCTGGTGCTCGACAGTCAAGACGAAGCGCCAGGGCTTCGAGGGAAATCAAGTCGAAATAATATCTGCGCAAATCCCTATTAACTTACCAGACGAAGAACATATTTGCCACAACAGCCCTGAGGAGGAAACTGGCGTGTGGATGACACTCTCAGGATGAGGCTGAAAATGATACCAGCAGAGGTGATAATCACGCTGGAGCCTTTTGCTTCAAGCGCCAACTTTGCCTTTAAGGATGCAAATTAAACTCACGTAAACCATTAGCCTCATAATACCTGTTATCACCGTCCACCTCATTAATGTTGAGTTGCTACATCCAGCTCTCAGCCGGCGGAGCCTTCTTGAACTTTCTCCTTTGCTACTTGATGTATTTCCCGCCTCTCCGGCAGCTCTGTATTTAATCACTGAGATCAATAGCCGTTACCGTCATTGATCTTGTGAGTCTATTTCATGGGCAAGGTGGCAGCGCCTCATATTTTCTGCATGCTGCAGCTCTTATACAAAATGTAACCTGCTGAGGGCTGTTTTTAATTAACATTAGAACACACTGCTTCAGAATTAGGGAATGCTGCTTACCGCTAAGGACATCCAGTGATTTCATGTTTTGCCCAGAACTTTGAAGGTCCCTCACTTTCAGCATCACCTTTTACTTTAACTTCACAGACAGTTCCTGAATCCTGGCTTGTTTTTTTCTTCTAAATATTATCATAGTACTGCAAATGTTTTTAAGGTCGTATATTAACAAATGTGTAGAAAATGCTTATAAATGCCTACAGGACATCTTAGTGGAAGAGTTAATAACCATTTATATAATCTTAAAATCTATCAGACAGAAATAAAAAAAACCTATTACCTTTTTATTTACAAACTAACATTTATGGCTTTAACAGGAAAAGTTGGACCAACCTATTCACATCCCTGTGCCTCATGCAGTGACAGTGTTCTCATATATGAATTGCCGACAGGAGTGACACAACCACCGATGTTCTCCCATCATTTCCCCCCTGAGGTGTGACTGCTTGGCTCTCAGATCAGTGTCACTGACCTTAATGGCCCACATTTACAGGAAAAATCTTGGAACTCTGTGTGAAAACAGGGTGCCAAGCATCCCACAGAGACATAAAGACCAGTGAAGGTGCCACCATTATGGCAACAGGTTGAAGGGAAACTTTTAGGGAACTTCTCCTGTAATAACTCTTGGGTTCCAAAATAAGAGATCCTACCAGAACGTTTATTGTGTTCGGATGAGATGATATAAATTCGCCACATTTTAACGCATAATCATTACTAGATCCAGTAATCCTCCCACAGAATATTATTTTGCAGCGACCTGGTGCTTAATAATTTTATTCCAGACTTCTTTTTGTAAGTTTATAACTGACAACTTATTTCTGACAAATCACTTTTCAGCAGCATAGACTCTCCAAGCATGTTTGGCCAAGACGTAATGTATGGAGAAATATAATTATTATTTTTGTTTCTACAATGACGCTTATATTACATCATACATATGCATCTATGTTTTTGAGACTTGCTTTTTTATTTTACAACTGATTTTTTATTTATTAGATATATTATTTTAAAACATGATGATGAAGTCTGGAAGAAGCAAGTAACGTTCACAAAGCAGCAGCAAGTAAACAACAAAAATAAGGTCGTTTTCAGCCTTGGAATATAAAATGAATGAATTGGAGATCCTTGAGTTAAACTTGAATATATTGTTGTAGTCTGTAATAATTCTGATTGTGAAGTGGAGCTCTTCAAATTAATGAAGTGAAGAGATCTCACCTTCTGGTCGTGGCTATAGGCCAAGGCCCAGTCCTCCTCTGTGGGGTGGAATAAAAGGCTCAGGACGAAGAAGGAGAGGCGGTACTTCTTGTAACTGGCTCCCTCATCAGTGCTAATGAGCACGCTGCTCTCAAACTCCGGATCAGTCAGCACCATAATCTGAGAGCACAGGCGACGCAGAGAGAAAAATGGAGAGGAAGGGGGGTTGGAGAAGAGAGATGGAAAGATGAAGAGATGAGAGGAGACAGAAATAAGACATTAGAAGCAGGGGCTGTGTCAGACCTAAAACGTTTGCCAGTTTGGCACATTGCAGGTTCACGTTTGGCAAGCAGCTCTGGTAAAGCTCCTCTGTGTTCTCTTTGGTTCCAGAGGTCAAAACCCATCCCCATATCTGTCCAAAACAACAAGGAATAGAAAACAAAAAAAGGAAACAATGCTTCAGAAGTTGAAGCATCCTTCAGAAACCCAACCCGTGCTCCAAGATGAAAAAAAAACAAAAAAAACAGCAGCAGACATCCAGAACTGCTTCTAATGAGGGATTTAGCAGAATGACTGAACCTAAACACACAAAAACGAACTGTTCTTATCAGTTTCCACTGCACAATGTCATTTGTTAGCATTTCCTCTCCCAGTACAATTTTAATTCCAGGTTCAGCAGCTCAGCAGGGGGTTAGAAGCCGTAATTTCATGCTTGAACTGTTTCCGCTGAAGCCGTCATGGTCCTAACTGAATTCAATAAGAAGAGGAACTTTTGCCGTATATATCTTTCAGCTAATGACATTTAGAGTGTTTCTGGAAGCAGATTAAATGCTCACTGGGATTTTGGCTGGAATTGCGGGAAGCTCCTCAAAGTAGCCATAATGTATTTTAATTCAGCAGCGCAGTGTTGTAGTGGATGCATTATCTTACATAAAAACCTCTATTAGTTTGTCTTCTTTTATTTTACTGTGTAAGCTTAAAGTCATAAAAGAGATTTACATAAATTTTTATGGCAAAAAGGATCGTTATTATTTATATACCTTGAAAGCATCTTTTAACTTTTTCATATTTCATAAGGTTAGAGCCATACTTAAACATATTTATGTGGATTGATTATGATTGTTTTAACAAAAAGAGACCATAATTATACAGTGGAAGGAAAGTCATAAATTTTTTTATATAAACAACAGATGAAGAGTGGTCAACTGTAGACTTGTTTTAACAGTCAGACCAGCTTTCAAAGTTTAATAGCTTTTCTTCTCTGTAAAGAAAACACAGACTCATGCAGATTGGATATGAACTTAGGTTTACCAGTTTTGTGAAAAGTTTTGATTTTGTGGCTCCGCTAACACGAGCAAAGTCTTCGCTGCTTCCCTCCTTCCCAAGTTGATTTTGTCTGCAACTGGAGACAAAGCTCCGAGAATCACTACAAAAGGCCACATCATCGTTATGGACTACGGCTGTTACATTCCTTGGCTGTACCTTTCTCCTAAAGACTTAGAGTTTACCCATCTCTATATTTAAACTGCTATAGACTTGGACTGCTGGAGGACAATCTGACCACTTTTCCTCAGATTCCTCTATCCAGTTAGTATCAGTTGCTGCTATTTCAACTGATAACTTTTTATTTTCTCTCTGTTTTTTTTTTCCTCTATCGAAGGTACACCTGGTCTGGTGTTCTGCTTTGACACCTTCCTGGGGGGGGGGGCAGTTTTTCCTCTCCACTGTTGCTACATGCATCCTTAGTATGAAGAAATGCTTTAAAGCCAACAGCACAGCACAAGCTATGATCTATCATTTATGTTGGTCCAGGAGGAGTGAATGCTGCACGTCTGGCTCGATGTAATCTGCTTGGTTTTGGTAAATTGGAATTTTTTAAAACCGATTTGTTTAACATCTATGAATGCATGCATGATTGGAATGGAAGTGATTTTCTTGTAGAGTGCCTCAAGACGCCATGGGTTGTAAATTGGCTAAATAGACTGAATTGAATTAGTCCCATGGTGCTTTGCAATGAGGCATCTTAAAGCTGTTGAAGACACCATGCCATGTTTCGAAATGCCAGCGTGGTCTTCGCCCTCACAATTAACATCTACAATTCTCTTTCTTAGGTTCAAACTAATCCATCTTTCAGGCATGATGGATTTGCTTCATCAGATTAATATGTGAAAGGTTCATTGGGGATTAGATAATCAGGAGCAGATTGACACACAAAAATTAAGAATTTTTTTCTTTTATTTCATCAGGTGGGCTAATAATTCTGGTCTTAACAATAATTTCATTAGGCGTATATTTCTCTATTAAAAAGTTATGACCATCAAGATTAAAAATACCTGAAAAACAAAATCAGTGTTTAAGGAAATCATATATTATTGGCACATTACATTTTGAATTTAATCGCAATGGACTGACTTTTCATTTAGTCCAATTTGTTGAGATACACCTTTATAATGTAACGACTTTAATATTTTGCTGTGCTCTTCAATCAAAACCTGACCTGTTGTGTTGCTTTGAGCCGCTAATATTGATAGTGACTACTCTCTAAAAATGCCTTGTTAAGAAGAATACACTTTTTAATAATTTGCAAATACAGAAACGACACCAACAGGGAGTTTACTAAATCTATTTACTTAAAAAGGAAATACAACAAATGAGAACAAAATGAAATGAAGTTATTGCTCTAGACCAATTTCATCTAAGTAAAATATTCTTTGTTTTGAAAAAGCAAACATGGGTTTAGGAGGAGTTTAAGAAAACAACGTTAAGCCGTTTTACTTTTTGACTTTTGAAAACAAAACCACAGCTCGTTTTTACTCTGAATGCAGAGCAACATAGCATTTCCATTTACAAGGAGCTGCTCAAATGTTTCTTTCCTTTGTGCCACGGTGTCTGCATCTGAACGCTTTTTCTACTTTTGGCTTGAAACTGGTTTAATCCTCAGTCCAGCCCAGAATCCTCAGTGGGTCACTACGAATTAACAGCTGTTGTTCACATGTATTAGCCCAAAAGCCAATGCCTGTCCTTTAGGATGAAGTCTGTTATGTTCCTCAACCCTCCAACAGCCATGCATGTTGCATGAGCGCACAACAAAACCTTGGGCAGTGGTCACAGCCCAAATAGCCGTTTTCTCTCGTCAATTCCCCTGGAATTGGAAGAACAGCAACATATTTGTCACTGACAGAAAAGCCAACCCTCCTTCCAGAGCTGTAAGCAGGAACTCTCCCTGGTGGTGATTTAGATAAATTGTTTTTCATTAACCACCAATAAACAGGCAGCACTTTTTCAATCTGGCTTTCTCATTGGCGTGGGCTCGCCGATCTTTCCATTCATTACCTGTCACAGTGCAGCGCCAATGCTGATATCTGCGAGTCTCTCTGGAGCTTATCAGATGTAATTTCCAGCTTTTAAGCCATAATCATATTTGATAATGCAGCTGTAAGAGGCCCTCTTTGGGAGTCAAGCATCAGACGTAAATGTTACGGAAGAGAGAAATGCTTTTAAATCCGTTCACATTACCTAAAAAGATCAATTTAATATTTACTCCTGCTGTGTGCTAAAGCCTTCCTCCTCTTTTTTGTTTTTGCGTAGTTTTTGAGCTACTCTTCTTTTTCACCACAGCTGCTGGACAGAATTCCTACATTTGAGTTACTCATTTAGCAACAAGTATGAAAATATTATCTTCCAAATTTAAACCTTATGTTTAATAAAATAAAAAGCAAAAAAAAGTCTGTGACCTCTATTATTAGAAACCTAAACTGAAAAAAAAAAGCTTTAAGGTTAACAACGGTTTTAATGCAACAGAACAGCACAGATGAATGCATTTTTGTAAATACAAGGGAAAATTACTTAGTTTCCAAATGTTATTGTATTTATATATATATATATATATATATATATATATATATATATATATATATATATATATATATATATATATATATATATATATATATATATATATATATATATATAAAGATTAAAAAAACTGACATAAACTGATGCAACTCGGTATGTGAACCAGAAAATAAAATATAAAGCGATCTACCTTGTAATGTAATGTGTGTATTAATCTTTGCTAATAGAAGTTACTTATATGTTGTATCAACTTACTCGATATGTGTATAAGATGGACATCACTGCTACAAATATTCAACCTGGTCTCACTCAGACCACACTGCTTCCTACTGACCCGTCTCAAACCCGGATTTGCTCCACACTTTTCAGTTTTGTTTTTTTCCTAACATGAGAAAATGAAAGAATTATTTAAAGGTTGGATATTTTTCCAACACACTGAAACAGAAGGGGAATATTTCACTTCCTACAAACTGAATAAGATGAATTATTCATCCACAAACTCAGTGACCACTAACATTATCAAAGTCTGATTAAGATTTCGCTCACAGCCTCCACTCAGCATTAACGAGGGAGCCGGGTGAGTGAGGAGGGTAACAATACGGAATCGATAAAGGTTGGTGGGGATAACCTTTGTGTTTTATCAGCCTGATGTCGAGCTGTGCATAAGCTGCAGCGCGGAGATAGAAGTAGATAAATGTCAGATGGCAAGTTAAGTGGAGGTATGGATCAGAGACGGAGGGAAAGAGACACCTCGCAGCAAATGAATCACAGCGGATCAATCGAGCTTAGGCTTTCTTCCACAGAAGCTTTGGAATCACAGTTGTCGTCACACTATGCTCATTAGGCACGGATCAGGCCCTAATCACCCACATTTAGCCATCATGATTTTACTCTGGTTCTTCCTCCATGCCATCTTAACTGTGCATGTCTTTATTATTATTTTTAAGTCCTGTAGAGCAGCCGTACAATTAACGGCAGAGAGAGCAGGAAGCTCACAATCCAGCAGAAGAGAGGCAGAGAGTTCACTGCTGAGGCTTTCTGCTAAATGTCATTACGATCGTAAAGATGTTTAACTTATCGCTGGGAAATGTCACAGCTTCAATGTATGTCGACCTGTGTGAGGGCAGATCATTTCAATACATGCATGCATGCAGCTCGGCTGGGAGCAGCGGACGAATATAGGTTTCAGTGAGTGATTAGGTACACAGACGGCTCTTTTTATAGAAGCCAGGCAGATGCTAAATAAGGCCCCTCACACAGGGAGCCAACAAAGGGATGCAGCCATCAATGGGGCAACTTTCATCCATCTCCAGGATGGTAATTCGAAATAATTAGGCCTGAGATAAAGCACAGAGGGGCAATAAGAAGAGCCAGAGGACAACCTTCATCAGCATTGCTACAAACTCCTGGGCTCCCACGACTCACTAACAGCAGCAGACAGAAAAAGAAAAAATCCTGCTTCTGGAAACTACGGTGGAGATGATGGGATTGCATTTGTTAATTTTCCATCTTGTGTCGTGAATAAACTTATATAAGTCGACTGAAGGAGAGAACCTGGGGGAGCACGATCCTGCCACAGCCTTGATGTGGAATTACATTTTCCTCGCATGAAAATTCAGGAGTAAGTAAGTGAGTCACGAGTGGTAATCAATGCCGGCTATGATCTGTCTCTCGCCCCCGACGCGGCTCTGCTCCGACGTTCGCGAGATCCCATTAACTCCAACGACATGCAAACACATTCAGGGTCAACACCTTGGATCGGCCTTGGCGGCGCGATGCTGATGAACCCAAGGACCCAAAACACTTCTAATAGGCCAGTCAGTCACTCCTTGTTCTCTAGAAGTCTGTTGGCACTGCGCAGCCTTAGCTTTATCCGACATGAGCCTTAGCAGCCAGGTCAGCCGAAGCCATGAGACTTTCATATTACAGCAATTATCCCAGGTCTGTTTAGCAGGAACTATCCAACAGTCCTTTACAGTACTAACACTGCCCTATTAGGATCCTACGCATTAAAACAACACACATTAGTGACTAATAGTAAAGTGTAATAAAATGAGACATAAGGAAACAACATTATATATAATGAAATAAGTCAAAATTTGTTCTCAAAAATCGAGAAATGTGAAATCCTGGGTTGTATTTATTTTGTGCCCCTCTGAGTCAATACTTGGTAGAATAATCTTCAGTGCTTCAACTGCTTTGGGTCTTTTTTGCACACAATTGTAAACCTAGTCACACTGAATGGAGAGCTCTTCTGAGCAGTATTTTTAATATTATCACTGTCATTTAGATCTGGAGCTGTGGCTCTGGAAGGTGAACTTCCACAAACAATGTCTACTACTGGCTTGGTTGTCTGGAAACCAAACTGCAGGGAGCCTTTCATGCACTTTAAATGTTTCACCTGCAAGGACTGGCATAGGTTATTTTTGCTTTTGTGTCTTGTTATGCCACAGAAATATGGAGTACAGATTACTACATAAAACTTAAAACTCATATCATTTTTAATTTACCAAATAAAATGATCATTGCCAATTCATTGTTGATATAAACAAGTGATTTATTGATAGCAGATGATACTTTAAAATATTAACATTTGCACCAATGAAGTTAAAGCTAAACCATTTCTAAAAAAACGAAACAAAAACGATATTTTATAACTATCTTCCTTTTGAATAAATTTGAGTACTCAGGAGAAATAGACTTCTTACCGGCAGCAGGAAAGTGTGAAGTGTTCTCCTTTAATAGGGCAGTAGGGAATTTGAAGGGAAAAAGCAAATAGCTCTTTTTTTTGGGAAAATGGTATGTGTGATTTTTTTTCACTTTATCTTTGAGGCTAGAAACCAGGTTGAGTGACTGTGAGATGATGGAGTGGCAGAGTAATAATGTATGATCAATAGATTTTCATGAAATTATTCTTGGGTGAGTAATTGTTTCCAACTTCTAGATCTGATTATCAACGATCTCTGATGATTATTGTGCTGGGTTGTGTTTTCCAACCAGGTGGCCAGATAGAGATTTAAAGTGAAGGAGATAAGGGTCAATGAATGCTGCCTGGATATTGAGCTGTTAGCATGTCATGCCACAGTCTTCAGTCAGAGTTGTAATCAGTCAATGCAAGACTGACTGCTACCAGGCCTTCTTCCTGCCAAGAGAATCAACAGCCACAGATGCTTAAATGAAATAACTCACAACAAAATGTCATTTTCTTTTGGAAGAAGTAAAGACTTTTTGAATTGAGTTGTATCTGATTATATGTGATCTACTGCAGCAGAGATACACAACAACAATATTGGATGAATCAGTGTGGGAAAAAAAAAACCTTCTGCTAAAAAAAAAACGCTGTCTGCTGAATTCCTAAACTTTTAACCATTCTGCTTCAGATGTATTTTGTTGTGTTTACCATTAGATGAGCAGAAAACCGAGGCAGATGGTGAAAAGTGGAATGCAAACCATGTGCAGATCGATAAACAGAATTAAGAGAGTGTCAGAAGAAATGGAAAGTGATTGGCAGAACTCGGAAGCAAATTACAGGCATCGGCAGATGGTTGACAGCTGGGAGGACTCGTGGTTCTCCTTGTCTTACTTATTTCCTGACTGAAATTGTTAAATTTCCGTTTCAGTGGGTTGATGAAAAAAAATAAAGAACTCAGTTTTTTGTTCTGCAGAGATTGCCAACTAATTTTGTTTTTCTGAAATGTTTTATTGGCGTAAAAACAAATCCAGCTGGCTGCAGATGCACTAACAGGCGAACACCATGCACTGAAGTGTGTGTGTACATGTTTTATGTAGAAGCTCGTATGGTTTTAAGGAATGTTCAATTTGACAGCAGTTGTACCTGCAGCAACCAAAGCTGCAGGAAAAGATGTGTTTAAAAGAACATCGTCACTTCAGTTAGAGATGCCAATAACATCCGACCAGAGGTTTTACTCCTGCGTTTCAATTCCTCCTCCTGTTGCTGGGCTTTGTTTGTCACCTTACTCCATACTATTCTAGTACAGTGCACACCCCCCCTCTATTTGTGGTTCAATATTCATGGACGCTCCTGGAATCTTGGAAGTATTTCTTCATGGTGCGTCTCTGATATATTTAGAAATGCAGATTGAGTCGGCACTGGCGGTCATTTGCAAAGAAGCCAATCAAGTAGTGACATTTGTTTTTCTTGGTGCTAACATGGTACCAACAGGGCTTTTCCTTGGCATGGAGGTTTCTAGATGAATGGTCATCATGACGGTCAGCTTTATTGAGCTTTATTCTTTCAAGGTAAAGGCATGTACTATTAGTTTTCTGTCTTTTCAAACCTCCAGTTGGTCGTGGCAGACGGCTGCTTGTACCGATCCTGGTTCTGCTGGAGGTTTCTTCCTGTTAAAGGGGAGTTTTTCCTCTCCACTGTGGCTACATGCATGCTCAGTATGAGGGATTGCTGTAAAGTCAACGACAACACAAGCCATTGTTTCTGTCTGCTGATTCCAGAGGAGTAAATGCTGCAAGTCAATGACTCCATGAATCTGCTGGGGTTCCTTTGATTGGAAACTTTTTCAAATAGATTTGTTTATGATGTTTCCATGATTTTAATTGATTTTCTGTGAAGTGCCTTGAGACGACATCTGTTGTAAATTGGCGCTATATAAGTAAACTGATTCTTGATTCTTGATACTAGACTTACTCTTAAAATATACTCATGTATTACACATAGGTATCTGATAGACTCATACCAATTAAAGACGCTGTATTAATTATTTAGTCAAGATTCCCCAGTCTATAGTGGTTTTAATGCTTTTCTCAGTCTAAAATGGTCCAAATGCCAAAAAAACATTAAAATTATTCTTAATGTTTTCACAAACTGACCAAATATTTCCTAAAGTTTCTCTGAGGATTTAGTACATATCCAGCTCCAATTCAGATAGTTTTGATATTACTAAATGAAACTAGATTTGGTCAACATTCCTTAAAAACTATAAAACAGCCCATTAGTTACCCCGTATATAGAAAAAATATGTTACCTGATATGCTACCTCAATGACAGAGAATCCACTTTGCATGAACTCAAAATGTGAAAAAGCTAAATGAACATGACTACTTATCCAAAGCACTGCATCTTTAACATATCAGCCGTTTAAGAAGTTCATCTGTTGATGATTTTTCACTCTTTTAATCAAAACAGACGGTCTTCCTTTAGCACTATTGTTTGAGTTGTGTTTTAACCAGTTAACTCATTATTAGATGAGCTATGTCACAAATGAAACCAGACACATGCCAATCGCTGCTTGGTGTGCTCTGAGAGTATATTTCTATGAATCCCTAATAAGAATAAAAATCTACTGTGGTGTTGCCAGACTCAAACAAATGCAGGGTAAGTGAAAGACAAAAGTGCTAATCAGAAGACAGTGGATTAATATCACCATATAGTAAATTAGTAATCTGATATTGAGAAATAATGAAATAGGCCAATTCTCACCTTCCTCTTATTGGACGGGCACACATAGAGGTAACTGAGGAGAGCCTTGGACCCGATTTTGTCGTTCATTCTCTCGTATGTTGATCCATAGTCAGTTGATCTGAACAGAACAAACAGAGAAAAACTGTCAGAAGCAGAAAACCCCCCATCAAAACACTCCAAGAATCAACCTGATGTTACTTTCTGTAATGTTGCCGTATTGATGAAAGGAAACAAATATCACGCCCGAAGGACGGGAATAAACAGGATAAATGGTATGTTGGTTGTGTACATGCAGCTTCTCTTGGGAAGTAAATCTTTGGTACTGAAACAAGAGAGGGTTAACCAATCATCCACAGCTCCCACTAAAATGAACCATTCAAGCAGCTCTGGGGACCTGACACTGTAAATAATTAATTCTCTCCTGATGACTACTATGAAATAAAATATGACGAGTGCAAAAACATGTGGATGTTTCAGAACCCTCTGGCTTTAATAATTTAACAGTGGGAATAAGTCTGTTAGCCATGCCAGTCCCCTGAAACTCCACATGAATCCATCATCAGTAACTACCAAGTCTGGCCTCAGGTACCATATTACAACATCTCCAGGCCTACATTCAGGCTTTTCTTCCTTCGTGTTAGCCGTGTCTGGGTATTCTTCTCAGTGGGGACAGAAGCTCCCGCCCACAGCTGTGGCAAAACTCCCATTTGGATTTGCAGTCTGACTCACATTGTTATGTGGAAAGCTAAGATGATTTCTGTTTTTGTCAGAGCCTGCTGTTTGTGCTCCTTCAGAGGGAAACTGTCTTTCAAAGAGACCGTAACGAGGTATTGCTCCTTCAGATTTGCCTGAGAATAATTCAGAGGGGAATGCTATCGGCTGTGATTACAAAGCGACGTAATCAACCACAGAGAGGCAGCATCGTTTCCACACTACATTAAAGTGGGATGAGAAGTAACAATGTTAGATTGCAATGTGAGCTGTGAACTATACGTTTCACATCTGCTCCACTGAATAAAACCTTTTACTGATAAAGTTTCTTGCAGAGAGTTTTTTTATTTATGAAAAATACAAAGAGACATGGATTCAAAGGTAATGAATAAAACCAAACAGTTTTACTTTCTCTGAGAAATTCTTCACCTGACTATCAGATCTGTGCCAACGGTGCCGCCTACGTACACTACAGCAGTCAGCCGTCTGCTTTTTTTGTACACTTCTAAAGAAAGTGAGCTACCAGAAAATTGCAATAGTTGAATTAATTGAATAAAAGATGTCCTGGTTTTTTCACTGCGCATCATCATATTTATCAAAGCACACATTAATACATGTTCAAACAAAACCTATTAGAATAGTTTATTTTCCATTTCTGGGGCTAAAACAAGACAGAACATTTTGTACATTTCTTACTGTTTTGAAACATTTTGATTTTAGCATTTGACAGATTGACCTAGAGAGTATTATAATTATATACAGCGTGATTCAAACAACTACAATTCAACAACTTTGTCTATCTATCTAGTTTGTAAGGCCATAGGACTGCGTGTCTGACAAGGTGGTGAGCAGCACAGGTGATCCTCAGGGAACAGTCCCGTCACCGTTCCTCTACAACCCTACACTGCTGACTTCATGTACAGGGCACTGAACTGTCAACTCCGAAAGTTATCAAACGACTCAGGGATTGTCGATTGTGGATTGGTGTCAGCAGAAGCACCTCCAGATAAATGCGGGGAAAACCAAAGAACTGGGGGTGGTTTTCCGCAGGTATGGACACCCCCCTCTGTCGGTGAACATCCAGGATATGGACATTGAGAGAGTGGACTCTTATAAGTACCAGGGTGTTGACCAAAACAATAAACTGGACTGGTCAGTTAGCATCACTGCTTTCTACAGGAAAGGCCAGGGCAGACTCTTCCTGCTGAGGAGACTGAGGTCATTTAGAGTGCAGGGAACACTATTGAGGACCTTCTTTGACTCAGTGGTGGTGTCTGCCATCTTCTATGGAGTGGTTTCGCTCGGGTGGAGGGAATCCCTCTATACCTAGTGCAGGTATGGGGTACAGAACAACAACTCCCACCTTATGCATGGGAATCTGGTAGCTCTGCGCAGCTCCTTCAGCGACGGGACGCTGCTCTCCAAGTTTGTGAAGGAGCGTTATCGCAGGTCCTTCCTTCCTGCTGCTTTCAGGCTTTACAACCAGCACTTCTAACAGCTGACCACAGACACACAACGGACGAACTCGCAAACTGAACCACTACAAAAACGGAGTAATATAAGTAAGTGCAATAAGGAGCACTGAGCAATTACATTTGTTTTGTTTTTTAAATAATATTTTTTGTATATATTGTACATATGTTTATTTTTTTTCTATGTTTGTAGATATCTAATTATACAATGTGTATAATGACAATAAAAGGCATTCTATTCTATTCTATTCTTGTACTGAGTGCCTCACTCTCCTTTTGCTGCTGCAACCTGTGTATTTCCCCACTGTGGGACTAATAATGCATTATCTCATTTTTTCTTATCTTATCTATCGGCTAGATTAAGCAGCATTCAAACTCCGTCACCCAGAATCTTGATTCAATAATCCCTTTTTTGTAATCTCTAGACCTGCAAACTGTAAGATGCTTTTCTTTGTCAAAACTTCTGCATGCAAATTTTCCCTGTGGTTCTATAGAATTCACAGATTTGATGCTTTTAGGATTTTTTAAAAAAAACATTTGACTTAACATTTCTTATTGAAGCTCCAAAATCTTAATTTATGTTTTCATATATTAAAATGTCACTACGCCCTACCTGATGGTTTCTCTTTTTCAAGAACAAACGCAATATTTTACAATAATATTTAACTTGCAGAACAGGTATAATTCCTGAAATAAAAATATGTTAGTTCATTCTGCACCGTTTATTTTAATTTAATCTCGTATGTTGGTCAACGTTTAGCTCAAAGCTGAACCAAGATGATTCAGGAGTTCTATGTAGTTTTTGTCTTTGGTGTCGGTAGATGGAGGAGGTAGACATTTAGGAGAGTCTTTTGAGGCCTCACTGATGTTAACATTTTTTTATTGCATTGGCCTCTGATCCGTTTATTCCCCCACATCCACAAGAGCAGGTGGTGCACGCTCCTGCTAATGGCCTCCAACAATCCCATGTAGTAAAAGGTTTTAACAAAACCACAGAGACAAAATAATCTGGAATAAGAAGGAAAGAATTCTATGTCATTGTGTATGTATCTGATTCCTAAATAATACGAATAAAAACATCGCTTGCGGGGAACAACATGGGGATGTGCTGCAGAAATTATTCTCCATTTTTTTTATTGGAAAACACCCCATTTCTGTTTTATCTAAATTCGGTGTACACTTTTGCATGGGACCTCAATCGATGTCAATCAGCAGCTTCAGTTTGACAAACACAATTAAACGGTACACAATTAAATTAAGATTAACCGAACGTCTTTCATTCAGGCTCCGAGTGTTTTTCCAGCCAAATTCCAGCCTGACCTTGTCCCTGTAATCACATCAAGTCTTCAGGGACTGACGAGTTCAATTTGACCTGAGCTTCGCTCTCAAACATTCATAGAATGATGAGCGTATTATCCCTGTTTTGTTCTGCTCTGCCATGTTTCTCTAAAAAAAGAAAAAAATACTTAATATCTCTATTGCATGCAGAAAACAGGCTTATAAAATAAAAATAGAGATAAGAAATGATTCCTTTGACTGGTTGCTCTTTGAAGGTAACTAATTCATAATCTGTTGTATAATTTGGCTACTCTGTATATAAAATATATAAAGCTATTGTTTATAAATGAAAAAGGGAGGTCGAAGTGTCAAAAATGGAGAGTAAATTGATTGTAGTAGCTGTTTTTTTAGCAAGTTTACTGATAGACTGGAGGAAATTGTCTTTTAATCAAAGAACAGAGTCAAAGCAATCCTTAGAAATCACAGAGTCTAAAAGAAAAAGCAAGAGTTGTCCAAATACAGAAGTCATAATAAGCTGTTGCCTGTAAATACGCAAAAAAAGATTTCCACCCATCCATCCTTTTTAAGCTAGATTTCAGAAGTCAGTAAAGAAACTAAACGTCAATCTGCCCAGTCACAGCCGCTTTCTGCCTCTTCACATCTGGTAGGATGGTATTGGTAATAAATAAAATGGCCTGATGATGCCAACTGAACATAATCTGTATAAAGCAAAGAAAAGAACCTAAGGTTCCAAACCGGATAACTTCCTTTTCAAAAATGTTGCAAATCCTATAGCAGCAAAACAGACCCAGGCCAACAGAGTTCATGGCCTACCACAAATTTGTTTTTATTTTTCTCCCAAACACAGTAGTCACACCTAGTATGCGTTTCAGCGCTTAATTGGTTTCTATCTATCAAACATTTAGTACAATCCATAAAACAGAATAAAGGAAAGACAGATTACACCACTGCATGTAATTACACATTTTTGATCTCCTTAAAGTGAAGCACTTTCTTTTTACCTACTTCTGCCTGTTATACAGGCTTTATCTCGTTCTGTCTAAAACTCAGGTTGTTTCCAATAGGTTACATTGAAAATTACACTTTGATAAAATAACATTTATTAGTAAGGAATATTTTTTTTGTGATGTGGTTGATTGCAAATGTTTCTGGATAAATACCGTTGAAATTAGAAATAACTTTGCTGTGATAACTTTGTTTTGTGTCTATATATTTCAGACAGTAGCACAGAAACATGTTCCTTCACATAATTAACACGTGATTACCCCACTCATGCATGACTCGTTCGTCAGTTGGGCTTTGTAATAGTCACGTGTTTCCCAAGGAGTTGGGTTTCCTGGAACGTGTTTTCACCCTTGATATACAAAGAAATCAAAATCCCTGAGACACATTTTATAGAGGCAGAAGCAGACAGTGAGTTTTTCATTTAAAGCATTTTCTGTTTAACACCAGAGCAATCTGGGCAAAGACTGACTCACTTTCATTTCTGTTGAAATAAGCAGTTTCTTGCTGATTTAACATCTGTTTTAGGCTTGTTGTAAAAGATAGGAGCTCAAAATAATTTGGTGACTATCAGTAAAGAGATTAAGGCATATCTGACTCAGTGTGGAAGTCTCTTTCATGCTGAATTCCTAGTCTGAGAATGAAGCAGACACACATATTCAATAGACAATAATCGATACGAAAACATGCCAAGGATGCATCTCTCAACTTCCTTTCAGGTCAGAAGCATCGTCTCTCAATTTTCACAACAGAAAGGTTTTAATTTGTTGTTATTTGTACCAGTTTTGAGAGCCAAACAGAGATGCGGCGTGGTGCATTGCAGTGTGTGAACATCAAATGATAAGAATAAAAGGCAGGCAGAAATTGCATTAGGGAATGTTTGTGAGGTTTTGCCAGATGGCTGCCAATAAAGCAGAACAATTCAGAGCCGTTGTACAACACAGTTGACCCTGCTCTGGGGAGATGGGAAAACAGCATCCTACTTCAAGGACTAAAAAGTCCAACTAAATCATTTCAGTTTCTCAAAAATCACACAAAACGCACCACCCTGAAGCAGACGGTGGTGTAAAGAGAGTCTGTAGCACTGCTGCGTTCAAGGAAAAACAAAGGCTGTTCATCAATGAAAAAAAAAGCATACAAAAGACATCATCAACATTCATCAAAGGTGTTAAAATAAAGGCTTCTTCGGGTGGCTATCAAAGTCACAGCCAAGCAACAACAACATGGTTGTTTGTCCTCTGAAAAAGGAGTCAAACAGAGAAAAAGGAAATGAATTCTAACCCTAACAATCCTGAAGCAGAACCCGAACAGCCATGTGGTGTTACAGGGTCAGGCATGGAGCTACACAGTGGGCTGCAGCTGCTTCTAAATGATCTCATTGTTTTTTTTCCTGGGGTCCAACTCAGTGGGCATGACAAAGGCAATAATGCTCCAGACACGGGTCTTCCAGGCAAACCCACCTTTGGAGTCAATCCAGGGAACCCTCAGAAACACACAGAGCCGTCAACCAAGCACAATACTCATGGATTAAAGTTGAGAGAAAATTCTAAAGAATAGTTGTAATGCTTTTAAAAGCAAAGACAACCTGAAATTAATACCAGTTGCAAGTACACCGTTATCTTCCAGATATTTAAAACTTACAACCAGTGGAAAGAAACAAGTGTTGGTGCTCCCCTTAATGTCATACTGACATAGGACAAAAACAGGGTTAATAGATCTGTCTATTAATCCATAAAGCAATAGTTTCAGTGGACAGAAATTAAATAGAACAAGTCAAATTGATGGCACGATGAAGCCAGGTCAGTGCTAGGTCTGACATCCAGACTGATAGAACATCCACTGTTGCCGTTAAATGCTGTAAAAATTTAAAAGTGCTGGTGCTTTGTACGGCAAGCGTTGTGTACCAAAATAATAGGCTTTTTTAGGGTGATTTTATTTTTATTTTTTACAAATAGTATTTAAGCTTTAGACAATAGAGAAGTCATAAAGACGAAAGAAAAGAACAAAAACAAATGTTGAGGGTGTGTACTGGTATGAAACGCTTCGCCTAAAGGAGTACATACAACAACTAAACTTCTGACTGGACCCTGGTGGGCCATGACCAACAGAACATTGGCACTGATGGGAAAAAAAACCTACAAAATATATGGTCACATGTAAACCAACGAGAACATCACATGTGCAACAGCAGAACAAAATGAGTCTTTCCTCACCAATTGAAATTATTTGTAAAAGAAATTTATAACCACGCAAAACTGAATTTGGTATTAAAGTTGTGACCATAACCAGTTGATTCTTTGTCACATGAATGAAATGGGTTACATGGAAGCGCTCATAACGTCCTGCTAGTGTAGTGGTTTAAGCAGTTTAATCAGTTTAATAATTAGTTATGCACTTTGTGTTTTTATCTTATTTAGGTTTTTATATCCTGTTTATGTTCATTTTCAGTTATTAGTGTTTGTCACATTAACGTATCATTAACACAGCCATTGTATAACACTCAGATTTTTTATTTGTGCTTAACCTGAATTTTATATCATTGGCTCGCTGATATGATGACCGGTTTGGTGGAAGAATAAATAGGTAGAAGCTGGAGCAAATACCTGTGAACTTAATTTGTGCAGGGCCACTTTAACTTTCTCTAGCATGAATTGTTATTGAGCATAAATTGTGATTAAATAATTTAATGGCATTTGGATTTAGGGTAAAATTCTTTTAATCTTTGCCTGTCAGCAGCAAATTGCTTTGGATTTCTATTTGACTTGATTATGATTATATTTGGCTGGAGATTTACTAACTACAAAAAACGCAACACAGTTGATGAAAGCACATTATTTGTCACAAGAGTTTGCAAAAATAGTATTGGATTTTTATTCCATCTATTAGTATCTTTTAATAGAGAACAAAAGCTTTTGCTAGTTCACCAAACCTTTAAACATGTTTGAGAGGAAGGTAGCTGTTCATACTGAAAGTAGGAGGTTTTAAGCTCGATCAGTGGTTATATTGATGTGTTTGATTGGTAAACTAGTATCCTCCACCTTTTTTTTTCTGTGGCACATGACAAAATTATTCATTCATTTTTAACAATTATTGATAAACTCATTTTTCCCTATGCATGTCTAAAATGTTCTTATGAAATTTTACCTTTGGAAGGTAAATGAAAAACCTAGATTTAATCTTATTGGCTGGATTTTGCAAAGCTGTCAATCCAGAAGCCCTATTCATGTTCTGTGGAGCTAATTGGCTGTAAACTCCTGCAGAGGAAGTCATGCCAAGACGGTTTTCACTATGAGTTTAAATGCATATGCAGGAATCTTTACATTTATACATTAGGCAGTTTCAAAAATGTTTTAACAGTTTGCTGTCCCAAAACCCTGTAAATACAAGGGGTTAACTTTATGTACAAAGAGACATTACGTATCGTAAATAAGCTTATTTACCTCAATCTCACCACTGAATACGGTTTACAGTATAAAAATGGTTGCAACTAACTGAAATGAAACATAAATCCTTCTGCATTAATCATAAAAATGAAATATTTTGATTTGAGAAAAAAAAATTGTAAATATTTAACGAATATTACATAAAAAAACAGGTACATCTGGTACAGTACATCTTAATAAATTATATTGATTTTTTTTCCCATCAATTTCCTCAACATGTGGGACGTACACAGATTAAATACATACACATTTTTGATGAAAACAAAGACATTTAAGAATTTGAATGGTACATCAGACAAATTAAACACATTTTAATTAAGAGCTTTGGCTCATTGACAAATGATTTCAAACCTGCATAAAGGTTTTTTAAAAGGTATTTTTTTAAATGCACCTATTATTTAAATAAAGGTTTGTGTGTGAAAAGATGATACAGTTTGGTTTTTATGTCTTCATGTTGAAAAAGGAAAAAGTGAGTTTCGTAGCTCAGCTTCACCCAAATCTCAGCAGTTCTCAAGTCACAGAACACGCCTAGACGGCTACACGAGCTGGAGATCAATGCTTACTGGGTCAGAAATACCTTAGGTGTTGACTGAACCGTGTTTGTCCACGAGTTGGCCCCCCAGCGATTGGCGACCTGTCCTGGGCTTCTCTGCCATTTAGTCTGAGGCATGACAAGAAGAGCTGCAGCCTCACAGCCAGGCTGAACAAGAGGAGGCAGGCACGGAAAAGAAATGCTTGGATGAGTCGCCCACGGCAATTAGTCTGTTACTTCCGGGCCCGTCCAACCGTTAAATTATGGGTTGCTTTAACCCAAAACACTGCAGCAGGCACTCCAGAGGGAGACTGGGCACACACATTGTTGTCATTCTTCACTCTTTTTGGACAGTCTGTGCCCTATTAGTCCAAATTAAAGCCATGAGCTGCTACAGCCATGTCATGTTCAGCAGTTTTACGCATGAAAACAATACTTAAAAACTATGGCAACTAAAATGGTTTTCAGGAATTGGACACTTTATTTTTTAACTCATCCTGTCAACATCTTTCAGGTGTTCATTAGTCTTAGAAGAGCAGAGGACCGAAATGCTGATTTTGTTCTCCTGTTATGCAAAGTCAGGCGAGGCTAAATTGACTGACTGTTATCTGCATTCCGCCATTCAGTGCAGGTGAAAACATACAGTATGGTATTCTGTCTGTCCGTTTGTGTGTCTTGGCTTTATTTTTTCTTCATACCAGAGGGTGCTTCCATGGGTTATCACCTTTTCAGTGTCATTGTAGCGTCTTTCTGTGTGAACCAAAAACAGGGTTAGCACTCCACGAGAGGCAGTCATCCCCACAAAGGTTATTATTTTTTTCAAAACATGTCCCCACAATGTATGAAAAGAAAGTACACACACACACTTATCACACAACATCCCTCTTATGAACACTTTTGGCCACTTCCCAACAGGCTGGCAGCAGCTAATCTGACCTTTTTCCTCCCAGTCTGTACCTGGCTCACATCTCTATCCTCATTCTCCTCATCCTGAACCTCCTTGAACGATTAATTTTCCGTCCTCCGTCAGCCCTGCACCTGCAGTCGGAATTTGAGGTAGCAAGCACATCAGTAGGTTGGGCATATTTTGTTGCGTCGAGTTAAAGGCTTTTTAGCCACTGTGCTTTAGGGATATCCTTGGTAAAGGAGGAGGAGAGTGGTAAGGCTGAGAGATGTCATTAGATAAAGCCCCTGTCCTAAAAAACACAATCTTACATAACGGTGATATTGGTTAAATCATGACAGCGTTGGGTTGTTCCAAAAATGTGCATCGTCAGATGGGCTTTCCATGGCTGGAGTGAACACTTGAGAAACTATCTGGCTGCAGCTCTCTGACCTTTTATTTACTTTCTTTCTTATTCAATTTAGTTTTTTTTTCTCTTTGACTTAACAGAATTTTTGTAAAAATTAAATTACTGAAATAATCATCAGAAATATGTTTTTTTTTTTTTTTGGCATACCGGAAATTTTAATTTAATGTGTGAAAACATTTTTCATCTCCTTCATAATGGAGCCCAGTATTTGCATAGGGTAGAAAACAGATCTCTCAGAGAACAACCACATGCTGTATAAATACATGTTTTGTTTTTTTAATCAGTTAATTCAGAAGTTCTCAACAGATGTGGGTCCACTGTATGTGGACAAGGTTAAAAAGATAGATACAATATCTAAAATCTTTTTAAATAAAATATTTCACAGCAGAGTGAATTCAACAACAAAAAAACTTTTTAAATCATGTAATACATTTTTGCTGATCCATCTCAAGATTAGTAATAACTGTGAAAAATAAAAGATTTTTCCTTACAGGCGATGAACAAAACACAAATCACGACAGCATTTTGATTTAAAAGTTGTTATATTGAGAGATTAAATAACTAAAGTCAGCAGATAGTTTTAATACTGACTGATAACACAAGCAATGCCTCATCGAGGTGTCTCATAATGTTCAAGCTTTCAAGGTGTTTATCTTTGGAAAATACACTCACTCTGAGTTAGACTCACTATAAACCTTCACACACACACTCAGGCTTTCACACGCGAACACACGCACACACGCACTCACTTAAAGTCGTTCATGTTTTCACCCAAGGCAACGGCTGCATTATCTCTCCTCTAATGTAAAACCCACTGAAGCATAATTGAAAACAACTTTGGAGAATTGCCACGTCGAGATAGGAAGATAGTCAAGTTGCAGGTGTTTCTGAGGGAAAGTAAGAGGTTATCATCACGCGTAGGGGGTGGAAGGAATTAATAATCAGACAAGACTGAGCACTGTACACTAAAAAACTGTCTTCCTGCTAATACTTTAAGAATTGCCAAAACCGGCCAAGCATGTGCGTGTGTGTGTGTTTATGAATGTCCGTGTGTTTGTAGACAATTGTGAAAGGAAAGTACGAAAGTAAGCCAAGAGTGAAACAAACACTGTCGTCTGCACTAAAATCCAAGCAGCTGCTAGTACTAAACAATCAGATGATCTTGCAGCACGAAACAAACTACGGTTCACAGAACAAACAGAACTTGGATAGTAAAAAAGCTGAGCAGGAAATGTTTCCTAAATAATTATCACACATACGATTATTCATACCTCTTTAAGTTTTACACATGTTATTATGCTACCACCACAGCGTCAAAAGCATTTAATCAGAATTTCATGTGGCACACCAACAAAAGCATAGTGTTAGAATTAGTACGTTTCTTATCATTCTTAAATTTGTAGTTTTTACTAGTTTGTCTTTCATTTAAAGGTTTAGTATTCACACCCCAGATAGGAGTAATTTGTTAAAGTGTGTGATACATATCTAACCTTTCTTCAACCTTAAACATGTTATTTGTTGATGGTCCTCTGAGCTACTCCTAAATCCTAAAACTGTCTGTGTATTCTGCATTTTTTGTTATCAGCACCAGTCCCTTAGCCCCCTCTCTTTCACCTTGTGTTAATAAAAAGACAAGCTCTGCTGCGGAGAGTCAGAATGCATGGTGAACTGTTTGGAGGAGCAGTTCTCTGCGTCTTCTTCTTATGCCAAAGGGGCCTTGGTTGAAAACTCACTAACGTTGTGTGTGGTCCTTTTTATTTAGGTAAACAAAGTACCTATCACATAGCGTATGTGTAATATAAAGGATGCATGGTTTACTGCTAAGTCATAACTTTGTTGTCCAGCTATATATTCCCCTTATCTGCAGACCAAGACTTCGCTGTTCTTTTGCAAAAATTGCTCAAGTTTCAGCTCTTTAGTCTTAAGAATCAAGAATCAAGAATCAGTTTATTTATACAGCGCCAATTTACAACAGGTGTCGTCTCAAGGCACTTCACAGAAAATCAATTAAAATCAAAGATAAATTCTAACAAATCAATTTGAAAAAGTTTCCAATCTTAGGAACCCCAACAGATTCATGGAGTCATTGACTTACAGCATTCACTCCTCTGGAATCAGCAGACAGAAACAATGGCTTGTGTTGTCATTGACTTTACAGAAATCCCTCATACTGAGCATGCATGTAGCGACAGTGGAGAGGAAAAACTCCCCTTTAACAGGAAGAAACCTCCAGCAGAACCAGGGTCAGTACAAGCAGCCATCTGCCACGACCGATGGAAGCATCTCTTACCACAGAAGTTCACTGGAATTGTAGTTGAAATTTAATCTAAACCATTCCTTTGTAGCTCTGGTTGTTTCGGGTGGTTGTCCTGCTAGAAACCTGGTCATGCTGTTGCATTTTTTATGGATATGGCAAAGAGGCGCATCATCACTGAAGATACAGCAGTTCGGTTCTCTACCTTGCTGGACTCTAAAGCGCGTTAAGAATGTTGTGATGTAGATAGCCTAACTTATAGTTTAACAATCATTGTAGATCTGTTTTGGATCAGATTGGTCCTGTTTAATCCAATTTAGTGATTAAGAAAACCCTGTGTCCATGGATTAACGTTGGTATTCAGGACATGAGGCGTCTCTGTTGGAAAACAAAGCGTTTATGGAAGTCATACCATTTGCATGTAGACGATATCCAGCTGTACTGTTCTTTAAAGGCCTTCAGATTCAGAAATTGAACTCTTTGATGGACTCCCTTGTACAGATAAAACAGTGGCTCAAAGCAAATTCTCTGCAGCTGAATTCAGATAAAAGTGAGGTGCTGGTGATTTCATTCCAGCCATCAACCAGTTTTTAGGTGATTTGAGTGTCTCATCTAATTTAAGCCTAAAAGATCTTGGCGTTGTATTTGACAAAGGACTGTCATTATAACACCACACCTAGCAGCCGACGAGTAACTGTTTTTACCAAACTAAGAACAGAAATGTTGATGTTTCAAGAAATGATCTTGAACTAATTATTCATGCTTTGTGTCGTCTCGTTTGGACTACTGAAACAAACAAACAAACAAAACAAACAAAAAAAAATCTTCACTGGCTCCCCGTTCTTTTTCGCTTTACCTTTATAATCTTGGTGCTGACATTTGGAGCTCTGCATGGTCAGACCCTCTCCTATATAAAGCACCTACTATGCCCCTGCACTCCATCCCGGAGGCTGAGATCTTTTGACCAAACTTAGGTCAGGGTCCCTGGTACCTCTTTAAGACGCAAGGAGATTGATCTGTCCAGGCCCTTGCACCGAGACTCTGGAACAATCTCCCGTTGTCTCTACCTTCTCTAGACTCCATAGACGCTTTAAGAAAGAAACCTAAAACCAAACCGTTTCTTCATGCTTTTAAACATCAGTTGTGAGAAGGTGGTGTTATGTTGATTTTATGTACTTTTATTCTAGGAGTTTTTATCTGTATTTTCTTGTTTTCATTGTTTATTTTGTGAAGCAGCTTGTGGCTTTCCCTTGTCTGGGAAATTTGCATCATAAATAAACTTTACTTACTTACTGCAACCAAATTATCATCATAATTAACAGAAAAAGGCTTTCTACTGCTACTAACATTGTTACTTCAGCATACAGCCATCATAAACAGTGCACTCTTGAATAATTCTGTCACCTGAGCTGTAGATCTTAACATGGACCTTTAGACGTTTTAGGATGTTTTTATAAACTAACCTATAAACTTCAAGTCTGCTGTGTGCCATCACCTTTGTAATGTTAAAGCTGATCTTAATTATAATGCATTGATTTCTATACTGAGAGACTTCTAAAGCAAAACAGTTACATTTATACGTATTTAAGGGCATTCACTTAAAACGGGCTTAATACGAATATTTCTAAATAACAGAAAACATTTAACATTTTCACTCCCATTCACAGTTATGAATTGTTATGAATCGCTGGCTGTTCTTCTATTGTATAACATTTGATCTTTAACATGACAACATTTGGGAAAGGTTGAGAGGCAGGAACACTGTTAGAAGTGTTTTATTGTTGAATGATTGATAAATGCTGCGTTGAGGGAGGACCCCTTAAAGAAGCCAACAGATTAAAGCAGAAGTGGTGACATTGAAAGATCTCTCAGTAACAACATTTGTTGTGTCTCAACACTCTACCCTTGTGTCCCCACTCAGCCTGAACTGTGGGCAGCGAGCTATCTGCTCGCTACACTCCTGAATGCATTCTCTAAAATGAATCTTTAACTAAAGTATAAAACTTTCAGAGATCCTCCCAGATGTGATGACTTTTTCATGAGGAACAGCAGGGACTTTTAGGTTACAGAGGATAAATCAGCTGTTGACATCCAGATTGTTTCGACTTCTAATCTCAGGATTTATGTTGCTGTTTTTTTCTTTTCTCTGTTCACTGAAGTGAACCAACAACAGTGTACAATATGTGGTTAAGCTCTGAGTGAGTGCACGGAAGTCAGAATGTTCTCAGATTTCTGCTACTGCTGTTCATTATTCATGGGAGGGGTAGGTGGGCGGTGTGTCTGTGGTGGGGGTGTAGGATGGATGTGGCAGGATGATAAGTGAGTGTATTGGATAGAGTCAGTGTCGGTAGGTGCAGATCTGAGTTTCAATGTTGTCTCTGTGAGTGAGGATAACTGAGTCAAGTCAACAAAAAGGGAACGTCCAAGTGCTGAAAGCAAAAGTCTTTGGTCATGATTGCTCTGAAGGTGAAAGGTGATGCAAAGATTTCCCATAAAAATAAGATAATTCTTATCGTTGCACAATATAGAGGGTGAATCATTATGAAAGGGATTTTTTTAGGGAAATCCAACAGTCTATAACCGAAAAGTGAGTGTTTTCATTGCTGCCCTTTAACTTATCATCGAAGCCAATGTTGCTTATCTTTTCCAAACTGATGTCAGATTTTAAAGATGTGAATCCGTTACATCAAGAAATTGTTTTTATGGTTCAATTCTGGTTTTGGTATAAAAACAGCGACCAAAATACTTGTTACAGTTTTAATATGTCTTAAATTAAATGTAATGCTTGATTTCCTAAATTATTGGGAGCAAATAGTTGTTTTATAATAAATGTTAGTTTTACAAACATAAATAAATAAAAAAAGCATTTATGCACAGTCAGCTTTTTTCACATATCCAGACCTAGAATAACACTTTTCCAGATTTATTTTTTAACCACTGCAAAGAGGCTGTAAAAATAATATGTACACTATCTGAAATTTATTTAGATAGTTAATTGTTTGATTGTATCAAACTTTATGATAGTTGTACCAATAATATTTATAACTAAACAAGAAGAGAAATGTTCTCTGCTGTGACACGCAGGACCTGCAAATAAGTGAGGGGTGTCTGTGAGTTTGTAATTAGAGAGGTAAGATTTAAAGATGCTGAGGGACTTTGAATAAACAACCTCGACAGGCAGGATGATTTATGTAGTGACTCCTCGGTAAAGTGAGCCAAATAATTTACAGAAAATTACTTTTTACTACATTTTCTCAGTGTGCTTCAAGCAATGTGCTCCTGCTAAAAAAATAATAGATGTCTAAAAAACAACAAACATGGAGACATCTGTGTTTATGCTCTGTTTTCTTAAACCCAATAGATAATAGACATATCTTCATACTAAGCCAGGTTCTGGTTCTGCTGGAGTTTTTCATTCTCCACGTCGCTACATGCATGCTTGGTGTAAGCGATTGCTGAAAAGAACACATCCGAACTCAACTGATTTTCTTCTATTGCTGCAAGCCGGTCCAGGCGGAGCCCATTAATAACTTGACTCAATGTGTTAGGTTTGATTAGACAGGAAATATTTGAACCATTTGAATAATAAAATGAACTTGACTGCATTGAATGATCACGTTTATTAATCGGAAATATATACATATGATTGAATTGGGCTTTTTTTAATGGCTTGAGTTGTTTTCTTAGTTGCCGATATAAATAAACTGAATTGAATTGTGTTTCATCCGTTATTTTCTGCCCTCGCTTGATATAGATTTTAGT